>JAVKLF010000083.1:1604554-1619529 GCA_034783495.1 Millerichthys robustus | reverse complement strand
CACACACACACACACACACACACACACACACACACACACACACACACACACAGTCTCTGGGGACGGAACGAGGTGGGCTGCATGGTTGGTTTTTGATCTGTGAGTAATGCAATAAATGTATATGAGAACACACTTATGTAATAATAATAATAATAATAATAATAATAATAATAATAATAATGTTTTTAAATAGCATTTTTCATAGGAATAAAGTCACAAAGTGCTTTACAATAAAGACAAGGGATAAAAATGTAGTCTGTCAATGTGTGTGTGAAGAGTTGTTGGTGTGTGTGCGCGTGTGTGCGTGCGTGTGCGTGCGTGCGTGTGTGTGTGTGTGTGTACACCAAGTAAATAAAAATAAGAAATATAAAATGCTACATAATTCTACAAAACAAATGTTAAAATGTGTTTAATGTTGACTGAATGTTTTTTTATTTAACGCAGCAGTGAGAATTTAAACTTCAATGAAGAGGTAATTTTCCTGAAGTTTAAATAGTTGAAACTTTTTAAAATAGTTTTCAGGTTAATTCTTTCTAAGTGAAACATGAGTAATCTCAGACAGTATTCAAATGTGGTGCAGGTTACAAGATTATTGTTTTTAATATTAAAATAAATACAAATACTTCTGAGTCTGCACACTTAAAATAAAAATGTCTGAGTTTTAATACATTTTTTTTTCTTTAACAGAAAATAAAAGCTCTGAACAGAACTGTTATTTAAAACTAACTAACAAATTTTCATGTCGAGCTAACGGCATAGCATCATCATAAAGAATGAAAAGCACGTGGCGAGTCAGAACGGGCTTGATTAATGAAAGAAAAGAAGAAAAACATAAAGATATCATATTAGAGTTTATTAGTTGGTGATAAGAACAAAGTGACTGAACAAAAACTACATTTAAAGACTGATTTTAAATATTTTTCAAAGCACAAAAACTGGCAAATATTGCCCTGGATTTGTTGGGTGATGGTTTGGTTTGGTCACTTTGATCCACTTTAACTAAATAATTCAGCTTGGTTCACGTTTTTGTACCAAAAAATCCCCATTTCCCAAGAATGATATCTATATATAGCTAGTATTTCGATGCACTCTACTAAAAGAAGACCATTTTGAAAAGTTTAATTTTGGTTTTAATTGTTTTACAGTACAGCAGGTTTTAGTTTGTTATCAATTCTATTTAGAGAAAATAGCTGTCAATTGTCTTCTTTTAAAAGTTTAAAAGGTTTAAGGAGAAACTGCATTTTGTTTTTCTGCCTTTAAGCCAGAGTTTTAACCTTTAAGATGTTTGCAGACGACACAGTTCTCTCCTCTAAAGATCTCCCTCCACTTGTCTGGTTTTGTACATTATTTCACATTTTCCTCTCTGTACTAATCACAGATCCTGTGAAGGTGTGCAGCCAAGAGAATATTGGTATATTATCCCTTCTCTTCCATGTATGCAAAGGTGTGACCTGTTAGTGGAAAATTAAGCCTCTATTTCTTCTTACATCCATTTAATTGGCTAAAATGACAGCCTTTCATCAATACTGCGTTAAAAATGTTTGGCACTGCTGCTATTTCTCAATCTGCCTCTATTTTTCTAGTCCACCGCCTCCATTCTTTTTTTTTTTTCTTTATTCAATCAAATCACGGTCAGTGCGGACCTCTGCTGAGGCCACATCGCAGCCAATTTTTGGTGTGTTTCAGCGTTAAGAAATTGGGATGGAGACTTCACCACAGAGAGGCAGAGCAGAGAGGTCTCATTAGTCCACAGATCACAAAGAGGAAGATTATCAGCCGGCGCACAACAGTTGGAGATTTAAATGACATTAAAGGACATTAAATGGAGCGCCTGTCATTTTGATATGATACCTCTATCTGGGAAAAAAAAAAGACAAAATCCTGCAGGAAGCTTTCACCTTTTAAAAGCTTACAGCTCAGCTATGTGATACCAACATCACAGAGACAAATTATAAACAGACAAAAGCCGACTGTGGTCAATATTGAAGCGAAAATAATACATCTGAAGAATATTCTTGACTTTCCATGTTGGTAATGTGGTGCAAAACAAGCCAAATAATTATAGCTTTTACAAAGTAAAAACAGTGCAGAATTTAAAAAGAAAATCAAACTACTATGACAAAATAAAACTAAAAATGTATACTGTATATTGAACAGTTTTAAAGATGCAGAAAAGTCTGTAGTTTTGTTTGTCGTGAACAAAATACAGATTCCCTTTGCAGACCTTCCAGCTGCAACAACCTCCACAATAATTTCTAATGAATACATTTCTTCTAGGTGTGTGCTTCTGCATGTTTTAGGCCACAATCATTTGTCATTTCAGGAGCCCGTTTTAAACATTTGCTGCAGAAAAACGACCCATTATCCAAGCTGACTATCTTTTCTCCTGTCTGAAGTGTCGGCATGAAACAGAGCAGCAGGAGATCTGCACACACAAAAACACATCCCAGCCATCTGAGCACACACCTTTCTTCAGATTTGAAAGTGGCTGCTTCTTCTCGCTGGCCAAATGATAATATTTGATGTGAGCAACAAGGTGCTGATTTTGATTTATTTCAGGAAGCAATAAAAACCAACGATAATTCCTTGTAAAACACAACATTGTGAGACTGATGAGGGCGGTATAATAGCGTGTGATTAATCATTACACTGGCTGGTGTGATGATACAGATGCACACACATGCACGCACAAACACAAAGACACAGGTTGCTTTCATTAATCATAAATATCTTGTGTAAAGAGAACACAAATAAGGAACAAATCTGAACTGTTTCCATGTTTTTTTTAATTGAACAAATCAGCCTAAATACTTTGTTTTAATGATGAAAACTTAAAATTTACAAAATAATAATGAGGAAACATTTCCAGTCAGACAAAAAATTATTAATAATTAGGCATAAACATGTGTAAAAACGTTACAACCCTTATATATATATTTTGTTTTTAATTACTTGTGTCCTAATATGTGTCCACAAAACCACAAAGTGAATTTTTATTTTGCGAACGACTCATTTTTACTTTTAATAGTCTCATGTTTGTGTTTGTTCTGTTTTGTTTCTTGCACATTCCAGCTGGGCTCATCTCCTCACAGCCCAGCAGAGCAGAGGAACGACTCAAGTCTAGTGCTGTGATGCCATCTATTGGAGCTCCAGCTGCCTCCAGAACTGGACCCGACAGAGAAGCAAAACCTCTCTGCTGCTGCACAGAAAGATCCTGCCTAACGTCACACTGATGCGAGGAACGAGGACGTATGGACCTGTAACTGATCCGTTTGATTTCAGAAATAAAAGGTGAGTAAATAAAACTGATCACATCATTTCATAGATTTAACTAAACTGACAGCAGCTTTGAGAAAAGAGGCATGAAAAGCATTATTCAAAATAATTCTCTAAATAACTGAAACAATTTTTGTATTTTTCTGCATAACTACTGATGCCTAAAGAGTTTATATATATAAATAATTCTTAACAAATTCCTGCAGCTTTAGGCTCCTTTCAGCTACACGGATATAAAATAAGTCACACAGACGAAGTTTGATTCTTTTTAGCTATTGTGTACTGATTTTAAAGTGATTTAAAATAAAACAAATTGAGGAATTGCTCTATTCTCCATCATATGTAAAATTATTTTTTAGAATAACATTTAAAACACATTGTAAGCATTTAAATTGTGAATGTGTTGTTCTTTTATATCCCAAAAAACTGCATTCAGGTGAAAAGATCGTCTGTTAAAAAGAGAGGGAAACTAAACAATACTGTAAATTGATTTTTAAAAAACTAATAATAATAATAACTTGATAAAACTGCATCATTATAGAAAGCCTAACATGGACTAGAGAAGCCTTTTCCTGGACTTGTATTGAACATATTAAACATATTTGTGTTATTTTGTTTCATTATTTTGTTTCATATCAACACGTTAAAGAGATTCTCACTGCTTCATTCAAACTCCAAACAATCTGAATTGGTTTGAAATTCACTCGTAGTAAACATTTATTAGCTGGTAAAATAAGGAGTCACAGTGAAGCCAGTTTGTTGGTAAAGATCTGTGAGAATAAGGTTCTCTGTGTGCCTCCGATAATAAAACTGATCCACTCAACGTCTCGCTCTCTCTGTCATTTTGTTCACCATGTCTCACTGACTTTCTTGTTTCTTAATTCCCTTTGGTTTTACTGCAGGGGGCACTGACAACTCACTCCTTATACACACACACTCACACACAACTATACACTACTATGAGCAAACACACCCAAAACAATTGTATTAAAAGCTTGATCTATCCACGTTACCCACTGCATCTAAACTGCGGTCATCCAAACTTTCCCAAAAGAAAATTTTAATTTTTCAACATTGTGTCTTTATTATGGAAGCATGAACTCACTGAGAAAATATCCTTGGAAATAAGAAGTAAACAAAACAAAAAAAAACTTACATCATGAAGATATTTGTTATTATTGATGTTAGAATAAGCAGATTTGATGTAATATAAACAACTAACGAAAATGAAAAAGTCTGAGTGATGGATTTATACATTTATTTGCTTTATCTTAAGTCAAACTGTTTTCTTTTTAATTGCATTTACAAGAAAATAAATGTAATATTTCTTAATAAACTTTGTTTTTAACTCCTGTTTTGTTCAAGTTCTAGTTTGACAAAAGTCATAAAACAGCTGATAAAAAAAAAAATCTCTGGAAAATGTGAAGATCCACCAACCAGCGGACAGATGTTCTGACTTTCTTTTATACTTGATCATAAATGTTAAATTTTGAAAAAAACAGACTGTATTTTATATGATGCCTATCTAGTCTTAGTGACCACTCATTGTGCTTTGGCACTACAAGTCACATTCACTAACCCTAATATTAAAAATAATAAATCAAGACAAAAGTCGACATATCTGACTTGCGCTTCATGGTCTTTGCAACTTTCACAATAAAGGTCACCAGTTTTCATCCTTCTGCTTCTTCAGCAACGAGACTGAGAAAACACTGATGGATTTTATGGATTTGATTTAATGATTTTAAACAATTGTAAAATGCTTAATAGCAGTAACTTGTGGAAATAAGGGATCCTGCTTCTGACCTTGTTTGGGTTCAGAACCACGGACAGCGCCTCCACTGCAGTGCAGGAGCGCTTCTCTTATTTCTATCTCCAAATTATTTGGTAAACAACTTTAAAAAGCTTCTCTCATATTTGAAGTTTTAATGTAATTTTTAGAACTATACAACAAAGAAGAGCAACTTATGGAACAAATATATATATTTAGAGAGAAAGAAGGAGAGGGGAACATCCAAATGCAAGTCTTTTGAATGGTTTGACCATGATTGACTATGACAAGTATTCATATTCAGTATTCAAATATTGCATATGTCAAACCAGCAGAAAACATACAGAACATTCTGGTCCAATATGTCACAACTCCACTCCCCAAAACATGACAACAAATAAGAAAATGCATTTTTAAGTGGTTTGTTTTGGTTTTCCAAACACTTGAAGTGGATTTCTGCATTCAAGCATTTTTTTTATGTTTATGCCACATTTGCACTGCGTGTGGTTTGTATTTATTTGTGTGTGTCTAAATGTCAATCTGTCATTCATGTATTTGCTAACAGTGCATCAAAATTTCATCCATTTAGCTTAAACTGGATCCAACCACCACTGCCACTGATAGAGAAATTAAAGGGTTGTACAATGCATCTATTCATGAAATGGCTCCAGTCGACGGCAATCATGTCATTTTGTGTGTATATGTGTGTTTATTTTCACACCACTTGTCTGTAGCTTCTCAGCTCAAGGCTAAACGTTGAATAGCACACATGAGGCTTCATCACCAGACGGCACCGTAACCAATAGAAACACAGATCAGCTGACCTCGTCTGCAAGGCCGTTTCACTCGCCGGCAATTGCTCAAAAACTTCCCCATCTAAAGTCAGTAGGTGGGCAACATTATTATAATTACAAAAAAGCTAGAATTCATGATGATTCTTTGGGCAGAACTGCTAGGTAAAATGAATTTAATTAATTTCTAAGCATGTGCTACAAAAAATGGAGTAGGGATGTAATAATAAAACAAAATGTGGAAGATCATAATTCTACAAAACCAAAAAGAAAGAAAAGCATTACAGACAAACATAACTCAATAATAAAATAAGAGTTTACGAACCACGCAGGTTATAGTTGTTTCAATTCAATAATAAGATTAGTTCAGGTTTGTTTTATTTTTCAGATGTTAAACTTGTTTCAACATTTCCTCTTCTAATGAAGTCTTCCTGTGCTGGTGCCAATCCTGGGACACTGTTTCAGTTCTGTGCAGCTCTACTATCAGCCTGTCTGAAATGTCACAGTGGCAGCAGCAATGTGGCAAAACCTCCGCAAACTGAAACCTTCATTTTCTCTCATAAACCCTGCTTTAATTTCTCCGTTTTCCACCCGGATACTGAAGCAGTGGTTGAGGCCAACATGTGAGTGGGATTATGCCGCCGCCGCTGCTGGACTACAAGGCCACTAGGTCTATCTGATAATTGACTGTCAAATAAACGGCTGTTTCTTTCTGACACCTACATCAATCTGTCTTCACTTACAGAGGCCCCAGCCAAGGCCTTTGCCTCCCCCCGCACCCCTTCCCTCCCAGTGCAGTGCCATTCATCCGTCTACAGCGTCCTCCATCATACCCCTCCCTCTGTCCCCTACACCCAATTATCCGTCCATCTATCTATTTATTGGCCCTGACCGTTTATCCGTCTCCCTCCTTCACTCTGTTCCATCATCACTACTCCTTCTGATGTGCTAACAGCTGTTTGACAGTAATGGCTCTAAAAGAAGGGGGGGGGCAGCTGATGTGTGTGTGTGGTAGATAACTACAAGGCCTTTAGGCCTAAAGAGGCACACACACTTTCATCATCGCCTGATTCCCAATACACACTTTCAGGTAAATGAACACTTGCATAAACACCCTCCAATCATCAGTGTGTATGTTTTTCTGCCTCACAGCTGCTGTTATTTATAAGTGAAATTTCTAAGCAAAAATGATGCAAAATGTTTTTAGAGAACAGGACACAAAAAAACATGTTTTGTTTATGTATCTCTAGAATTGACAGTTATTGGTCAACAAGAAATTGTTTTGCATTCATTTGTGTCTCGATCAAACACTAGGTGACTACACAGCTCATCAGAACGGTTAGCTAGCATCCACATTCAGAAGCCTAACTTCTGTCACCTCAAGGCAGAAAAAACATGAAAATGAATGCCTTTGTTTAACGCTGAAAGTTTTGTATGATTGCAAGAAATTCTTCTTTAAGTCTATGAAAAACCGGACATGATTAATACTGGATCATAACAAGTTTGACACCTATAATAAAGTGGTGTGGGTATAAATATTTCCACTTCAGAGCTCTGATTTGTACCCCACATCCTCTCATTGCCTCTTATCCTTATCAGCATGAAACAACTCCTGATTTCAACACGTGGAGCTAAAGCTGCTGTACAATATCTGAGCAGGAGGTTTAACTGTCCCCTCTTCCTCTCTGTCCACTAATGCAGCTCTTAAAACTTCCATCACCCTTTGCTACTACATTCATTAGCTTATCAGGACAAGACAAAAGGTAATATTAACACCTCCTACTGCACTCAAGGGCCAAGCTGAGGTGTCACATCAAGATAGCAGGTGTTATTATGTGAGTCCCCCCCATCTTTGTCCACTGATACAAGTCTATAAGCCTCTCATTGCTCTATCCTCTTTAGACAATACCCCTGTGATTCCTTCTTTTTTACCAGACAGTCTGTATTTACTGAGATATTCAGTGGTCATCCATTCCATATGCCTCCCAAGGCTCAAAAACCACCAAACTTCCCCTTAACCCCTCTGTATCCTTATTACCTTATCTGCAGAAGACAAAGGAAAGCACAGGTCTGACTGGATGACTGTACTGGCTTTTGGATTAGCTCTATGACTAACGTGGCTCCCACAGGCCAAGGTGAGGTCTGTCTTAATGTAGCAGCTTTGGGGCAGAAAGCTGCCTAATTTCTGCTTCTATCTCTGCTAGCAGGGCGTCAGGAGGCTTCCAATGAGCCACACTGAGCTGCAGCTAAGACAAAGTAGTGCAAGGTTAATCCAAGCAGTGGGGAAGTCAGAAGGTATTAGAGAATATTAAAATGAGGAGACTGGTACACACCTGTTTAAAACTGCAGTCAGAGTGATCTTACATTATTTGTGTGGCAGATTTTCAACGTAGGAACGTGAAGAAATATAAGACTTAGTACAAAAATACAGAAAAGATATTTGCTTTACTGTTTTACAAAGGCATATTTGAAAGTCATGAATGAAATGTGATATTCTGCATGACACCTTGTATCACAGCTTTGTGAGTTTGTTAGTTGGGGCCAGCTCTATCTAAACATCTAAACATGCCTCACAGACTTACTACATGCTACATGCTCATGTCACAGCAATTCATATGAACAGATGGCAAAATCCAACTGAATTAGCCTGTAATGTTGGTAGATATCACGGCTGTGGAAAAGTAGGATAACATCAATTTCAAGTTTGAAACATTTCTAACATGATCCATGTTAATACTGCATGTAACTTTCATCAATATTGTATTTTGGGTTTTTTTCTAGGATCCCATTGTAAAAGGTAAATGGCCTGTACTTGTACTGTGCTTTATCAAGTCCCAGACTCCAAAGCACTTTACACTACAGTCCTTCATCCGTTCACACACTAATGGTGGTAAGCTACATTGTAGCCACAGCTGCCCTGTTGCAGACTGACAGAGGGAAGCTGTGATGCACCAGTGCCCCCGGACCCTCTGACCACCACCAGCAGGCAAGGCAGGTGGAGTGTCTTGCACAAAGACACAATGACTGAGAAGTATAGGATGGGGAATCGAACCAGCAACCCACTGGTCACAGGACGACTCCCCTAATGACCCTGCCACAGCCGCCCTGACATTGTCAAGATACTGGGGATTTAGGTAATCCACAGTTCAATGATAAAACTAGATTTAGATAGACTTTTATATTAAAAGTATGGTTGGTACTTTTGAAGATTTGAAAGTGGCACAGTCTCCTCTAAGCTCCACCCCTCCTGCCCCTCCTGCAAATGTGCCATTCAAAGCCACGCCCCCAACCCAAACTTGAACGTGCATTTGACCAGAACTCAGAGGGGGGCGTGGGCAGGAAGAGACATGAAGGCATCTGACCAATCCCTGCCATTCGGTCTAAATGGCAGGGATTGGTCAGAATTTTTACAGTATTGCAGCTCTCACAGAGATCAGATTTTTTTTTTCTTTTTTCTGAATTAATAATGTATTGACTACTCTCAGGATAGAAAGACTATTTCACCCAGTAGAACAAAAAGTCTTTCTGAACAGGATTACCAACTATAACTTTATATACTGTATATCGTTTCTATTCACATTTAAAAAGCAGATCATGTCTAAAATGTAAGTTTTGTTAGTATAAATATGAAAATAAAATATTTTATTGGCTCTATTCAAACATTAGAGTGACGACGAATAGTTTCCATTGGTTTTGGTCGTTTCCTAGTCATGTTGCTAAATACAAAAACAATGACTCAGCAGGGAAAATTTGTCCTCCACTATTTTGTCCTGTTAACAGACTAAACTTGTGTTTGATTACACAAATAAAGTAACATTTTAAACACTGTTGTTGCACTTATTTTGACCAAAAATATACATGAAACTAGCAGGCTCCTTATAGAAACAAGCACATAAAAATTCATGTTGTACATCACTAAGCTAGAAAATAAAGTCTGAACACAGCTGCAGAGCATTTCCACAAACACCCCCCCACACACACACACACACACACACACACACACACACACACACACACACACACACACACACCCTGCATGCAGAGCAAGCCAGTGAATCAGAGTTCATGGGTTAAGTACAGACACTGTCCAAATCAAAAGGGTCAACTGACAGTCAGAGAAAATGACAGGCTTAATGACTAGCTGCTGTTGCTAATGACTGTCGACACACAACTATCTGGAAGGAAGAGGAGCTTGACAGACACACACACACACACACACACAGGTGCAGCAGCACACGTGCTCACAGATCAAATCAGTCCTCAACCACTCCTGCTCAATGAGCTTTAATTGGTGGTGAGAGCAGACCATCCAGCCCTGAGCAGCACATGCCCCGCCCACTACTTTAACACACCATTAGCCGTTATTAGAGGGGGTCCTCAGGGAGCTCTATGGGTCACAACACATGGCTAACCTAACACAGATTAATAACCCATGAGATTTGGCACCGGCAACACTATTGGTCATTTGCAAAGTGACAGTAAGGAGGTAGGAAAATGAGAATTAAAAGTAAAAATAGAAGAAAATTCTTGTTGACATGCCCAATGAAACATTTATTATTATATAACTGATAGAGGTGGAGGGCAGCTAAGAATTTATCATGTCAACAACAAATGAGATTACACTGCGGCTGCCATTGTTCATCACAACCACAGACATTTCTTGATATGTGATGGAATAAAAGCACAGGGGCATATTATTAATGATTATATGATCAAATGTAGTTGTCAGTCAAACACTAATTCATCTTTTTCTTATCCTTCCAGACTCTTTCATACCCTTCTGTAATGTCTATACTTGAATTTGCATCCAGACACACCTGGGCTGTGCTGCGGCGGAGGTGGGGGGTTGGTGGGGGTGGTTCAGTAAACAATCAAAGCAGTGCTGCATGTCATGTGACGAAGTGACTGTAACCCTGCAGGCGGGCTGGGACCGCCTGTTAACACTGAGATAGCTCATTAACCATTCTGATCAACTGAATTCTCCCCAGCATTTTTGTTCCAGTGCAAATTCTGACATTTTGTTATGCCAACACAGAATTCAGCTCATTTAAATGTGCTTCACTTGTTCATTGTGCACTGATTTATTTTTAAATAAAGTGAGAAGGCAAAGTGTAACGCTCAAGTAAACTAAGATCAACTTTATATGGTAGTCCCTTCAGTGTTAATAAGAACTTTATTCAGACGCAATTGAAAAAATTTTGTTCTGTCGCTTTTAGTCCAATAAGATTAGTTGGCACATCTCCTGTAATGTTAAACGCTTCAGAGGAACCCAATCTAAAAGATGAAGAATGATTTTCCACCACTAGAAGGGTAAACAACTTAACTTCCTGCTTTCTGTACAAATTTAAATTAATAATGTGGAGTTTAAATAACATTTTAAGCACAATTTTTAGAAACTTCCCTGTAAGTTATTACACAAAATCTGGACATTTGCTGAAACTGTCTAAGAAATTCAATAAAGACTTATTCTAAACTATGCAACCAGTTCTTTTTTGTCAGAAAATACTATTTTTCCTAAGAAACACAGTTAGAATGAGCCAAAATTTTAACAAACACAACTCCAAAACACAATTCATCAAACTCAGACCAAATCATGTAAGTTTAATTCTAACTATGTGGTGCAACAGTAATCATGTCTCCTAAAAGACATAGTTATGAATGAGAATATGCTAAATAAAGAGCTAAAGAAGATTTTAAAAAGCTGACCTGTACTGGAGAATGGATTGGTAGAATATGTGCAAAAAGTGGAAAAACTCAAATCTGTCAGAACTCACCAGTCTCTGCTGCAGGAGAAAACTTCAGGTGTCTCTCCGTTCATTGTAGAATTTATCTGTAAACCAGAAGCAAAGATAGTTTATATTTACTGCATGACTTTTAATCAAGCATGTAATGAAGTGTCATTTCTGTGATAATGTTTCAGGTGAACTAGAAGATTCTGGACATCAATCAGCAGCTGAGATTTGGCAGCTAGTTGATAGAAATCATTAGGTTTCCCTGAACTGAACGAGCATAAAAATGTTGTTGCAGAAGATCTCACCTACGTGAGAGCCTGGCGTGACTCAGAAGATGAGACTCGAAGCAGATCCACGCACGTAAAAGCTGCACATCGTTCAGTCGTCTGCTCCGTGATGTGAGAGTAAAAGCAGAAAGCAGCAAGCTTTGTAATCCCTCTGCTCGGATGTTTTCTTCTCATCCTCCTCCTCCTCCTTCCATCTCTGCTTCAGACTCCTCTGAGGTGTTCCCACCTCGGCGTGCAGGGCCGGCCGGACGCACCTGCGGGACAACAGGTAAGAGGGGATCAGGAGTCTTCTTTTATTTCTCTTCTCTCCTCAGCACCGACAACTCTGTCTGTACCTCGGAGTGGATCTGCCAACAGTAGCCAGGCACAGCAGTCCTGTTTCCTCTTTGCCAAACACACAAACACACACACATACTGAAGTTCTTTTTTTTTTTTGTTTTGTTTTTTTCTTTCTTTCTCTCTAGCGGTCTAGCTAACCCTGAGCCGGGGCCCGGTCTGCCTTTGAGATGCTCTCTAGCCTACAAACACAAGACGGCTTTCATTATCTTGCCCGTCGCAGAGCAAGGCCTAGCTTCTAAAAGCTACTGATTTCTTTCTTCCCTTAGCCCCCTGCACAAAGGGAGGGCATTTTGTAAATTACTTGCTCGTTTCAGACCAACAAAAGGTACTTTCATTGAACTCTTCTCCCCCCCACTGCTCTCCTTCTATCCTCCCGCCATTTGATTTTGCTCAAATTTGATTACAAGGCTTGAAAAAGGAGAAGAAAAGAGAAGAGGAAATAAGAAAGCTCCACAGATGGCGTGTTCATTCAGCGCTGTGAATGGCTTTATATGGGCTGTCTTTATACATGTGGCAATCCAAAGATGCTTCAGCCGCTCCGCTAAAAAAAGAACTTGACAAAATTATTGGTTTGGCAGCTTTCTTACACGGCTGACATGGATAACTCTGAGAAAGAAGTGTCTCCCTCCTCTTTCTCTTCTTTTCTTTCCCCATTCTTCTCAAGGCACCATCCGCTCTCTCTGGGTGGTTCACCTTGATCAAAACAAACCACATAATGTGTCTGATTCTGAAAGAAACTGTGTGCTTGCTTACATGCATCTGTGTGTTATTATGAGAACCAGCTGACCAGCGCACAAACAGAAAAAAATGATCAAATCTATAACAGAATGAACAAAAGTTTACTGGTATAAGTCACAGTCAGAATGATAATAATAAACACAAACAGTGTTCTGGTCGCTAACAGCTTCAAAACTCTGCTTCCACAATGCAATGCTCGGCGCTTGTTCTGTAATTATAGGTTAGATAAAACATGAACTCTCTCGCGCACATTAGGTGTGAGCACACTATGACTTGTTATCCCATTATCAGTTCCATGGCAGGACACTGACATGGAGAGATGATCTGAGGCCTTCGAGCTCAACCTGACTGAAAAGTGTTATTAAAAAAGGGTCAGTCCACTGGTGTGGAGCTACTGATAAAACATCTGTGTCCAGGTCATAGACTGGACCATTCCATCAGAGCTATAAAAGGTAAAGCCATCGCTGAGGTCCGGTGGCAAAAAAAAAAGCTTTTTTCAATATTATGTCTGCCAATGAGGATAAAAATTGGTGGGTCTTACAGAACTGGAATCAAATAAAAGTATTTGTTACTTCAAGTTGTTTCACTAAAACTCAAGTTAAAGTTACCAAATCATTATCCACATTTTGAAGAATCAACAAGTCCACCAATACGTATTGAACTCAAAACAACATGAAATATTGTATTTTATCATACAGTCACATAAAGTCATATCATTTAACATTTTTCTTAAGGTAAGAACATAATTTTACAGCTAAATGAAATATGGGGTCAACTTACATTGACGCGGACATCAGTTTAGTTAAAACAGCATCAATGTTTTGTTTCAAGCAGATAAAATTCGAGTTTATTTTCTTTGAGGAGATGTTATTATACCACAAAGTAACATCGGCTTCGCTCAGCATTAACAGCAAATAAAGGATAAAGGAAAAAATCAGCCATAAAATCAAACAAGTCCTTGATTGTGTTTAAAATTGAGCTTAACTTAAATTTAAAAAGGGATTAAGAAAACCAAAGGTCTTCTGTTTTTTTAAGACAATCTAAAGTTAATGGTTTCTAACACGGTTCAAGTTAAATCGAGTTAATAAAGTAACACCCAAGAAACTAATGTGACAAGACAGCTTGTGGAATGTATGATTTTAGCTTAACAAGAACACAGAACAGCAATTAGGAGCTTATAACATTTACACAAGCACAGAGAATGCTAATATCTAGATTTTAAAGACATTTTAATTAAAGACATTAAACTTCAAGCCATCACCAGGGTTACCAGGGTTACCTTTACCCCTGGTTTTGCAAAGTGTAGTATAAATCTTTTTTTTTCCCACAGATGCTGTTTGTATTTTCTTTTTATTTATAAAGTTGTTTTAAACTGATGAAGGCAGAGATTCCTCTCAGTGGGAAGAGAACATTCATATTAAGCAGCTGGCTCTACTTCCTCAAACCTAAGAAACCTAAGAAAAGTCATTATTGCCTCAAGATTAAAAAAAAATGGAAAGCAGGGGTTATTTTTAAAAAGGATAAAATAAACTAGAGATTGAAATGACCTTAATATTATTTCTCCGTCTGGGCATTTCCAATACGAGGGCTCCATCGGAGGCTTTGATAAAAGGATTATGTGGTCAGCTTCGTGTGGCTGCAGTCAAATCTGGATGTGGAGGGAGAGCTGATTGAATAATTCTTGTTTCCTTTCTGCCAACCTAGCAGTCCTCTTTGGGAAAAGTAGAAATCAGCATTATGCCAGATTTGGACATGTGCTCCGTGTGTCTGTAGATTCCAGTTTGCCTGCACAGTTTGACTAACATGTCTGCATGTAGAATGTGAAAACAGAGCCTCGTCATTTCTTCTTTACACCGATACACAACCTTCCTGATTTTGGCCACATATATACTGACATAGACCTGCTAAACTTGTGACCCAGCATTCATCTCTTGCACAGACAGACTGTACGTTCCAGGACAACACTAACAAAAAACTCAAAAAGGACTTAGAGCCTGAAACAGGTTGGGTCAGCAAGAGCATCCGGCAGAAAACAAGTACC
>JAVKLF010000083.1:1544323-1554434 GCA_034783495.1 Millerichthys robustus | reverse complement strand
GGGGGGGGGGGGTTGTTGTTGTTTTTTTACCATTGAGAGCACTCAGCAGGATGCTGCTGTCTGCTGCTGCTCTTGTTCGGTTACAGAGCTCAGGAAGCAGCTTCTGCCACCAAAGAGCCTGCAAAGATTAAACAAGTCAGACAGCAAGCAGGAGCACAAACATTAAAATAAACCAAAATGGTAAAAGAACAGAGCAGTCCCCACATTTCCCTGTCGTGCTCAGTAAACACACCATGTAGTTGTCTTGTAAGTGGTGGTTGGCGTAAGCTATAATGGCCTGAGGACATCGGTCCAGCAACTTCTCAATGCTGTTGTCATACTGCCCCCTTCTGGTGGCACAAAGGAGGTGCAGGCTGAAGCCCCATAAGGTTTCCTCTGACAGGAGGTCCATCAGTGGCACGATGGTTCCAACAGAGAGGGACGGTCCACACAGCAGCGACTGCAGACACACAAAAATACTGGATGAGCAAAAATAACATTTTATAATATATATATATATATATAACTATTATATTTACAATTACAATCACATTTACAGAACTGTGCTTGATTGTTTCCAAGATTTTCAACAAATAGGATGAAAAATAAACCAACTCACTTTAAAATTCATTCTTGTTTTTTATTTATTTATTAAGAACAAACTGCTAAATATATAAATAAATAACGGTGATCCATTCACTTACTTTGAGTTGTTCTCAGAATTTTTAAATGGTTATTATGCATTCATTCCTGCACTTTATGCCTTCATAATTTTTCAGAAAAATGGTTGTGGTGAAGAACAGAATGTTTTGTCTTATTATTCAAACACATTGGCATTAAATGCATTTAAAATAACAGCATATTTCCCAACAGGTTGAGTTGCATAAGCATAAAAGACAATAAAAACAAGCTTGAGTGTTGCAAATTTCTTCTTTTTCCAGTTCAAAACAGACAGGTTTGATAGCAGAACCATGTTTCAAATACCTGCAGTTTGTGCAGCGCCTCCTGGTGCTGGAAACTGGAAGTCTGAGCTGGATTAAGGACAGTCAGCCATGGGTACAGAGTGCCGCAATGAGAGCATGAATTGATCTGAAACACAAAGACGTTTCAGTTTTCTTTCTTGCATCTTCAGATTTTCTGATATATAATTTGTGTGATAAATGAAAGGATGGAGGTTGAACTACAGGACGTAAGCGTACCAGATCCTCAGCACTTTTTAGTGACTTGTGTTTCAATGACGCGTCGTTCTTTGTGTTTGTCAGTCGGTCGATGTAGACTGACGCCAGCCGAAACAGCAGCTCCTGAATGACAGCATCCTGTGAGGAGGCCATCAGCGTCGCCTCCCAAAAATCCACCTGTAAGCTGTTCTCACTACCCAACTCCTACACACACACACACACACACACACAGACATATTCACTGCTACTATGTTCAGAATACTTCAAGGCAGGATAAAATGGATGTAATACAAGCATCTTGTACTAAATCTCTGTATGAGACAAGTAAATAATGTGACAAATAGGTGGACTGAATGTACTTCTTAAGTAATTGCCTTTCAGCCACCATTAACACACACCTTGAATATGTGATCCGCCTGCTCCAGCTGAACTTTGCTGTTCTCGTGTAAAGCTACCATGGCAGCCACGAGGAGTCCGGGTTGGGAGTTTGCCAGCTGTCGAGCCAGCGCCGTGGGTCGGACCTGCTCGTTTTTGCCCCCACCTCCACCATAAAGCAGCAGCCTCGGCTCCTCGATGAACCCGTACACCAGCAGCATCTGAACGATTTAAAAGAAAGACTTAAAGCTCAGTTTCAGCTGCAAATATCACATTTGTTTCCCCCCCAAAAAATCAATGCTCATCAGCAGAAAAAAACATATTTATTAAAACCATTTCATTAGAAGATGTTAGGTACAGTCATCCGGACCTCAGCATGCCGCTCCATCAGCTCTGTGTACTGCTGCAGGTCACCCAGGCGCAGCGTCATGGTTGCCATGGTGATTGTTATAGGCACCAACACACCGGCCGTGTCCTCCAGACGTTGTAAAACCTGTAGTGTCCTGGCAGCACTGACGTCCATCATGCACGGGCTTGCACAGACGTTGACAAGAAGCAAAGGCTCTGATTGGCTGAAAATGTCAATGACCTCATCAGCTGCCTCCTGTGGGGACATAGTATTCAAACAGCTATTTTCTTTTCTGAAAAAAATGTTTTATTTTTAGCTAAAAAGTTTGATAAACCCAATGATTATGACAAAGTATTTCAATGGAGGTCCGAGTAAAATTTTACTGAGCTTTTTCTACCTGACTGAGGCACTCATCCGTTTCCTCCAGAAGGTAATGTTTGAGATAAAACAGGAAGCCAGGTCCGTAGGAGACAGGGCAGCCTGGAAGTGGGCGGTTCCTGGACATGACTTCAGTGACTGACAGACCAGACATCCTGTAGTATGGCAATGCCAGGTGGCAGTCCTTCTGACTTCCCCTTACAGAAAAAAAGTAAAAATTAGTAGTCAACGACTAAGAATTTTTTATTTCTAAATGAAAGCAAAAAGATGGAAAACTGCTTCAAAAACATCCAATACGACAGAATACAGTAATTAGTTGTGTAATGTAGAAAACGCATATATTCAATATCACAAAAGTTCTAAATATTGAAGTCTGATCTACATGAAATGAGTAAATACCAGTTTTAAAGGTAGGGATTAATGTGTTTAAGGGGTATAAACCAACAGGTGTGTTTCTGTGTTACCTGCTGAAACTGTCTCCGAGCAGCGCACAGTTCTGTCTGAACGCCTCCTCCAGCTCCCGTCTGTCAGTCTGAGCAGCCATCTTTCCCTCCCCTTCCATTCCCCGCGGCTGCTCTGATGACTGCAGGAGGGAGGCGCAGAGGAGGAGGTGAGCTTCACTGAGGAGGTGCCGAAGACTTTGGCCTTGTGGGTTTGTCTGTGCGTAGGACTGACTGTACTCAATCTGATGCACACACAACACACAAAATAAAGAAGAAGAAAAACTTTTTGTGTATGATGAACTAAAACTATGAACGTTTTTGGAAATCTACACCACCTCTATATCTGATTTGCCTACAGTTTTCATTTGATCGTGATAAAAAAAAAAAAAGTTTATTGTGTACTTTAGCCACCATTCTGCTATTTTTACCTTTTAGTTAACCTTTAGTTACCATTAGCAGGTATCTAGCCTTTTGCTACTTACAGTTTTTAACTAGTATTCTGCTTTTTACAGCTTTAACAATTCTGTTTCGATTATAAACTGCAGATTTTAGCAAATTTCAGCACTCAGCTTTAATGCATTTCTGCAGAAAATGTCATTTCTTTAGTTCTGACCAAAAAAATGTAGACATACACAAAATTACTTGAGCGTTTTTTGATAAACAATAGTTAACCAATTATTTTTGCCATTACCATCTCCTGGTAGAGAGTGAAAGGCGAGACGGTGTCCAGAACATACAGGTTCCATCCATGTCCCGCCTTACTGGTTCCTTTAGGGGACGAGATGTTCCACCTTCTGCTCCTGGGGTCAAAAAGACACAAGAAAAAATAATAACAGGCAAAACTTCTTATTTTTTAAAATCAGCTAAACATGGATATGGTATTGTTATTTTCTCCAAATATTTACACACAAGTGTTTTACATGTATGTCATTAATTAACTGAACATGTTTGTGTAATGGATTCTGCAGGGACAGTTCTTCTGATGACACAATTAATGACATCCTTAAATATTTAATAATATTTACCTGGTTACTTTTTACAGTCAGCAGCAGTGAGCAGCAGTTCCAGGGTTTTTGTTGACCTTCCTGCTTTGTTTTGAAGTGTACTACTAGAATTCAATTCTACAATTTCCTAAAATGGCTTTAATAATTTAAAAACAAACGTTTGTACGGCGTCTTAACAGTTAAATATTTAGATTGGATTTACACTTTAAACCACTGTCAGACTGCATCACTGCTGCTGTTATGAACACGGGTCACAACATTAGATACACATAATAATTACCTACAAACAGGTCAAACTAGGATTTCATCTAGGGGGGAAAAACAAAACAATTCTAGACATGCAACATCAACTAGTACTGTTTATCATAAGTAACATGTTTGATTTCATGCAAGGGAAAACATCAGATGAATATGAAGATGTGTTTTACAAAACAAAACAGTTAATTGCCAGTTAATAAAGAGGTGAAACAAAAAAAAACACAGGGCTCCTGGTTCTTCTATTATACACAAGCCTAAAACATGCATGTTGCCTTTTGGCTACTGATTATGTGGAGGTTGTTGCACAGCTGAAATATGTCTGAAACCCAAATCAGAAACCCCAAAAGTTATCTGGTAAAGTTGGCGTGGCTCTGTGGAGGTAAGATCCTTTCAGGGTCACGGGGGTCCCAGCTGCCACAATGAAAGGGGCGGGGCTAACCTGGACAGACCTCAGGTCCATCACAGGGCTTCAGTGTGTGAGTAATTGGGTAAATGAATGTGTAAAGTGATTTGCAGAACCTGGAGAGGTGCAAAACGTGTTATATAAGTACAAATTAGTTACCTGTGTATAGGTTAGCTGACAACGTACGTAAAGGATCAAACAATTAGTTTGTGAAAGAAAAAGGCGGCACACACACAGTTAGCCAAGTTATGGGTAGATAGGCTCTAAAACAGAAAATGTTGTCTTTTTTTGGCTCAAGCTGAAACATCAAACTGGAATTTTTCTTTTCCCTTTTCATGAACTAAGTAAAATTGAGTTTATGGTAAATGTAGCTCAAAAGTGAAGCCTTTTCTTAAAGGCAACAGATTTAGTTATTTTATACAATTCATTACTAAGAATAAAGTCAGACTTGTGGGACTCCTAAATCATCCTGATAAAGTTTTTGTTTCTTTGTGTTCCCATGCAGATACTTGAGTTACAGTTAATCAGATTTCAAGGAGCTACAAAAATTGCAAAAAAGAAAAACAACAAAAAAAAAAACAGCCATACAGATTTTTGAAGGACATTAACACATACACACATATTTTGAAGGCAGCTTGGCCTGAAACTGACAACAAAGTCTATAGTTTGGGGGAGAGGGGGCGGGGGTGTCTTACAGGAAGGGGCGTGACAGAAGGCTCTCCAGAGCTGGTGAGGTTGAGGGATCGATTCCCACCGCAAGGAAAATACCAGTCAGCATGTTGTGTTCTTTTAACTCGCTAAAACAACAACAACACACATTCTGTTTGGAGAACTCTGGCACCATCAGCTACCTGATAACTGATCTGAGGAAGTTCTGAAAAACAAACATCCAAGTTTGGACACGTGTGTGACCTACAGGCCTCTGCGCTGCGTGCTGCGCTCAGGTTCCTCTGGCGTCTCCGTGTCAGCAGCAGACAGGAGAACAACGCGGCGGCCGTGGACACACACCGACCTCAGACCAATAAATATCTGCATTCTGAGCGCACACACCTCCAGGCTGCAGGGTGGACAGGCCTTTGAACACACAGATGGATGGTAAACACGGCTAAGTGCACGCCACGCATGAACACTGATTATAACAACCTTCGACAGAAACCAGTGGAGATGTGCAAATACTAAAAACATGTGACACAAAAAATAGTTACAAATTGACTTGGTTGTAACAAATGCGATTTATACCTTCATGGTGGTGTCAATGTAGGGGTCTTCAATCCTGGCTGCTGCAGCTGCGCATCGTACCGTAAATGACTGCAACGCACTCCTGTCAAACAACAAGAATGAACACTTTTTGTGAAACTCTGCCCATCCGTTGTTTTCCACGTGTTCGAGAGTTTCACGGGTGCTTCTCGTTCCACAGCCGAGAGCCTTCTGTCTGTCGATCCCTTCTTCCCTCGCTCATGAAGAAAACCCAGACATACTTAAACTCCCCTCACTCCCAACGCGGAGAGAGCAGCCCACCCTTTTCCTACTGAGGTACTCAGGCTGAAAGTTATTAAAGCTCAACTGTAGTTGGGATTTGCTAGTTTCCCCCCAGGTAGTATGTGCAAAAACACAAACCGTTTTAAACTTTCAGCAATTATCAGTGCACTCTGCAGCTTTCAGTTCAGATGAATTGATCTGTGTGTTCTTTGAGGACGTACTTTGTTATGACATGCAACAGGTGATCTGTTAGAACCGCCTCCAGCACCTTCTCTGGATACTGATAGGCAGAGAGCAGCTCCACTCCACCTCTCAGACTGTACAGGTACCCGGCGGTGGGGAGTGAGAAGAAACAGAACACACAAGCCGGTTCATCCAGAGACACCGACTGGTTACCTAGAGAGAAAGAAACTCTTATCAGATGCTCTAAATGTTGCAGAAGAATCTCCGCTTGAAGAACTATTTTTTTATTGTTTATTTCAAATTTTGTAGCAAATTACAACAGAGCTTAAAATAGCTCAACTTCAAAAAAAAATCTATTTTTGCAGCACTAAGTGCATTTTTAGTCTTAGTTGCATTCTGAACACTAATTTCACACGCTGCACGTACTGGTGAATTGTGGGTAAAGTATCAGTGAGTGGAGCTGCATCTCCTCCATGCTGCAGCCTTGAAAGAACTCTGGAGAAAACCGCCTGCAGGAGGGAAGCGACACCTTTTAACGTCACATCACAACGCTGAAATTATTCTCATTAAAAATAAATTAAAAACCCTCAAACACCTGAAAAGGACATAGGACACAGTGTAGTGTCGCCTGTCCTCCAGTCCAGTCCTTTCTATGCTGACAGGGATATCACAATTTTCAGCTTGATTACCCAGAAGCTCCTGGTGTCTCGGAATGAACAGAAAATCACTCTGGTCTTCTAGAAAATCTGCTGCACACACAAATAAACACACAGTGAAACTTGATGAGGCTATAGGTGTAAAATTCCTCAGTGTATTTTTTTACCGTTCCTAAGCGTATCTGATGATTCTTCTACGGTTGTTGGCTCAGATGTTGCTTCCAGTTTCAGCACCAGAACTTCCAGCTCTGTCCGCACCGCCACATATCCTGCACACAGCGCCACCTGGAAGGGTGAAGGGACAACATTTAATCCTTTTGCTGCTCATAAAATCCTAACGTTCATCCTAATAAAAACACATCAGTTGAAAATATTTAGCTTCTTCATTTCTTCCTAATGTGGTCACAAACTAAATGAGACAACAAAATGCAAAAATAAAACAGGAATGGGGCAGAACTGTGCGATGACTGAAGGTACCTGCTTCAGAGTTAGTTTTGGAAGATGAAGGATGACTGAACGTTCAAAGTCCAGGAGGGACAGATGCTGATCTGAACTTGAGGTCTGACCTAAAAAACAAAACAAACACAAAAGTTTGTTTAAGTCGAAGAAGCAAAGCCACACAATTTCTTTTAAATCAAAGTTCCTATTATTACTAATTTTGTCTAAATTCACAGATCATTATAAAATTAATCAATCCTAAGACAAAATACAATATTCTCTAATGTCTACTTTTTTGTTTAGAACATTTAAATGCAACACAGTCAACAAATCTGGTACTCTGTGTACAACTGTATGTTTTTCATGTTTTTGACACCTAAATTAATACTTTGACCTACTTTGACTTTGGCTGCAACTCTGCTGAGTGTTTGGCCAGGAGCCTTGAAGGTTCTGCTGGTTTTGGTTCTGCTTCTGCTTTTTTTCCCCAAAAAAAGATTATTAGGTTTCAGGAAGACAAAATATGTGTTTTTACTACAGAAAATCTAAAATTATTTTGATGCATTTTAACGACAACAGCTTAAACTAACAAAGCCACCACACAAGAACTTTGGCAAACAGCTGAATTCTTACCAGGTTCTGCTGGTTCTGTCTCTGCAGGGTAAAAAGAACCAGAGTGTTCTCACAGCCAACCAGGAGGTCTCCTGTTACGGGGCAGCACGTCAGAGCGACGGGATGCTCCGACAGAGGGATCTCAATGATCTCCGTCTGCACGCCGCCCCACACCGATGCGCCACGCAGCAAGTGGCCCAATAAACGGACCCCGACTCGGGCCTTTTCCTCCGCCTGCGCAGAAAACAAAAAACAAACTCACAATGTCAAGTCAAAAAACAAAGTTTGACCAAAATGCCCCAAAACCTTGTAGAAGCAGTTCTCTGCGTCATATCGATTTATGAAGGGTTTTCTGCACCTGGTAGCGCCAGTTGGTGTAGGCTCTCAGGTAGGTGGCGCTGTTCTTTTCTTCAATAGTTACCAAGTAGTCTCCTGGAGTAGAGACAAAATAAAAAAAATAAATATAAAAAGGCAACGCATGAGGAAGAACCCAGAACGACTCTTTGCTGGGTTTTATTTGCTGTTCGGACAACGGATCGGACAGGAGATGGCTGTACCTATGTTGCTGTGCCGGATGCTCCTCACGGTTCCCATGGTGGCAAAACGACAGATGAGAGGACAGCCCTCTCTGTCCAGGCTGTATGCCTCCACCTTGATTTAAAATAAAAACACCACAGGATAATAAGGATGTTGTAACAGGTGAGATTTTTTTTCTAAATAAGGATTCATTTGTTTTCAAGCATTAAACTTATTCACTGAAATATAATTGGAAACAATGGAAATGAATAAAAACCTTGCATCCTCCTGAGGCCACCACAAACAAGGCTCCACCTCCACAGCAAACCAGTCCAGGTTCCTGCTCCACCTGGACAACAGACAAGGGAGACACATAGCTGGACTATTAACATAATAAAACTTCATAAAGCTTCTATTACCTGGACGATCTGCTGCGAAGCAAAAGGATGGCAGTTGTAGACGTGCACCATGTTTGGTCCTTCAGAAAGGTTAGTGTTTATCGTTCCTTTCACTCGGACTGTTTGGAGACCCCTGTGATCCCGCCCCTCGCACTGTGACGGCTGGATATGGGCACCAGTGACCCTGAAAGGAGGAAGGGGGGGGGTCACCTGTTAAGATAAGGATGGATGTTTGGAGACTTCATCCATCAGAACACATAAAGAGGCTGCACTTTAAAAGGTAAGCAAATACACAAATAGTTGTGAAGCGACAACATATTGTGAAAATAATCTCACTCCCATAAAAAAGGAGATAACCAATTACACTAGTACCGAATTAAACTGGGGTTTATATTTAGATTTTGTATGCATTTTATATTTTGATGCTTTAATTGTTACAAATACTACATTTATGGTTTGGCCAACTGATTAAAAAATAAAACCCTGAACCTACAGGGTCACTCCAAACATCCTTATGACATAAAAAAATATTGCTGAAGTAAAAGTGTTAAAATAAAACCCAATATAGTACTGTAAACGCTGTATGAAAGAGTAGCAGAAACAGGCCGTGCTGTGTTTAGTCTCTAATCGATATCACATGCTCTGCTGCAGTCTTGTGATCAGGAGTTCTGCATGTTTAACCCCAAATCTTCTCAGTTTGACTCCTTCGCCTGTTCATTAATCCCCGATTTGCTTCAATTAAAGATTAACAGAAACTCAGAGGCAGATTTTTACCTACATCTGTGTCAAACCTTCAGCTTCTCGACTCTTCCTCATCGGGTAACTGCTGCATTTTATTGATTTCACGCTGCAAAGCAGGAAGTGGATCCTTCAACCACAACAAGACAAGGCCCGCCTACGCTTGATTCTGATTGGCTCGTAAAGCTGCTTGTTTGTTTCCTTTGGTTTTATTGGTTATATAGCTGTCAGAAACTGGAAGGTAGATCCTGTGGTTCTAGGGCGTGGATCTGAGCTGACCTGTAGTCCTGCTGACGCATTTCTTTAAAAATACCACACGAGGGCAGGAGTTTAATGTCTTTCTGTCTCAATATTTTAATTTAAATTAAAATTTGAATAAAGCTATGACGTGTTGGTTTATTATTAACACCATTACACAAACCCTAATTTTTAGCTCCATGTGAGAACGGAAGTGGTTTAGTTTGTTTTAGTTAGAACGTCTGCAGATTAGGAAACTCACTCAAAATGTTACAGTTTAAATCTCTTCGTTTTTGAATTACAATGGCACACTTTTAGGTCAAAATTTAAAATATGCCATATGTTTTCAGTCCTCTTTAAGATTAGGATTTCTGCAGATAAGGATGATAAACAGCCCCTGGTGCTAACTCCCCCCCTAAACACACACACACACACACACACACACACACACACACACACACACACACACACACACACACACACACACACA
>JAVKLF010000083.1:1509190-1524940 GCA_034783495.1 Millerichthys robustus | reverse complement strand
TGTGTGTGTGTGTGTGTGTGTGTGTGTGTGTGTGTGTGTGTGTGTGTGTGTGTGTGTGTGTGTATAAACTACTTGTCACAATGAAGAGTCCTGAACAGGCCAGCTGTTCCTTTCTCTAAAGCTGTATTTGCATTTTTATTGATATGCATCAGTAAAAGTTGCCGACTCTGTCCATCAAATTAATTTAATTAATTAATTAAATCAAACTGCAGCTGGTAAAATACTCCAAAGTCTTTAAATACTTGGCACTTACAACAGGCTGCAAATAATATCAGCTGTAATTACGAGTTACAACTGAATTTTTAAAAAGTTGTTTTTCTTTTATTCTACATAGAACATTCCCTTTTAAAATATTTAATCAAATACCTAAAGGAAAACATTTAGGAAAACTAACGCCACATTTGTATTTATGCTTATAGCTGATTCCCTTTATGCTGAAAATTGACAGTCCAATGTGTAAAAAACTTGTAATTGCGTGATGATTTATGAATTAAGCACAACCTTTTGCAAAATTGCAAGACATGTTTGAGCTCAGAGTTCAAACTTTAGCTCAATTTCCATTCAGAGATGTACAAATGATGATTCCTTTCTGAGACTTTCATCAGAATTCTTTTTAACATCCAGGTGTTCTTGAGAGACGTTAGCGATGATACACACAAAAGAACTACACAAACATTTTGTCCTTCGGGCTTCAGCGGCGAGTGATCACGAAACATGCAGCTGGATGGTCTGAGGAGTGCGCATGTTGTCTCTAATCTTTGGTCACAATCCGCTGGTTCAGATAAGAAGAAAAACAAGCAGATATGTTGAGGTCAGATTCTTGGGTTTTATGAGAGTAGATATAAGGAGCATCATTAGAACCCCGCCTGCCAGCACATCCCTCTCCTGATATTTTAGTCAGTTTGGAGTGACTAACGGCTGCGGGGTGAATGATTCAGAGCAGATGATAGCGTGCCGTCCAGTCATCCTCACACAGCGGGGGGATTTATGGAGACCCTGTCCAGTGTTTTTTCCAGCCATGCTAAGCTATCTGTCCTGTTCGTCACTGTCTGTGGTATCATCCGATACCCCCACCCAATAAAAATTTAAAGATTATCTCCCTCTGCCACAAAAGGCGGGGGATCGTTGGCAGCGAGGAGGTTAGTACCGATGCCTCAAAAAAAACAGTTTCATCTTTGACTGAGAGCGTTTTTGTTCTTCCAGAGTTAAGGATGATGGCTGAGGGGCGTTTTGCCAGTCTGCCCAGGTCACTTCACGCCCACCACACCTTAGGAGGAAGTGCTGCCCACCCTGGAGTCCACAGCACCTCCTCTGGTGCCCCCAACATCTCCTCAAGCAGGAAGCTTCAGGCCTCCCTCACCACCTCTATGGACCTCCTCAGCTCCAACTCTGGGTGAGTTATATTTCTTCACCTAATTAAAACAAACTCTTGTTTGCAAGAGAACTTAACAGGGTTTCTATTTTTGTTTCCTCCCTGCAGCCTGGGCGGCAGCTTGTCAGAGGTTCCCGCCGCAGCCTACCAGCCTGTCTCGTTACACGGAACTCTGCCCCGGCGCAAGAGAGGAGGCACCAACGTCACTCATGGGAACCACACTTGGGATCCCAAAACCAGTCAAACACAACCATTCCTTTGTGGGAGCACATCAGTGTCTCCTGGGCACACGCAACAACCGGCAACGTCTTTGCTGGGTCAGAATACAGCCGATGACTTCAAAGGTTACAGGTAAACACATCACTAACTTAGGCATAGATAATATTTCTGGCTTTATCAGTTGATGGATTCATCAAAAAAAATATCCCTAAAATGTGTCTGAAGTTAGAGGTTCCGATGCTTGTTGCCCGTAAACTCAAAAGGTGGTTGTGAAAACGTTTCGGCTAGGTTATTTATGAGCAACAGCTGCTGTGGCTAATCTGGGGCTGAAGTCATTGACCCATCTTCTGTGAAAGAGACAACTACACATCCATCAAAGACCTGTCGACCCATTCCGCTTCGGTCCCAGTCAGGTTCACGCAGAGAACTGAGTCTCAGGTCTGAAATCCAGAAACATCACCTGATACCGCCAAACGGCTTCTCGTCAGAACCGAGGGAGAAAGTTCAGAATCGAATGAAGAGACGGGAGGTTGTAAATGGAGTCCTGAGGGGGTGTAGCTGTTAGCTCAACTTCAGAGAGAACACACACTTCATCCCTCATCATGTCCTCCCATCTTTCTGTCTCTGGTGTAGAGTTACAGACTGTATCTGATTTGTGTGTATGAGTGCGGGTCTGTCGGTGCGCGCCTGTGGCCCCCAGCACTTTGGTTACCTTTGTAGGTCGGGGTGTGGCACAGCTGATCAGAGATTACTGTGAAGTCTTTGTCTCTTCTCCTTTATCTCCCTGAATCTTTGCTGGATCCATTTCATAAAGCAGCTGACACACAGCAGGCTCATCTGTCCAGGTCCTGCAGGTGGCTGGATGGTGAAGAGTGTAACAGTCCTTCTGTGTCAGGCTGCAGAAACCAAAATAAGTCAGGTTACTTTAGACTGAACGGTCTTATTTTGTTTAGATTTTTATACTTATGGATCTATAAAAACTGGTGAAACGTTTTCTTGGATTTTCATACTTCAGGTAAGTTTTAGTCGCACTTTATTTAAAATCAGTTCATCTTTAAGGTATGTAGCCACTGGATGCTTGGCTTTTGACTTCACAGCTCATGCTGTTGGTTGACCTGTGACCCCTGACCTTTTGTTGCACTAGCATCTGATTGGCTGTTTTATCTCTCCCTTGACCTCTGCTGGGCAGCCTTAGGACCACCAGGAGAGGAGGAGGAGGAAGTTACAAAGAGAAGGCTCAGAAGGAGGGAGTATAGAGATAAAGATTTACAAAATGATGATACATATATTGCTGTCAACAATAACCTAAACTAGAACCTATCTAAACCTATTCCAATAAAATACAAATTTGTTTGAAGATGAGGGTAATGCACGAATGCACTCTGTATTTAAATCTAATTTAAAAAAAACATTTTCTTGCTTGACTATTTATTGCACCTTAATGCCTCAAATTTGAGGAGAAAACATCTGGATGTGCATGGCTGATTCATACAAACTTACAAATCAAAGACTTTCATGATTAAAATTTGTAAATGCAGAATCAATTTCATATTTCATGAAAATTACAAGCACCTTTTTATATTGGTGCTGGAAAAATTAATCAGGATAAATGTTTCTTTGGCACAATTTGTTCATTTGTTTGATAGAAACACACTGACATCTGTGGGCTGAATGCAGCATCTACAGGTCCTCTAACTCCCTGTCTTGTTCTTCCTTTGACCCCTCTTACACACACACACACACACACGAGGGTTCTTTCTTGACTGAAGCCCATTGTGGTCACGCTGAGTTTCGTGGAAGAAGTGCAAAGAGCAACAAGAGGCCAGAAAAAGACTGTGGCGAGTTCTGCCTGCTTCAGCCTTCTTCCTTCTGTCATATTTTCTTTCTGTGCCACTGACAGCACTACAGACTGTTTCTGTGGTTCTGAGAGCACAACGAGATCAGTGTTAGATGCTGATTCAGCAGAAGTGAAGTCTGATTTAGACGTGGTCAGTTTGTTTGGTCTGGAAAGCAGGGCCTCATCTTCTCACTGTCTTTGTTCCAAACCTTTTAGTTACAAACACAGGAACAATAAAATGCCTAACAAACTATATTTATTGTGATGAATCTTTGTCATATTCAGATTTTTTATTCTGTTTGCCAACCTGACCTTTGACCTTTACCCATTTCAGATGCAAAAAATCAAACACACCCAAAGAATAAAACTGAGATTTCCCCTTAGTTGTTGCTCTTTTACTGTAGAAGGAAATAACTGGGTGTTGTCTGGTTCTGGTGACTTCCATTGTGTCCTCGGGCCGGAGTCAGCTCGGGGTTTCAGGGGAGAAGATGGTTAATGTGGTGAAGATTTTGGCCGTTTGCAAAATGTAGCCAAGCTGTGACCCTAGAGAGGCACCACATACAGTTTAAAAAGAGAATTATTATCATTTTTCATTTACATCAATAATATTAAACAATAAAAACCTGAACCAGGGGTCTGCAACTTCATGTGAATAAAAGCCTATGTTCTTTTGAACTACTTAATCCTGCTCATTATTTTAAGGCTTTATTAAAACTAAGAGGGCTTAGAACTAAACATATTTTCTTTGGTAGGTAATGAACTCCGCTGATATTCCTGTGAGAACACCATTGCCAGCTTAAAGGATTTGAACTACCAACCTTCCTCATGTAGCTAGCTGGGGATTTGAGCTAATTACCCCTTTCACTGAGCCCCCCACAATGGATGTAAATCCTCTTGTGAAAAAAGCTGCAGTAATATCCTAAAGTACGATCATTTAAGGCAAACGTTTAGAGAAAGTGAAAGTATACGTGCCTGTGTTTAAGGAGCAAAATATGTGCTGCTGCTAGAAAAACACATTAAATCTGTCATTCAGCTTATAATTGGAGCTTTAATATCTAAAACTTCAGTTAGAAACAAATGAGGAGGGAAAAAAGCAGTTCTCTGGTTGAAAAATAGGTAATAAAGAATTCGAAAAAGGCTGCCTGTGCTGCTGCTTGTGTGTGTGTGCGTGCGTGCGTGCGTGCTCTAACCTCTGTGAGAAACTGTCGGTGGGCTAAGAATAAGAGGCGTGTAGCTGTGATGTGTGTTATGATGGGGGGAGGAGAGAAGGAGGAGGCCAAATCGGGCGGGCAGTGAGTGAAAGTGTTTATTTCTGCCTGTAGGAGTGGGAGACAGAAAAAAGAACAAGACCCACATGCGGCTCGGTTTCTTCCACTTTCAAAGTGGAACCTGCTGAACGTCGGATGACGTTAGCATCATGGTCAGCTCTCAGCTCTGTAGAGGACATGTTGGCCACCTGTACCGATGATATGGACTCATGTCGAGCATCTTCAAAATCCTGTCAGGCATCAACTAAACTGAGAGGAGCTAAAGAAGCAACATCAGCACCAGTCAGGGTCCTGTCTGAACGCAAAACCGAGCAGCTCTGTAGTTTATCTGTGGAGAAGAACCAAACTTCACCGAACAGACTTTTGAATCTCTCTGGAAAGATGTGCTCTCTGAACCGGACCATGTCTCTGTCTGTCTTCCCCAGGGACCCTGCAGCCGCCCTGGATGCCGCCGTTGACTATGTCAAGGTAGGAAACATAGTTTTCATTCTAACCGTACCACTGGTTTGAACACACTGAACATGTCAAACACCTGATCAGTGGCTCGTTGTGTGAAAGAGTAGACAAATTCAACAGTGCTAAATGAAATCTAGAGAATCTGCGTTTTTGCACAAGTGCAGTCTGACTGCTGAAATTTGCTAAAGAAACTAAAATGCATTGTTAAAGCTAAAACAAGCCTAAAAGCAACTAAAATGAGAAAAGCACAAGCTAAAAGCCACAGAACAGTAGCTAAAATAAATCAAACAAACGCAAAAATGATAAAAGCAGTAGCTAAAATGAGCAAAAAATGTAACTAAAACCTAAATATAAACAAGGGTAAGCTAAAACTAGCAAAAGTCAGAAATTATTCAAATGAGGTGGAATGTAAACATCCATCATCTGAGATGTTAATCTAATCCCTGCTTGCCTACAAAGATAATCTACCTTTAATTTAAACCCCTCGCCCTTCTGCTTCTGCTGCTGTAAACCTGATTCACACACATCCTCACCACCTGAGTCTCAGCTGTCTGTGACAAACAGAGGTGATCATTCTGTTAGCACAGCATCTGGCTGATATGTGATGTTCTTTACTGCCAGTGATTGGTTCTGGTCAGGTGTTTGTAAAAAATAAAATAAAATACAGATTTCCCAGCATCACGTTATATATTTTGTGTTTTATTATCAGTTTAGTAAATCATTGCCCTCTTATTTCTGTCACCGGTGCTAATTTATACAGTCGTGGTAAAAAAAGTTAGTATCCTCTTTCAATTCTGAGCTTTACGTACTAAAAGCACATAAATAGAATAAAACAAAGCTCTATCGAACAGCTTGAGGTCTGGAGTTTTAGAAGTTTTCTTTCTCAGCTGTTCTGTTGGACATTATAGTCCGATTCAATAATTCAATCTCTTTTGCAGTTAAACTCTTCGTCCCCTTATTGGCTCATGTGTTTGGACGTTGACACCTGAGTGTAGAAAGCAAACTCAGTCCAGTCCTTTCCATGAGAGCAGCTTCCCACATCTGCACACACACACACACACACACACACACACACAAACACACACACGCACATGTTCAAATAAGACTCTGTATTTCTTTGGTTAACACCGTGCTGACAGGATGTGGAGCTCCTGTGTCTCATACTTTATATAATAAGTGTGAAAATGGAGCTGTCAGCTCTTCTCTGCTGCTGCAGGTGTGTTTGCCTTTCAAAAGTGGCTGAGAACAGACGTGGGTCCAAGTGCACGGACAGAAACAAAGGTGCAGGTGTTTGGTGACCTGGTTAAAGGTGTCAGTGCAGCAAACAGTATACAGTAAACTATATGGCACTCAAAATAAAGTGAGATGGGAAGGTTTTCACAGTGAACAACAGCTTAAACTCATCCTCTGCTTATCAGATTTAAGGCCTTTTACTCCCTTATGGACAGTCTAATACACAAAGTCCTTTGATGTCTAAATTCAGCATTTAGTTTGATTAGTTTGTTTTCCAGTTGCATAGAAGCTAGAACAACATTAAATAAGCTCATTTCATTTTTTGCTCAAAGAATAAACTTGAAATCTGGTGCTTTTGTGTTTTATTTGATTTTTTGGTACAAGTAAAAAAGGTACCGTAGTAGTCTTTGATGACGCGATGAATGACTGATCCTGTTTGATTCAGAATGAATTTATCTCCTCTTTTAACAAGTCTTTTCTCTTTTCTTCTACTTCTGTTCATTCTTTTATTCCCACTCTGAGCTGAAAGCTGCTGTGAACCAATATGAGAGAACACAATAATGCTCTTTGTGTGAGTGTGTGTGTGTGTGCAGTCTTGAGTTACAGAAGATTAGTTCTCAATGCAAAATATACTTGAACTACAAAGTGGCAGACATCAAAGTTATAATAACAAAGAACAATAAAGATTCTTAATTTTAACGTTAAACCAAAGAAAAGCTTCCTATTTGGTTTGTCTGTAATTATTGAACGCTTTGAAAGGGCACCATCTAGTGGCCACTTAAGGTATCACTAACTTGTGGCACTTTGATCATTTTGAGTCATGATTTCATATTTTAACTGACAGCTGCTGCTTTGATACAAGAATCCATCTTTAATAAACAAACCTCCAGCCAGTATCAGGAAACCACCGATGACTACATCAGGGGTTTTTGTCATTACATCACCCTCTTGCTTGGGTGATGTAATAACTCAAAAGAATACAATAGATGCAGTTTTCACTGCATGAAAACTAATTAAGGAAAATAACAATTCCTGTGCAGTTTTGTTTCAAGATGCATGCATTTAATTAATACTAGGATTAGGGGTGGTACCAGTTCTAAATTATAAACAACGGACAATATGAAACATGTTAAACATAGAAAGGGCAAACAATTATTTTGTCATGTCTAAAGTACTTTTTGAATCTGATAAAAGGCTGCAGTGTGGTGATGCTGGGTATTTCATGTGTTGCTGTTTGGCAGTTTTTCCATAGTTTCAGCAGAAATTCATCTTTTGTGTCCATTTTTGTCTCCTGTTTGTGGTTGTCTCCATGCTAATTTGCAGTTCCTCTAAATGTCTTTCACGAACAGAGATGAAGATAGGTTGACCTGCCTGTTGATGTTTGACTGACACTGACCACAGCTTTCCTGCTTTCTTCAGACATTGGATAGAAGTCAAATGTCAGCTCATCTGTCCTGCTGCTTACTTTAAAAAAAAATACAACTTGTCATCTGGTGGGACATTTTCCCAGTTTGTGGATGAGGGACATGGGCAGTCCCACACTAAGAGGCATTCCTGCTCACCCAGCGAGTAATGTGTTGGCTTTAAAGTCTGCACTTTCTGTTTTCTGGTGGATGGCAAAGTACTCAGAATCGTATTCCACGCTCCGTTTTGCAACATAATTAGCTGAACAGTTTTCTCTCAGTCCGTTTGACAGAAACAACAAACAGGAATAAAAAAAGAACCTCAGCGTGCAGATTTCTGTCGCTCACTGTATTTTTTTATTTTTTTTTTCCAGAGCATTCCTGGAGCATCACATGTGTGTATTTTAAGGTGGACTTTTAGCCTAGCTGGTGATTTGGGGCTGCTGTGGTGAACAGTGGGGTGTGTGTGAGAGTGTGTGCTGCTCCAGGGAACGTTCAACATGTATTTCCTTCCTGTATCCTCAGAGAGTTCACACTGTAATTAGAGTCAGAATATTCCTTTAACTGCTTTCTGCTGGGGTGTCACCCGATCTGTTGATGTTGTACCGTTTATTGTGTATTTCTACCTGTTTATCCTTTTATTTGTGCACTCTGATGTATGTTGTGTTATGTGATCATCTACATGTATGTCTGTGTGATGATCAGTGGAAGCTCAGCTGTCATTAAGCAGCGTGAGTAGACAGTGATATCAGGATCAGTCTGCATCACTGACCAACTCTTTCCTTTTGCACCAGTTCAGTAGATTATTTTATGAGTATACCACTGTGCAGCCAGTCTCAAAATTATTAACAAATTATTAAAAGTCAGTAGAGCAGATGTTTCTTTGTCGGCAGTTATTTTGTTTGGAAGAAGCCTGAAACCTACAGAGCCACTAAGGAGACAGAAGAAAATGAGAGGGAGATTTGCCTTTAGGATACTCCCTGACAATCCACACTGGCTGACCATGTGGGTCTTTCTCTTGCCCATATATGGAGTTTGGTGGGTGGAGCTTGTAGAGTGGGGAAAGTGTGAGAAAGGATGTTGAGCCTGAAGGCTTCACTCTGCAGGGGACTGTGGAGACAGATAGAGGGATGGAAGAGGAGTGGGAACTGGAGTTTTCCTGAAGGAAAAACTTCTCTTTAAGGTTTTTGCTTTGTTGTATTTTATTTATTTCATTCAAACAAAAAAAAACCTGCAAACCGCTGTTTAATTTTTCTGTTTCTATGATGGGGTGTTCTTGGAAGAAACAAACTTGGATTTTCATATTTTCTTTTTGGTGAAGTTGAGCTCTTGGGTCAGTAAATAACGTGACGAAAGTCAGTCTGCACAACTGAATTAAAAACTTGGTGGAAACATCATCGACTGTTGTTGCATTTTGGACAAAAATTAACAAGAATGACTGAGCGCTGCAACTTAAAGGCCCTGACAGAAGCTCTTTGCTGCTTCTACAGCAGGAACTCTGTCCTCGGTGGAAAGGTGAGGAAAAAACTCACAGTTTAAATGTGTGGTTCTTATTGTTCACATGATTTATTTCTTTTCTGTGCATGCATGGATGCTGCAGATTGTGCCATTTCCTGCCATAAGTAAAAAATAGTGCTCAGTTTGGCCTGGCAGATTTATTAACATGCAATTTTCTTTTGTGCAAGCATGCCTTTTGCACCTTTGATCTCTAGACGATGTTTAAAGCAGACCACAGGAAACTGACCAGTCCGCTGCTTATATCTGTTGAAAACAGTCTGAAAAGCACATGGCACCAATTCCAGAGGGGAAAAAAAACTAATCACACTGAATAGTCCTTCTCTTTCCCTTTTCTGAGTCGAACACTGGGCTTTTTTTCCCCCTCAGAGCAGACAATCTCATAAATGAGGGACTGTGTGACTGTCTGAGAGTGTGAGATATGTGTTGGATCTATCCATAACTGCTGCTGTTGGCAGACAGACGAGGCAGTGTGTGATGCGGACAGATAGTTCTGAACATACAGGGACCTGGAGCAGCCCGCTGCACTCATGCAGCTGATAAATGACTAACTTGTGGTGCTTTGCCTTTTGTATGATGTCAATGAAATGTATCAGTGTCATTAACTTAATTGGATGAGCAGCGGCGCAGGAGGCTGCACTGACGTAATCAGCCCCTGTGTGGGTCAGCCGGGAGGTTCTTTTCAGTTTTTTTCCTAACATCTGCTTGGGTGAGAATGAAAGAAAACACGTGTAGGACGTAAATCTGTATCAGAACTCTGTGAGAAACACTGTGTAACAGAGTTCCAGCCAGGTTCTAGGTTTGATGTCAAACGAAAGGAAACGTCCAAAGTAATACATAAAAATCTTCTTATGAGACCAAAATAAAGTTTAGAAAATTGCTAAAATCATCAAGACATTATAATGTCTGACTAATGATTGCTCCATTGTCCTGATCAGTACCTGCTCCACTTGTCACTTTTATTTTAAGTAACCCAGATAATCTGAATGACTCAGATTCTGGATGGAGCAGCTCATCTCTTGTTTTTTGAAGATGCTGTATATCTCATCTGAAAGGCTGTAAGCAGATGCAGGATTTCAGGCTGGTTTCTGTTTTAAGTCAAGCTCTGGATTTATATCTTTGGATTGATGGCAGTCAATGGCAGTAAAACTTTTTTTTTTTTTCCTGAATTATTCTTATTGACTTTCTGGAGTTGAAGTAGCTGCACTAATATCTGATGTAAGAAACTGTATCGTATCAGTGAGAGGGTCAGTTTTTAATCCTGTAAGCCACTTTAGAATAAACACTACTGATAAATAAAACTTTTATCAAAAATAAGAATACAAAAGCATTTTAAAGCACTTTTGTCCTTGTCCTCCTTGTTCCTTGGCTTTTTAGATTGTTGAATTTGTCGTTTTCCCCTCAAATTAAACCTTCTTCCAATGATTGCTTGCCACTTGTTTCTTTCTTTTCTTCAATCTGCAAACATTTGACTCCAAAAGGCCCGAGGTTTTATTCCAATCCCTTTTTCATTCTCTTTTCCATCTGTCTCTCTGGGAGGTCGCCATCTAACCCCGCAGGGGTGAGCCTCTAGTTTCTGTGCCTTCTTTGTAAGCTGTAATGGACCAAAACATAGGAAAATTTGTCAGATCTAACTAATTTTTTTATTTACCATTCTGTAATTCTTCTTCTAACTGGTTTTTATTTATTTTAATCCAAAGGTCTCAGCAGTTTCACCTGTCTTTATTCATCTGCTTTCAGGACAGTGTTCAAAACAAGCCGTCTGACACGTGATACAGAACAACCTCTGTGGAAACAAACACACCAACAACACATCTTAGAGATGCTGATGATGATGATGATGATGATGAGCCCCTTGTAGTGTCCCCAAATGAGCTGGAAGCCATTTTTGGATGTAAACACAGGAAGATTTGTGTATTTAACTGCATGTAAACAGGAAAGGTTTGAGGCTATCTGATAAAATAAAAAGTAACTCAAGATTTACAGATGCCAAAATCAAAAGACCTGCAGTCATTAACATTCACCAACCGTCCTCAGATGAGTAGTGGTCATTTGGATCCCTAAATCTGACAAAATATCCTGGAACAAGACCTTCCCACTCAGTGCCTTGCCTTTCACTCAAATGAGACTTAAGTGTTGCAAATATATTAGAAAGTTCTACATGAGTATGTGAATAGGTTAATATTCTAAAGCACTTTTAATACAAATGTATAACTAGTTACCATTCCATCCATGTAAATGTTGGCAAAAAGAACTGGAAGTTATAATGAGCTTTTAAAGAAAAGTTTGAAACACTGGAAGGGAAAAAGTTTCTGGATTTTTTGCTGAATAATCACAAAACCTTTAAAGTTTGACTGCCTGCTGTATTTTCCTCCAGCATAGCGGCACCGCTGACTTTTTGCACTGATGTAACTTGAATTATTGTGACAGTAAGGTGGATGTGTACTGGAGTCTGAGAGAAATTTACTGTAGTTCTTTTAGCAGTTTCCGTTTTCACATGCGTACCATAGGAGACAGGGGATTGGGCTGAGAGGATTATTATTCTGTTTATGAGTGGAGGATGATAAGGAATCAGTTATTGTGTCGAAATGTTGTCTTAATCTCACTGAACCTAAAGGACAAGCAGCTTATGTGGTCGTGCCTCTCTTTGATCCTTGATCCATCAGAATAATTGATCTCAAAAACAAACGTAAAAAATGTGATTTGGAATGTGTACATCAGAAACTTTTTGCGGCCTTTTCTTGTAATGAAAATGATGAGCTGGTTGGTTTGATCCACTTTGCAGTGGTGTTGCAGTAAATCCAGACCTCCTGGTACGTAAACCTTGTTCCGCTCCCAAAACGTCTCACTGGAGGGGAAACCTGTAAAAATGCTTTTCTGTAGTTTGTTTTCATGTTTCCCTCTTTCCTCAAATTAGTGTTTGATGTCTCCATCCTGACACATCCTTATACGTTCCAAACATGAACATGACCTGCACACGACCCATTAACTCCCTCTTTCCATTTACATCTCTGTCCATCTCTTCACAGAGTGACCTTGACAGTTTACCGTCATCATCCCCTCAGCCCTGACTCCTCGGAGAGCGTGGCTGCATTTAGAGGGCCGTTTTACTGACTCCTGATATGTGTTACAGTCACAGATGGAAGTAGAATCAATACCAGAGTCAGACACGCAAACCAAGACAAACCACCTGCACTTAGGTTTCATTTTCTGTATTTCACGGTGTGCAGTTAAGAACGATTCACTTCCAGTACAACAGGAAAAACACACGTTGCAGGGGTGTGTCCTAAAGCAAAAAGACTGAATCTAAAGTTCCTGCCTACAGTCACATCAAGGAGTAAGTTAAGAGCTTCATACATGCAGCAAACAGGCAGTTTAAATGAAATAATAAAAAAAAAACGATCAATAGTTGGGTGAACCTAATTTCTGCAGCTTATTGTGAAGACGGTGCAGTCAAATAATTTATTACGTTATTTTTGTTACTCACTTCTTTACAAGATGATCAAAATCAAAATGCAAAGATCAATAAATCACCTGTGAACATCATGCAAACTAGAAAAAGCAGCATTCTATTTAGAGAATTTAACATTATACTTGATTTATTTGTTCCCTTGATGAAAGGAAATGCTTGTTTCTTCTTACCAAACACCATGAGTCATGATGAAATAAGGAACCTGATTCTACACGGAGTTCAGTGAAGCACAGCTGAGATCATCTGCCTTCAGCACCAAAACACACAGACGAGGTCGTGTTACACAGGCTGGTGGCTCTGGTTTAAACTAGAAAAAGATAAATCGGTGCTTTACGATAACAAACCTGTGATGACTTTAACTTGTTTCTGTACTGAAGCTGTAAAACGATCTAGTGATTACCTGTCAGGTACAGAGACTCAGGGCAGAGAGGTCATTTCTAATTACTTTAAAAAGAGCCACAAAACAGAAAATCTGTTTAAAACAAAAACCAGAGGTAGTTTGTCCACTTAGAGATGTAAAACAAATGTAGAGATGAGATAAAACAAAAGGTTTCAGTTTCACTCAGTCATGTTTATTTCATGAATATGACTCAGAAACTCTAGGTTGATGTCAGCTCTTTATTCCTGCCTAAACCCCGTCATCCAATCAGGTTTCTTGTTTCATTTTGTGCAGTTTTGTTTGTGGTATTTAGCAGAACATTAGCTAAAAGTGGCAAAACAACATCGAAAAGCTCAAATTTGCCAAACAAAAGTTTAAATTAGCACAACAGTAGCTAAACACTGCAATAAAAGTTGGTTGCTTGCTTTAAGCCACTAATGAAGCACACAAGCTGAAGTAGATTTCAAAGAACACATTTTTTATCTGCATTTTCAATTCATTAAAAAAATACAATTAAAATTAATTTTATTTTAAAAAGTATAAAAATGACAACAAAAACTAATAAATAAATACATAGAGCCGTAATGTCACAAATGAGCTGAATATTTTGACACAATAATGGTAAAATAGCTGAAAGCTGTTGAATTTACAACCAAAAACCACATACAGATTAAATTATAAATGAGAAAACAATAGTGTAAACACAGCATTTACAGTATTTCGTGACAAAATTATGCATAATTAGAATTTAATAAAATTTTTTGTGTAAGTGAAGAAACATAGAGCTCCAATTTTCTACATTTCCTTTATTTAAATATTTGCAGACCCAACAGAGAGGAAATCCCGTCTCCTAACGTTGAATTGTAATTCCCAGGAACCAGAGACTTCCGCGATGTGTTTGTGTGCGTCAGGTGAAGGTGTGTGTGGAGGCAGGTCTGGGCAGGTGGGTGTTGACAGGGTGGCGACTTCACAGAAAGTGGCACAAGGTGAAACCAAGAGAGAGAGAGACAGCCGAGAAGGACAGAATCACAGAGGACACAGACGGAGACGCTGCGTGGACATGTCTGAAAATCAGCGCAGGGAGACGGTTTGTGTTTGAGCTCCAGAGATTAAAAACCTCCGAGCAGAAAGAAAAAGAGGACAGAATGCAGAGACCCAGCAGCTGTGATGTAAGTGTTGGATTTGTGTCGTAAAGGTTGAACCGGCTCGGTCTCCTGTTGGACGCTGGCATTTCATGTTTCTTGTTCGCGCTTTAGTTCCCGAAAGTGTCTTGGCTCTTGACTGCGATTAGATTTATAAATCAGTTATTTTATTCTTTGTCTGAGCTGTAGATCATATATGTTTAAATAAAAAGCTGATATTTTAGGTTTAATAATTTGGTTGACTGTTTTAAAGTATGGTATGTCATATCAGGTGTTTTTTTAATAGTGATAAAAAGCATTCTGAGATATAAGTGTAACAGGTGTGTATGTGGTAATGAGATGGTGGCAGATGTTGAAAGGTGAATAATGATGATGTGTAATTAAATGACAGACTTCATTAAGTATTATTACAAACCACTGTGGACCCCCAGGTATACAGGTTATAGAGTTTATTAAAAAGATGCTGATATGAATGTCCTTTAAAAGTATTTATTGTGCAGAATAAAAGGTTTAATCCAGTAGTGTCTGCACTAAATGTAAACAAAGTTCTCAGCTGAATCCACGAACCACGTGGGAGCTTGAGTCCAAGTCAGGCAGGCTTTAGTCTAAGTAGGTAAACAAATACGGCCAATAAATTTGGCTAAGATACTTAATATTATAATATGTTTATTTAAATAAACACTTGTGGAAGCATTGTCACAATTATGGCTTACAGAATATTAATTTAAGGACACATGAGCCAAAGTATTATGTATATTTGATTTACTTTGTGCATTTGTTTTGCCTGTTCTTCATCATTAAATAGTTTTACATCTCTGAAAGAATTCTGAAAGAAGTGTGATTTCTCCGGTGCTTAGTTTCCTCGTTTACTCAAAGTCTAAAGATTTTCTGAAAGCTTGACACAACCCTCTTAACGTTCAGTGTCTGTTTTTAGAACTCCTTTTTCAATCCATTCACTCCAATTTAAAATTGTTGATGAGTTCAGTTGTATTGTTTACAACTGAACCACATCAAGGAGAAGTTGTCGGCTACACCAGCACACCGAAATATTCAGCAAGCAAAAAATAGTAGAAACAATTACTGGAAAACATTGTGAATGAAATAAAATCCTATTTTTGTTTAAGAATATGAATTAGTGTAATTCAAAAAGGCTTTAAAGTTGAGTTGCCTCCATTTCATTTAGGCTTTGAATAAAAAAAGACGGATTCAAATGCCAGAAAGGCTCCACCGGTTTTTTATTGAGTGCCAAATCAAAACTGAAACGTCACAAGATGATAAAGAAGATGATAAACAAGATGATAAATAAGATGATAAACAAGATGATAAATAAGATGATAAACAAGATGATAAAAAAAGATGATAAATAAGATGATAAACAAGATGATAAACAAGATGATAAATAAGATGATAAACAAGATGATAAATAAGATGATAAACAAGATGATAAAAAAGAT
>JAVKLF010000083.1:1493249-1504785 GCA_034783495.1 Millerichthys robustus | reverse complement strand
GCGCACGATGGCGCACACTGCCAGGACGGCGGATTGATCCGGAACAACCAGCTCAAGTTTGTACAGCGGAGAGTCACACGAACACACTAAAGTACCACCAAACGCACACATTCCTCACTGGCTTTAATTACAACAACTTGTAGTTTTAAACAGCTACTCACTAAATGTGTTATTCCTTTGAATTTCAGCCTGAGGGAAAAGTTTCAGAATTTCAGTTTTACAGACACTGAGCCCAGATTTGATGTGAGAGTAGCTGAGTCACCCTTAGCACACTCTCTGAGCATGACCGATATGAGATAGACGTTTTTTTTTTATTCTGGTTTCTTAGCTTCCTTCAAGTCCCATGTTCATACATAAATGTTGTAAATCTAAAATATTTGCTCAAACTTTTCTCACAGGCTGAAGGATCGCTGCGGCAGCCAACCAGCAAGTCTGAATCAAGTCCAGGAGAGGCGACGCCCACTGAAGGCGCACCAATCAGAAAGCTTCTTACCTTTGGGTGAGAAACAATCTCTGCACCGTCTTTCAGATGAAAAGTTCCTCTGAAACAGATAATTCTGCAAATGGTCGCTCATTTTGTCTTTGTTGTCCTCTCAGGATCCAAGCCCCTGCCCCCGCAGCCCCCCGACCCGCTCCTCCCCAGCCCCAGCCCCAAGTCTCCGGTCTTTCGGACCGGCAGTGAACCAGTGCTGAGCCCTTCAGTCCAACACAGATTAGTAGAACCTCGAGCAAGTAAGCAAAGAGCTCAACGAGCAGTGCCTCACACACTGACCCTTTATTTAACCAACCCGTCCGAAAAACCAAACACTAAACTAAACAAACCTAACAAAATAGCTCATCAAAAAATGAGCTTGTTTTGAGTTGAAATTCATACAGAGCTTTAAATCAGACATGTAAATATGTGAGCTTATGTTAATGGTATTTATTCATTTATTTTTTTAATAAACTTGCAGAGGACAACCTGGAAGAAAGGGTATGTAAAAGATAAACTGACAACAGATGAGAATACAAATCTTTATTTGTATTTTCTTCCAGTCCAGAAGTTTAACTTGAGAATAAAATACCACAACCCTGTTTCAGACTGTTTTTTGTTCATTTTCTTACTCATATAACTTGATCATGAGTATCAGGCAATAATTAAAAGGCTAAAAATAAAGCTGTTAGGCTCTCAGAGACCAATTTAAGCTCCTGTGGGCGTTTGAAATGAATCAGACACCATCCCTGTTAAGTATTTGCTCCTGCAGTGCTAGAATATGCACAGGAAATTAAATTTACCCCTGTCCTCCTGTGGCAGTTTGATTTATACATTTTATTAGACGTTAAAAAAAGACAGACTGTGTGCTGATCCTTCCCATACACGACACGCGGAACTGTCCACGAAAAATCAAAAGGTCAAATGTTGCAACACTAAATGGTTAACTTTATGACTTTTATTTTTTTTAGGTCAGGCGATCCGGGGTTCAGACAGCCAGCTGTGCCCCAAGCCGCCTCCCAAACCCAGCAAAGTGTCCCTGACCCAACTGCCCCGCTCGCCCTGCCTTCAGCCCCCGATGCCCCCCTCCTCCCCCACCTCCAGCAGCCTGGCTGCAGCTCCTCTGAGCGCCACAGGTTTGGAAACTTTAGAGTTGAACTTTTGTTTTCTCCAAAGACGATTTAAGTTGTTAGTTGTTAGTTTTTTTTTATATGAACAACTCTGCTTCTTCAGCCAACTTCAGCAGATGTTTAGCACTCAGGATCTGAACTGTCTTTTTTAGAAAAGATTTATTTTCTCTGGGTAAATGTTGGGAATTCATATTTCACCAGAACACCAGGATGTGTCCAGGTTTTGAACATTTAGCTGTTGATAAGAGGTGAAGTTGAATAATCTGTGAATCCAGCAGTGACAGATGTGATTGTTGTCCCTCAGCTTCCACAGGACCACCTGTTCCAGCGAAGCCCCAGAAGTTAAAACGTTTCCTCACCTCTGCAGACCCCCACAGCTCTTGTGGTCCTGCAGTTTCACTCGCTGACGGTGTGCAGAATCCTGATTCCGAGACAATAACAGGACGGACAAAGCCGCTTCGGCCAAGCCCACTGGACCTGCTTCTAAAGTCCCAGAACTCCAACACAGAGCACAACTCGGACCGTCGCCCACAGATCTGCAGCCACGTGGAGAGACTTAAGAGGGAGAGGGGGAGAGGGAGGGGCGATGGCAGGGAGCAGGAGGTGGATGTCCAGAAGCTACTAGACAGAAGCTCCTACCATCACGCCATCGCTGCCTTAGAAAACACCAGCGACGAAGAGGAGGAGGACCCTGGGAGGGACGAGGAGCGTAATCTGAGGGAAAAGGAAACGTTTGTTTTCCAGCGGCCGGTTGTGGAGGCGGAGTCTGCGTTCAGACCGTCTGACTTCGGGTCCCGGCTTCTGCCGCCTGAAAACAAACCGCTGGAGATGGTTGTTCTGAAGCGAGCGAAGGAGCTGCTGCTCTCCCACAATCATCAGAGCATCGCACGTCACCTGCTGATGGCCGACTGTCAGGTACACAAACACAGAGGCATGTCTGCGTCACCTCGAGGAGCCGTTCTCGTCTTCTAAACGTAGTCCAGGCTCAGGTGCTGAGAAACCGTACGCCTAATCTGATGTGGAGGTCCACCTGTCTGCCTCTGCTGCCAAATAAACCATTACCTTACTGACTCAAACAGTGGGTCGTAAAAGAAGAACTGAAAACCGTTTTAACAGCCACTTGTTAAACTTTTGTTGCCCGTCAGGTTGCGAGGATCCTCGGAGTGACCCCGCAGCTGAAAGGTCAGATGGGCGTGTCCTCGGGGCTGGAGCTGGTGACGCTACCACACGGCCGACAGCTGAGGCTGGACCTGATGGAGAGGTGAAGCTCGCCTTTCACTCAAACCCAAACCATCAGAGGCAGAAGGCGTCAGTCATGTATTCTTCCCGTTTTCTTTGTCTTCCAGGCACCACACCATGGCCATCAGTATCGCCGTGGATATTCTGGGATGCACGGGCAGTGTGGAGGAGCGGGCGTCCACTTTGAATCGCATCATCCTTGTCGCGAAGGAGCTGAAGGACTCGTTGGGCGATCTGTTCGGTTTCACGGCCCTCATGAAAGCTCTGGACCTGCAGCAGGTAAAACGAACAGAACTCGCACAAAAACAGAGACAATTCCACCCAGCATGAGTTAGTTTGGTTTTGAGTTGGTGTTTGCTGTTGTTTCACCAGATCACCCGCTTGGAGGAAACTTGGACGGCTTTACGGCGGAACTTCACACAAACTGCAATCCACTACGAGAAAACACTGAAACCTTTCTACAAGAATCTGTATGAAGCTGAAGGTAACAGAGCAAACACCACTCAAAAAACACAAAAACAGACACACAACATGCGCTGCTTGCTGTGAGATATCTGATCTAAATCTTGATTTTGACCCTCCTGCAGCCTCCTCTCCCCCGGTGGTCTGCGTCCCACTCCTGGTGCCTCTCCTCACCTTGATGGAGCGTCCGTCAATCACACCCGAGGGGGTGGAGCTCTGGGAGACCAACGATCAAGGCTGTGACATCATGCTGCGTCACCTGGAGGCTGCGCGTCACGTCGCCAACAACGCGCAGAGCTACACGGCCAACGCACAGAAGATCTTACAGGGTAAAAACAGAAACCGAAATATGCTCCGGTGTTTTTTGTTTGTTTGTTTGTTTGTTTGTTCTTCCGGTGTCATCAAATACATCTGTGTGGTTTGTCTTCAGGGTTTCAGTGCGACGAAGATTTGCTCGAAGTGTTTAAAACAGACTTCCAGCTGCGGCTGCTGTGGGGAAGTCGAGGAGCCACAGTCAACCAATCAGATCGCTTCAGTAAATTCAACCTTATATTGACTGCGTTGTCAAGGAAACTGGAGCCGCCGCCCACGACACAAACCTTAATCTGAATTCACAAACAGAGACTTTGAACTCTTCCTGCTGACACTGAACTCACCGAGGTTCTCCGCAGCGTCACGGAACACAATCATCTCTTTGATTTGGACCGAGTTCTGACTCAGCTCGTCAAGAGCGCCAGGAGGTTTGTAGTCCTTAGCCACATCAGTTGTAGTTACGTAGCCCAGAATCCCACGCTGTATTGTTTTACAGGCTGTACAGCAAACATGTAACATTTAAATTAAATAAGGAAAAACAACCTCAATAATTGTTTGACAGAACCAAAAAAGCTGCCTAAGTTCACAAGATGCATCCGATAGAAAACCCCTCATCATTAAACGTTTTAACACACAAAAAATTATTTATTGTGTACAGAAACTTTTCCTACCTCACTTCCAGATAATAAATGAGCACTCCAACATAAATGTGTGAACACAAAGAGGAGGTACTGTTTCATTCATTACATTTTCACATCATATATTCTGAATTAATTCACCTGATTCCTAAAGTTTTTATGAAGGGTTTAATGTTGATGTAATCATGTCATCCAAAACCCTGTTATTTATATACAATTTGTAAAGATAGTTTGTTTTCAGTGGACTGACTTTCGGTTTCATTTATTGTAAAAATACTCCCATTTTTTAAATTGTGAGAAAAGTCTTAATCCATAAAAAGTGGATAACCAAATAACCACAGAAATATCATCTATTTATTTAATATAATGAAGCTTCAGCTGCATTTGATCAAACTTGTAGCTCTAATCCTTTTAACAGCAGCAGAAACATTTGATGCAAACAGTTAAAATGTTTTTGGACACAAACACTGAAAAATCACCTAAACATTAAATACTAAAGTTGTACATATTTAAAACCTGTTAATAATAGACTGTACATACTTTTTTTGTAGACGGTAAAAAAACATGCTGGTGAATTTTGATGTTTATATTATAAACGTCTGTGGTGAGATGTAATAAATACAGTTTATGAGCCAACGTGGTTTAGTTTTGTGAAGATGTGCAGCATGAAAACAAACTGTGTGTGTGCGTTTGTAACTTGGTGGGGACCATTTTTACCATTTTCCTGGTACACACAGCCTTGTGAGGACCTGCTGGGGACAAACTATGGAAAATATCGTTGGTGAGTTAGGGGTTTGGTTTAGAACTACGGCGTAAATTGAGTTTAGGCTAGGTTTAGGGTAAAGTTTAGATTTAGGCTACAGAAATGACAGGAAAAGAATGGAAGTCAAATCAAACAAACGTGTGTGGTAATCAACGTTTTCCTGCTTTAACAAATAAAAATACCCCACATTTCTTAGTTGCTTATTTTATTAGAACAATATTTTAAAAAAACAACCATTTTGTTCACAAAGTGACAACAATCAAAATAAGATGTGCACAAAAATATAGAGAGAGAAGTACTGCTATTGGTTACATGTTAATATCCAGCGAACACACCTTGTACCTGCTGCCATGTTGGTTTCTTTTGAACTAAACGGTTTCTGACAGAGTTTTCTTTGAGCTACAGGTGCAAACTTTGACAAGTCTTGGGATGACTTCAAACAAAAGGAATGGGAAGAAGCAGGACGGTTCCTTTCTTACTGCAGGGTCTTCAAATCTTCAGGACAGAATGATACCGATGAAAAATACCGTTCAATTTTAAAAAAAGCCAAAGGAAGCATCTATTGCTAAGTTAGCATCGTCTTAAATTTTCTAAATGACACTGAAAACAACAACAGGTCACAGAGCCCACGCTGTTTTTCTTTCAGCTGCTCCCTTCTGCAGAACCACAGAAAGCAAACTTGCATTCAGAAACATTTTGTTTGATTATTAAATGTTAAAAATCTTTGGCTAGTTTCTTTTGCGAAAACAGCAGCTGGAAGACATGTACATAAGAAATTTGTTTTTAGATTTAGAAATAGAAATGAATCAATATTTAGCATCAACTTGAAGCAGTTTTAACAAGATGAAACTGGAACTCAGGGTTTTGACTGCATTCCAACTGAAAATGTACGTAAAAATATTACAGCTTTAAAAATGACCAGGGAACATTTAGGAAGTCCTGCTTTGAAATAAGTTGACGAAAAGAAGAAAAAAAAGAACATCTTATAAAAACTGGAACTGCTGATAAGTTTACCTCATTTGAACCATTTTCATCCACCTAAGACACTGAAATCACTCACTTCTGACAGAAAAATTTTAAGATTTCATTTTAAAAACCTGCAACTTCAGGAAGAACACCGTGTTGTTTTGGTTTTTGGGTTTGTTTGTTTTGCATAAAGGCAATGGAGAAACAAATCTATTCCAGACATGAAAAAGTCCAGTTAGAGAATGTGAATTCCCTGCAAAGACATTTAATGAATGCGTTGACATTTATTGATCGAACATGGAGGTTGAAGAGGAAAGAGTTCAAGTAACATCAACAGCATCGTTCTGCACATTTCACAGCTTCAACAAACAAACTAAAGCTAAAGCACGATCACCTGCTGGGTAAATTAGTTAAGGAGAGGAATTATTAGTGTTCATTTATCTTGGATATTCTGAATGTGTAACTGTGTGCATTAGTTTATCAGACAGACGCTGAAAGAAGGTAAAAAACAATCACCAGAGAGACAATTGAACTCAAATCATCTAGAAAATCATGCAACAAGAAGCATTATTGCTTAAAAAGGAGTATAAAATCATCAGGAGAAAGTTATTTTTGTTTAGTGGTCATAAAAAAAGGTTCAGGTGTCTCTCGGCAGACCACACATCTTCACTCGTTCACTCTTTCATTGAATCAAGTCAGTACATCAGGGAAAAGTGCATCGATTCAATTCAAACCATCAGGAGGGCAGAAAAAACAATCATCATGGAAACACATTCAGCATGAAAGCATAAATGTTCACATGTACAAATCAATTAACAGTTAAAACTATTAACACACACGTAACACACACACACACACACACACACACACAATTGCACAAAGCCAAACATCCCAAACTGCATGTGACATTTATTTTTTTGGCCTGTTTAGCTTTCCGTACATGGAGTTGTTACATGCGTGTGCCATCACATTCACAAAAACAAATTGCATGGAACAGACGTCTCATAGAGGTGAGCCCAGGTGGCTGATGGGAGATGTAGTCAGGCAGTGTATTCAGCGCGATGTGTAAAATTTCCTCCACAATAAAAGCAACATGAAAGGCTTAAGGCAAAACCTGGAGCTCCTCTTTGTAGTTTGATGGTGGGGTGGGTTTTTTTTTTGTAAGCGGTGAAGAAAGTCTGCCACCTGCTGGTCGACTGGTGGATTTACATCCCAGGGAGGACTATCAAAGAGGAAGAGGAGGAAGAAAGATCGTGTCCTCCTGAGAGTCCCACCTGTCTAACAATCTCTGAGACAGACATAAATAAATCATGCTTCATTCGAACGACAACAGACACTCAGACAAAATGTGGCGAGACGTTAAAAACATGCGACTGGATGAGGGTGAAGGCAGGCATGAGGAGCAGAGTGGCTCAGGCAGGCAGACATCACCAACAAAGCACAGATGATGACGGAGCAGCACTGATGGTGTTAGTGGCAACAAACACTGGAGACATCTAATTCTGATGGTTAGTTTAATAATAAAAAAAATCTGTCCTGTACCGAAAAACTAACGGTTCTGTTGAGTTATTTGGAAAACACAACAACAACAAAAAAAGAAATACAGAAAAAAGTTTTAATGGATGAATGCTTTCGGCAGTAAGTTTTGAATTTGCTACTGAACTAATCTTTGAGAGGTAAAGTCCTTAAAGGTCAAGTGGTGACAACCTGCAGCTTGTGTGTTTTAGGTAAATACTCTCACTCCTCTGTTGATCATTCAGTGTTGGAGCAACGAGGTGAAAACAGGATCCGTCGACAGAAAAAGATCACGACTCTAAAATAACCCTAATACAATTTAGACATATTTTAATGTGTTTCAAGTCCAAAACCTGAATTTCAGTTTACACCAACACTTTGAATGCTTTATAGATACAAGAAAAGATTTGTGATATGAACATATAACATATTTCTCACTGTCGAACTCAAAACGTACTCAATTTTAAACTGCTTACAATAAATGCTAAAGACAGGAATTCAATAAGCTGATTAGCAGCTTGGTGTCACAGCTTCCAACACAGAGTGGTAGAATTGTGATCAAAGTGGAGCTTCATCTGACAAACACCTTCCTGGCTGACTGTAAAGCTGCTCCGTTGTCACCTCTCGATTTGGAAGTTGTCCCCAGATTCTGTTGTTTTTTTACAGGCCCATCCAAATACAAAGCAGACTTAAAAGAAGCTGAAGTTAACTTCAAAATGTTTTGTTTTTCAATCCCTCCCCCGGCTGATTATTGATATGTGAGCACACAGACATGCAGACCGTCTCTCTACCTCCTCCTCCTCCTCCTCTCTCTGTCTCATTCATACTCCCACCACCAATCAGCAATCAGCGCGAGCCCTCCACCAGCTAATCAAATCGCCGGCCACTCTGCAGCCCTCAGGAACCTGCAGTCACATAAAGGAGAAACATAGTTACAAAACACACAGAGTAAAACAAAAGCTTGTGTTGATCAGAATCAACCGTCTTCTGAGAGATTTTTCAGGCTTTTAAAAAGGCTAACATGCTTTAAAGCTTCAGTGGAGTCATAGTTTAAAAATAAAACTCTAAAATAAGATATCCTGATGTAAAGAATGGCAATTCCATGTATTGTGTCTGAAAGAAAAACTGATCGTAAACTTAAAAACGGTCTGGTTTGAAACTTTTTAATAAATTTTTTCATTACAACAGAATAAATCAAATGTTTTGTTTGAAGTTGTTGCCTGGGAGGTTGTGAGGAAATATGACAACATAGAAAAAACAACTTTCTCTGCCATCAGTCGGCGTTCGGCTGCTGAGCCAAAAACATGAGCACATCCAGCCGGCTGTAAAACAACCTGCACTGCAGAGAACAACGGGAACTAAATCTGTGACAGATCTGAAAATGATGCAAATAAACCTGCAAAACACCCAACAGAAATCTTTTTACTAAGCTACACCTTCCTCAAACACGTCTGGTTTGTCATCAGACGTTTTGAGACTGTTTTAAGTTCAATTACAAACTTGTAATAATCTTTACTCTGCAAACAAATCCCACAAAAACAATTCTGGTTTTTTTTTTTCATCAGCGCTTCCTGTTAGGCTTTAATCTGACTGAAGTGAAGTTCTTTTGGCTGATGAATAAATCGAATTGCCTACAAACTCAAAGCAGAAGTCGGGAAGCAGTTTCCAAAATCAATATTTCTTAAATTTAAGATTTTACATTCAAACTCTGTAGCTTTCTCACAAGGTTGTTGCTTTATAATTTATAAACAGTACATCACTATGTTGTGCCAAAATACTCCCTAAAAGTCTCTTTTCTATCTGTCTGAGAATTAAAATTTGTTTATTTTGTAATTTGTACTGAAATAACAAAATGGGTACACAACTTGGCATTTTGCGTTTTGTGGGATTATTTGTGGTTATTTTACAAAACATTATAAGGAGGCAGGTTTTTAGTATTTTCAAAATGTTTAAGTAATTTTAAACGAAAGTTAAAAAGTTATAACCTACAAGAAAAAAATCTGCTCTTTACCTTTCTTTACTTTTATAGAAACAAAAAAATAATTGCAATTTAAAACAAGTCTGCATGTTTGTTATTTGAATTCTTAAATTAAACAGGTGAGTTTAGGATCTTTGTGGGAAATGTTGACTAAACAAAAGGATTCCAGTGTTCATTAAACTAGCTGTCTTGTAAAAATACAACAAAAAACAAAACAAAACACAAAACCTGAAACATAAGTTTGATGTGCAAATAAAAATCTCTTTCTGCTGATTTCTGTTAAAAAAAGATATAAAAAATGCAATGTGAGCTTTTTTTTCTTGATTTACTTTAGGGAAAGTCTCACTGAAGCAAAACCCAGATAAACTGGTGTGATGGCACAAATAAAAGTGCATGTTAACACACTCAGACATACTGAAAACACAAACACATAAAATGAGAACATCTTTCACGTCCAACATGAACAAAAACAGCTCGTCAGAAACACGATTATAAGACTGAAGAAACAAACAAAACGTTTCGAATATATTTTATAAAACTATTTTAAATGTTTTGATCGATTCAAAGTGGGGCTCAAACAGCAGTGAACACGTTTCAAACACAAAGAAGTTCCTCAAATATAAAAATACAAACAGATTTCTCCTATTTGTCTCATCTCTGAACAAATGATTAAAAACAGAACGGTAAAGAGATGGGATGGAAATCAGAGCAGGCGAGCGGATGACAGATGTCCATGCAAAAGTTCAGATGCTGTTTGTTTGTTTGTTTTTCTGTTTGTGGTGTTACAGTGAGAGGAAACGACAGACAGACACACTGAAGCTTCAGATGTAGGTGACAGCACCTTTACTGTGTTTCTCTATTGTGATTTCTATGTATGAGGTGGGAATGTAGCCTTCCTCCCCGCTCTGCTTCCTCGCACGCGTCCAGCCATCGCCTTTGTCCTCCTCGATGACGTACAAAACCTGACAAAGTTTAAATACACGTTGTTGGATAAAAACTGAAACCATGTACAAAACCTTTCAGACTTATTTTGAATGACTTTGGCATCTGTTTACCAATCTACATTTTCTTTACATTTAAAGCTAAAATTCTGTGCCAACCTTGTAACAAAAAGTAAAATCCTCTAAATCTGTAGCTATAATTTATTACAGTAACTGTTGTATATTTTATCTAGACTGAGTATCTACGTGCTTGTTTTTCTGCAAAGACACAAACCCTTTTGTCATGCATGTGGTTCACAGATCACCATGTGGTGGCGCTGTTGTTCAAACATGTGAGTTCAGGATGAAGAAGCATTACCTCATTCTCTGCCATCATCAGCGTCCCCTCGTCCTTACCTAAGAGCCAAACAGAACCAGTCTCAGCATCGGCTCAACTCTCAAACCAATGCGGACATTTGTGAAACAGTTCGTGTGTAATTACTGCCTGGACCTGCTAATTAACTCTGTCTGCTAAGTATTGCTCAAACATAGTCAGTGTCTAGATTTGACTTAAAATACATAAAAACAATGATAGTCCTATTTTGCTAACATCTGTACCTCAATAACTAGTCTTATGAGAATGGCCATCCACCTCCCATATTAAGATTACGTTAATCGTCGTTAATCTGAAGGATAACCTCACAGTCTTTGTCATTTTGTATGTTCTTACCATCAAAAGAGTACACTGCTTTGCAGTGTCCGATAACAGGCAACGGGTCATCGTCGTCAAACTCATCATCAAACTCGTGAGGGTCGTGGTTCGGATGTCCCGACTGCGCTGGACTGGGATGGTGGAGAGGCGTGTGATGCTCCTGACTGGTGTCCTCTGTGTAACTGCCCTCGGGGCTGATGGGAAACAGGCAAGAGCTTTGTTTGTGCGATACCAAAATACAGCATTACTATTCGCTTAAACGCACCGACAAAACGCAAAATTTGAAGAATTCATAAAGAATGTCAAGTCATTATTTTTCCAAGTTGTGCTCAGACAGATAACTAAAGGATCGTAATGAGAACACAAATAGCCCTAATAACTTGGATTATACATTTTTAATTACAGTACTTTCTTAATTATAAGAAAACA
>JAVKLF010000083.1:1436582-1453074 GCA_034783495.1 Millerichthys robustus | reverse complement strand
GTCCCTGATGGCACTGAGCAGATAGTCTGGGACTGTGAGGATGTTTTGTTGATGATCCATGAGAAACGAGACCAGTCTGGTAGCCAACAGCTCATCCAAGTCACACTCCACAGCACTGCTGAGGATGCAGCCTGAAAATGTGTGAACCATCTGAAAAAACACAAACAAAATATATTTTTACAACCACTGAGACTAACGAGATAAGGTGGACAAAGCAATGAGTGTTAAAAGGGCAGTACAGCACGATATTAGTGCTCTGCTTTGAGAAGTACTTACACTTCTTAGATAACAAAATTTGTTAGATAACAACAACAACAAAAAAAAATATATATATAGCTGATGTTTGTTTGCTTTTCACCAGTGTTCGGGTGCCGATGGCAGGGTGGAGGCGAGGCATATCCACGTTCTGACTGATGCGAGACATCATCCTCATGAGGAGCTGCAACTTCCTGCGGGAAGCAGGGGGGAGGAGTAGAGTGCAAAGCTGCAGGGCCTCGATGGCCACACGCTCACACTGAGGCTGGAGAATGCCTGCACACACAGACACAGTCTTAATAACTACAAGGTGATTTAGGCATTTTTGTTTAGGAATCAGACAAAAAAAGTCACATCTATTCACTATTGCCATGATGTCACTTGATTAGACAGGTGAATAGATGGATGATGTTAATTAACTACAGCTATAATGAAGTGTTTTAGGTAAGACTTTTTAAAATTGTATGGTGTTTTGTACTATTCTTATAATTAAACTGCACAACTCGGAGGACTGTTTTGTTCACAATTTGCAGGAAAGCTATTCTACCAAAAATGACAAATTTGTATTTTTCATGTAGATTTCTGACTGAGATGTCAAAACTTCAAAATAAGAATGTCGGTTTATGATTCAATACAAGAATGTGGCTTAAAAGGTGGTAAAAACAAACAGCTTTGTAACATTCAGAGCAGCAAAATAAAGAAGCCAAACTTTATCATAAGCATTGTGAAATGTAAGGATCATAAAAATCAAAAGGAGCAAATTGCAAAAGAAAGCAATCCAAACATATACACACTGTACTGTATACCAATAGAGACCTTAAGTTAACAAGCTCCTTCGAAACCGATGATGTCCGATCCTGGTTCTGGAAGGCTACTATCCTGCATGGTTTAGATGTTTCTCTGCTTCAAAACATCAGATTTGATGTAGAATAATTTCTACAGACCCTGAGGACATGCCGAGGTGGTGACACTGAATCAAGTGTGTTGAATCAGGAAAACAACAAAACCTTACAGGATGGGGGCCTTTCAAGACTTGGATTGGGCTCCACTATTTTAAAGGGGTAGGTTTTACTTTTTAAAATAAATGCATGACTCATAACAAAAGCTTTTTTTTTTTTTACTTCTTTACCCACTATAACCTTTGAGTTGAACTGGATTTTACTTCTAAGACGAGTCAAGAAGAAATTTCCCAGATTAGTAAGAGGTTAGATGTTAGAGGAGGTTCATTTCATTGGGCAGCAGACATACAGGTAAAGGGGTCTTACTGTGCTCAGGTTTGGGCTGAGGGAGCTGGAAGTTTCTGGCGGGCACACGGACAGGCAGACTGAGCAGTGACACGGGTTGAAGCGGCTTGGACACATCCAGAGAGCTGAAGCAGCGCCGGACGACAGCAGGCGCAGACCAAAGATTGGAGGTACTGGAGGCGGGTTTGGGCCCACTGGGTCCTGTGGCAGTGTTGGAGCCTTGTATTTTGGTTGCAGCAGATGAAATAAAAAGCTGATGGGAAGAAGAGGTGGGAAGATACGAGGACAACACAGGGGGGCGTGAAGCTAAGGAGGACAGCTGCTGGTTTGTAGGATTGTTCACATTGAGGCAGCTGGTTGTTCGACCCGGCCACTTCACCTCTTTGACATTTTCTTCTCTGGTCTCTCTGACAAGGTCCAGACAGCTGCCCACGCTTTGAGGCCGTAATGACGATGACTTCTTAGCAATGGGAACTGGCATAGACAATTTTGTTCTTCTTGTAACTCCTGGTGCATTTTCGTGAGCAAAAGAGTTTTTCTTAAGCACAGATGTAGAGTCTGAGCAGATGGCAGAGCTGACATTCTGGCTGCTGCTGGTATGAGAGCAAGACGCCAGGCTGTCCATGGATAAAAACAGTTGCTGCTGAGCGACAAGAGCTGAGGTATCAAGGATAGTTTCCAGTGAACAACTCCTTGTTTGAGGTCTTGCGGACAGAACTGTACTCAGGCTCGTGCAGCTGCCTCCCAGCCGACTGCCACTTAGAATCGTCTCATCTCGTTCGGATGCAGCTAGCCGTGACTGAAGCGTCCCACTGAGCACCTCTCTCATAGGCGACTCTGTCTCATCACATGACCCCTGTCTGAGCAGGGACAGGAGGAGACATTCGGTGGAGCGGAATGACGTCTTGGCCGGAGGGGGAACAGCGGGAAGATCTGACTTCTTGCGTTTCCCACGTTGGAGCTGACTGGGCACCGTGATGTAGCCACAAAACGCTGAAAGCAGATGCAGACAAGGAGACGAGCAGAGAGAGACGAGCAGTGCAGGCAAAGGGTCAGTGCAAGCAGATAGTGAAGGGGAGGGAGAAGGTTTAGTTATTTTAGACTTGTAACACACAGAGGTATCAGCTGGTCACAGAAAACACAAGCAACAGTACACACAAAATTACAGCTGTTCAGACTTCTGTTAGGACTCCACAAACAACCAAAACCTCTGTTAGAAATCAAAGCCACTGTTAGACTAATCACATCAGAGAAACTATGTCAGTTCTGTCCAATAATCTTCTTGTCCTAAAGGATTGACAGGAAGTATTAAACCTACCCAGGGCGTTGATAAACAGTTCGTACAGTTCATATGTGAGTAATGGCTGTTGAAGGCTGTAGAAGTAATCAGACACAGTTTTGAAGACATCCCTTTCAAATCCAGGATATGATGGTTGGTCGCTGTCGTACTTTGGCCCTGGAGGAAAAAAGGAGAAAAATCGCTCGGCTAAAACTGAAGATTATTGAATTACAATTTTGAATGGGACTTTTAGGTTGTTTACTGCTACTCACAGTTAGCCAGGCTCTTCATGGCAGACAAAACCCAATGTGGAAGATCATCTATAAAGATTCATTCACAGGTTTGACCAGTTACATGTTACATCATATTGGACTTAATTTGTTTTAATAATTAATGTAGGCTTCTCATCATTTGTTGATTATTAAACCTACTTGTCTTGTCATCTAGAGTAACCACTCCATGTTTGTTGACTTTGGTCATGTTATGGATGATATTCTGTGGATTTATGTATCGTTGGTCTAAAACCTCGTGGAGAGATGAAACACCCAGAATTCTCTGCAGGCTGAAATATAAAAAGAAAAACATTATTTACACAAAAAGATTCTCCTTGAAATCTGCATGCAACACTTTAACCATTGCCTGATCTCTTATATCACATTTAATGAACATATGTAAGTTCTGTAAAGTAAAATAATTCATGAAAAGATGTGTGTGAAACTAAAGAATAAGAGTATTTTGCTCATTGTGTTTGTACTGGGTCAGGGTGATGTCTCTCCAGATCTCCTGTTCATCCTCCGCTGTCAGCTCCCGTCTCGGTTGCTGCTGCTCCTCTCCTGATTGAGTCGGTCCCTCCTGCTGCGCCTGGAGGGCAGGTTCTACGTTTTCCTAAAAAGCACAGAATTCATTGTTTTTCAATGAACACAAAAAACTGCTACTAAGCTGATGTTTATTTAAAACAACCGTACATTTTTTGAATGGTTCTCTGCCAAATTTAAATTAGAAGGCATCCAAAATTAAGATAACATGGAGTCCTGCTCACCACAGTCTCCTTCTCATGCTTCTTGACACCTCGAAACTTAAAGAAACCTTCTTTGTCCCTGATCGAGGGTCTTCTTCTTATGAAACTGGAGGCTGAAGCTTGAGATGGACAGGGAATCGGCTTCAGCGGAGAAGTGGATGGGAACCTGAGAAAATAAATTACATAGACAACTTACCTCTATGTGAATAACAATTTATTTTCATTTGAATGTTTTGTTTGAACATTTTAGGCATTTTGTGGGATAATAAACTTGTTCTGCAGTGTTTCCACCTGTAAAGCACATTGTTGTCCTCCAGATCCTCTGTTCCCCAGCGACCCTTCACATCTTCAATGACATGGTTCTTCAGAAACTTCTTCAGGAGCTGAACCGTTTGTTGTCTGGTGACGTCGGGGCCAAAGTTGCTGTTGCTTTGAAGCAGCTGGTGCAGCCAATCCACCGCAGCAGAGGCGGTGAAGCACGAAGCGTAGTGCCTAAAGTTCTGGCGGTGCTTCCGGAGAGGCATGCCGGCCCGAAACAAGCGTGTCACCTCATTCCACTGAACATAAACAAAGACAAGTTTTTGCATCTAAGTAACAAAATAAAACTGATGTTTTCTTTACATTTTAGACATGCAGACGTGAAACTGAACAAAGTTGAACAATTAAAGTGAATTCTTACATCTGCAACGCATATATAGCTTTTATTGTACGACATGCAGTTTTGGATCCTGGGTGTTGTCATGCTGATGCAGGAAAACAAAACGAATTTCACAGCAGGAATTTTTTTTAACACGTCAAGAAGCTGTATTTCTTGCTACTTTAGAAGCTGTATTTTTTTTACTACTTTGATGCAATAAAAGGTTGACAATTTTTCTTAAAATTGCTAATTAATGGATGAAAATAACACAATGAGATGTGGTCTTTTCTCACATTCTTAATTATCTTGTACTTACTTGTTTAAAACAAACGAAAACATTTTAAAATTAATTTATTTACACATTTAATGAATAGATGAAGAACAAAGCGCATTTTACAAACAAATAAGTATGATACTGATACATATCAGTAAAATCAACTCGTTTTTCTTCAAATTCATCCAGATTTATTTGATCAAATTGCAACAGCTACAGCGCTTGTAACAAAGCTAAAACGTGTTGGCTCGATTTAAGCCAGCTATAAAAGCCTAAACTTACCAGTTTCGTGGCTCGATACGGTCCAGGAGTGATAATACGCGTGCTCATATTCATAACTGACACCACCAAGGCTTTCCCACTTCATCCGAAATACCGAGAGACAGAAAAATCCATTATATAAGGAAATATTTATCGATGTTTTGCTAGTAGCTTACAAGCACTTTTCACTGTTTGCTCTCAGTCTGTTTAAAATTACGAGCCGTGTGATTCTGGCAGCTGATTGGACTGTGTCTGGATCACGTGATCACAAAAACTGGCGGAAAAGTAAAAAAAAGAAAAACTTCCGGTGTAGTGCGAAATTCTGTTTCCCCAGAGTTAGGAGCACGAACTGCGTCCAGAGAGGCGAGTCCGACACAGCGCTTTGTAAAAGAATGATACGAAATCATGTTAAAGTATTAACCCAAGCATTGATATGTATAAAATAAGTGTTATACAGTTTAGTTGAAACTTTAATTACATTTTAGGCATATAGAAGTGAAACTCAATCAAATTGATAGTGTTACTTCTTGCATCAGCAAAGCATATATGTTTTATTGTGTAGGCAGACAGTCTCCTTCTCGTGCTTCTTGACACCTCAAAAAGCTTTTGAATTTCTCATTGGGTAAAATAATTAATTTTCACGTTTACTGAATAGTTGAAGAACAAAACGTATTTTACGGATGAAACATTTTTTTTAGGCCTGGAATTTCATCAACTATATGAGTATTATTATGCAAAAAGTGCCCATACATAAAATGTTAATTATGCCTAATTACTTATGTAATTAAAAAGAAAAATAGAAAATCAAAACAAACTGCTTTGTTTTGAGCAGGTTCCGTTTCCGTCTGGATGTAGGCGCGGTTTCTGTCCGTTTAAAATTTAGCCGGACGCTGATTGGATAAAAGTTGTGTATTTTTGACGTCTAGATTCATTCTGTTTACTCATTGGACGTGACGCAACAGCTGCTCACTTCTGATTGGCTTGTTTTTTTTTCACTTTATTTCAAACAATCTACTGGTGTATAGTTGCAACGACTAGCCTGCAAGTTTCCACGATGGAATGATTGACTTGATGCTTCGCATAAAACGCACAGTGGATTTTTAAAGGCTTGGTATAAGCAACATTTTCCTTTAATTAAAAATGGCTGAAGGGAAAACTTCAGTGCAACAAGGAATTTTGGACTTTAGTCCAGTGAAGAGAGACGACGCTAACAAGGAGAATGATGTTCCAGTTCTGAGCTTGATCCAGTTTTCAAAGCCTCCATTTGTGACTTTTGGCACAGTAAAGTTGGGCACCTCAAAATCTGCTGTTCTGCAAATAGAGAATCCTTTAGATGATATGAAAGTCGAGGTCATTGTCGATAGGATTCCCTCAAGTAAAGGCTTTTCTGTGGACCACAACACCTTTACGATTCAGGTATGTTGAACTGTTTCTCCACATGTTTCAATAAAATGTAAGCATTTATTGCTTTGGTCACATGTGCTCCAAAACTGAAACAACTTTTAGGTAATCGCTCATTTCGTGCTGCTTTGACACTTTTTCTGCTTCGTGGTTTTCTGTTTCCAGTCTGAGAGCTTCTTCAGTTTGATCATAACTTGGACACCAACTGAGGAAGGTGGGATCAGAGAGCTCCTCATCTTCAGTGCTGGAGTTCTGAAGCACCAGGCTGTGCTGCTTGGGAGAGCAGAAGCACCAAGAAGGAAAAAGGTAGCTTCACGCAGACAGGGGCTGGCATTTTGTCATCTTCTGCTTTTAAGCTGTGGCTAAAGATTTATAAGGATTTCTTGTATTAAAAAGTTATTGCAGACTAGTGTCAGAAGCCATGTTTGGGTAAATACTCTAATGAATTAGTTATAAAGCAAGAGAAGAATGGTTAGAGGTACTGAGTGCAGAGGAGTGAAAACTGGAATAGAAAAAAAAAACCCTGCATGAAACTTGTCAATGATTCAAGTATGCTGGAGCAGAGAAACTAGTAATAAATGTGCCCAGAAATATCATAAAATTTACCAATGCACTTCTAAACTGCCTACTTTTTGTTTTCAGAAGAGCCTATGGGATGCAATTAAAAACAAAAAAGGAGGGAATGTGCAGTCAATGACAAAGAAAACTGCACCTCCTTTGAAAATGACGTCCAATAAAACCTTCCAAGTATCTCGAAACCCACAGTACCACAGAGAGAAACCTCGCAGCCCGTTTGCTTTGCTCAATGAAAGAAAACTTGTCGGAGAGAAATCTCTCATAAAGAACGGCTCAGCTGTGGAGCAGAGGGCTTTAAATTCCAAGCAGAAGCATCAAACCTGGTCTGATCAGGAGAGAATTTATGATATTCAAAAAGACTCTCCTGTTGTTCTGCTTGTCCCTGCTGAAAAACTTTTGGATTCTGGCAACGTGTCTGCTAGTCCGGACATTCTGACAGGAAAACCTGAAACTAAAGGACTTACCCAAATGTTGAACATGACATTGTCACCTATCAGGACACCAGAGACATTTAAGAAGCTGATGCCTTGTTTTCAGGTAGATGTTGCACTTCCTCCATCTATAAAGCCTGCTGATGATTCTGTTCCTTCTTTGAAAGAAGCACTTGATGTCATCGGCTCTGACCTGATTCTTATTACCACAAGTCCCAGAGATTCGAGTTCAAGCTGTGCGTTTTCAGATTCTCTGGAGTCTAACAGCAACAAACATGGCAGCGATTCTAACAAAAATGTTTTTGAAACAATAACTGATAGCCCGGAGCTGTCTGAACCCAACCAACCAAGACTCACCTTTTTTGTCAATAAAAAATCTGATAAAGTTGTGCATAAGGTGAAAAAGGCTTCTTTTACATCTGCCACCGTAACCAAAGGCAAAGCACCGGTGGAAGCAAACAGTCCAGGTGGGAGGAAGATAAAGAAGTCACGTCGACGGCTCTTAGAGAAAACACTTGAACTTTCTGATGGCAGCAGTCAGTGTGACTCTGGTCCAGGTACTCCAAGCCTTCCTGTCATAGACACTGAAAATGGGACCACGCTGAGTCAGAATGGACATCAGGTCTCAGAAATGATGTCTTCTAGCCCCAAACCAAGACTCAGGGCCTCAGCTGCACCCATCTCTTCTCCTCCAGGCGTGGCTCCTTGCTTCTCTTTCTCAGCTTCCTCTCCAGTCTTGTCTGTCCCCGCACCAACAACCTTTACCATCACCTCTCCACCTCCAGTGGTCTCAGTGTCTGAAGACCCCTCGACTGTTTCTGCTCCTCCTCCTGCTCAGGGAGACTTATTTCCTGTTCAACTGGCAGTGAAATGCAAGAAGAGGAAGAGTGAGGAACATCTGAAAGCTGATGGGAAGGTTGAGGCTTCTGGGAAACCTGAGCAGGTCAAAAGGAGCAGAGTTGTGTCAGGAAAAACCGAGCCTCAGAGATCAGTCCAGGAGAGGAGGAGTGTGTCACAGCGACGGAGGCTAACAAGTGAGTAAAATAAGTTTATGGACATGGTGAACCTTTAGATGCATGGATGCACTTTGTCATCTGCCACCTACAAATCACCCATTCTTTAAAAATATTCTTTAGTTTTGATCTCCCATGTAATCTGAATTTATTTACCTCCCAGGCTCGGCTCACTCAGGGACTACATCATCTCTGACGATCAGGCCTGTAGCTACTGTTCGGGTTAAACAACCATGCTCCAAAGTCACCTCACAAGGTATACATTTCTACTTTAAATAAGATTTTTGGAGAACCAATGTGACGTCATTTAAGATTTTTGAAATTTATTTTCATGCTTAAGTTTTAAAATCTTTTGTTTCATTTACAGTTGTGTCATCTGTCGGGGCGTCGGGTTCTGTGAAAATGTCTAAAGTAGTTGCGGTCGCGCAGTCAAAGCTGACCTTCATCAAATCTACACAAACAGGTAATTCAAAATAAACACTGCTGGAGAGCTATGGTCCTTTTTTTAACCATTTATTTTTTATGTCTGTAGCTTTACCAAGACATCCCATGCCGTTTGCTGCCAAGAACATGTTCTACGACGAGAGGTGGATTGAGAAGCAGGAGAGAGGATTCACGTGGTGGATCAACTACGTCCTCACTCCTGATGACTTCAAAGTCAGCAATGAAGTTGCTAAAGGTATCGTACCTGTTGTATACTGAAGATCCCACGATCTAAACCAAAGGGGACCCCTGACATTAAAAGTTTGACAACCACTGGTTTAAACTAAGAATAATGAATTCGATCTTTCTCGTGTATCTTTTGCAGTAAGTGCTGTGTCTCTTGCCATGGGAAGCGATGACAAGTTCCGTGTCCTCAAAGCTCCAACCAAAGAGGAGATGTCTTTCAGCACCTACACGGCCAAACAAAAGCTGAATCGCCTCCGTCGATCTGCCTGCCAGCTCTTTACATCTGAGGCTATGGTCAAAGCCATTCAGAGGCTCGAGCTGGAGGTGGAGGCCCGACGGCTGCTTGTTCGGAAAGATCGTCACCTTTGGAAGGACATAGGTGAAAATTCAGTCATTTAAATGTATTTAAATGACTTTTCTTTATTTCCAATTACGTCACAAAAGTAAGTTGTTTTCTTGATGTGTCTTTTGCTTTTAGGTGAACGCAAAAAAGTCCTCAACTGGCTCCTATCGTACAATCCACTGTGGTTAAGGATCGGCCTCGAGGTATTTGAAGTGTTTTCTCCTACTTTATGTATTTTCTTTCCAATTATTTTGTAGATGTTTGTGCTACCGCAGTGTTTATCATTTTCAGACCATCTTCGGGGAGCTGATCTCTCTTGAGAGCAACAATGATGTCCTGGGTCTGGCTATGTTCATCCTCCAGCGGCTGCTGTGGAACCCAGACATCGCTGCAGAGTTCAGACACCCTCGAGTGCCTAACCTCTACAAAGATGGTAATTTAAGACTCTGTTGTGTTTTATTTTAGTTTAAAAGTTCATTTGCTATTATAACTGAAAGTTTCAAAGCTGCTTAAAGTTCAGAGATGTTCTTGATTTGTAAGTTACTGTGATTTAAGTTTAGTTTTTTTTTTCTGTAATTTTATTGTTGTAATTGAAAAGCACACCGTCTGCTTACCAGACCTGCCCCAAAATGAGGAATAAATCAGTTTTTAGATTGTTTTGTGTTCATTAAATAAACAGGAAAAGCCTTCCTGATTGTCAACATGTGTGGAGTGTTTATATTCAGTATATATTTGAGTGTTTGTTGAACTTTTTCCTGTCAGGCCACGAGGAGGCGCTGTCTAGCTTCACCCTGAAGAAGTTGCTCCTGCTGGTCTGTTTCTTGGACAGAGCCAAAGAATCTCGTCTGATTGAACACAATCCTTGTCTCTTCTGTCTGGATGCAGAGTTCAAGGCAGGCCACGTTTACATACAGTCGTTTTACTTTCACCATTAAAGAAATATTTTCTATAGGAACATTTTACCACAAAATAATAATGAGGAAAAAAGTTTATTATACATATCTTTTTCCTACAGGCAAGTAAAGACCTGCTGCTGGCCTTCTCCAGGGACTTCCTGAGCGGTGAAGGGATTCTTCCCAGGCACCTCTCCTACCTCGGGTTACCAGTTTCCCACGTTCAGACGCCCCTCGATGAGTTCAACTTTGCTGTGAATAATTTGGCCGTCGATCTGAAATGCGGCATTCGTTTAGTGTGAGTGAGACGAACTGAACTTGTTTTTTCTGTTCTGATCATAAACGTTTTGAGGTTGAACTGTGTTGCGTTGCTGTCCAGCAGCTCAAAGCGATTCGGTCTCAGACTCGTCGGCAGAGCGGTGACGATGGACGTGTTTGAAAATCTTGAAACTAATTTGTTAATTAAAAAAAACATCTTAATTTGCAGCAATATTGTCACAAAGCAGACAATACTGTAAATAAATGTACCCGGAGGTTAGGAAAGTGTTTGAATGTTTTCTACTGCATCTCATCTTCTTGATTATATTTTTAGGGCTTGTTTTCTCAAAGAATTAAATTTAAAATAAAATTACTCAAAAAACTGTTCAATATAATAATAGATTTGTAGGTAAAATCATTTTTTCTGGCCAATGAAGCGCGTGGAGTTTTATTATCTTTGGTTTTGTAATTAGATTCTGTTTTGCACTGAAGTACATAAATCTTAAATGAAAGACAAACTCACTGAGTTAGAGCCAGTTTTTAAAGATTCTGTCCTGAGTTCAGCTGATGTTTTCTTTTACCCGTCATGATGAAACTGTTTCAGTTTGTACAACATGAGTAAAGATGACTAAAGCTGACTGAGGCTGTCACATCATTCTTTAATTCTGATCCTCTATGAACTGAGCAGTGCTCGTTACAAAATCACGCCAATAATATGATTAGTGTGAATTTAGAATATTGATAAGTTCTCCTGAATATTTTAGTTGTTTCAGTTTTTCTGTCATTGTTTCTTCCAGACGTGTGATGGAGCTCCTCGTTCAAAACTGGAGTTTGTCAGCGAAGCTCCGCCTGCCGGCGATCAGCCGCCTGCAGAAGGTGCACAACGTGGATGTTGCTTTGCACGTGCTTAAGGATAAAGGAATAGAGCTCAAGGATGAACATGGTAACGCCTTCATCTTTAGGCTATTCACAAGTTGAGAAACCAAAATGCAAACTATGTCTGTATCTAATATTATAAAGTACTTTTTAGTTTTGTGTTTGATTAGTGAACTGGATGACTTTCGTGCTTTGTTTATAGGTACCATCATTGACTCCAGAGATATTGTGGATGGACACAGAGAGAAAACTCTGGGCCTCCTGTGGAAAATCCTCTTTGCATTTCATGTATGTATTTTTTGTTTCATTTTCAAACCATGCTATAACGGCCCCCTGGCTAACAAACAAAATCCTAAACGTATTTTGTTTTCTGATATGTGAAGGTGGAGGTGATTCTAAACGAGGATCAGCTCAGAGAGGAAATCATCTTCCTGAGGAGAACCTTCAAGACAAAACGGAGGCTGGCCTTTCTGAGGAAGGATCGTGGCGTTCCTCTGAGTCCTGCAGAGACCAGGAGGCCATATGAGCACACGAGCATAAAGATCACTCTGCTGATGGACTGGGTCTGTGCTGTGTGTGACTTTTACAACCTGAAGGTGAATCTCTGTTTCTCTGCTCACACGAAGAACCAATTTCTTCTGAAGTCAGTTTTCTTTTTAAAAGGCAGAGTTGTGGTGGTCTAAGAGATTACTGCACCGTAATTGTTTGGTGGTGTTCAGTATAAGTAATCCATGATGCTATTTTAACCAAAAAAACAAAACAAAGAGCAAATAAACAAATGTTGAGCTTGTTTTTATGCTGTTGCTCCAAATTCCACTCTGGAGTTTCTGCACCAACTGGAAGTGAAGTGTGTTGTCCGTGTGTGCAGGTGGAGAACTTCACAGTTTGTTTCTCTGATGGTCGCGTCCTCTGCTACCTCATTCACCACTACCATCCCAGCCTTCTACCGGAGGGATCCATCAGTCTCAGCACCACGCAGACTGTGGAGTGCTCCCCGAGGGGCCGGGTAGAGCTGAACTGTTCGGGCAGCGACTCTGACAGCTCCTTCACCGCCATGCCGACAGTTTCCAACAGTACGTTGTGTGTTTTCGTTGTCTGTTCTGGATCTAAATTTTAAACTATTTAGTTTTACATCAGACATTTGTGAAACATTAAACTGGTAAATGAAAAGTTAACGAGTTCATCTTGTTGTTCCTGTTTATTGGAAAGAGCATGAATGTTTTCTAGTTTATAAAATAAATCCAAAATTATATAAAACTTCTGACTAAAAGTAGATTTTCTATGCTTTACTGTGCATCAACTTATTTGGAGTACTTGTAGGAAATTCTAATGTTTTGTAAAATGTAAAGAAAGCAGCTGACTCGTACTACCAGGATCTGTCTTACTTTTCCAAACAGGCCCAGATTGTCCATCTGTGGCTTTTAAAGAGCTGCTAGAAAATGAGAAAAACAACTTCAGATTGGTGAACACTGCTGTGGCTTACCTGGGTGGAGTTCCAGCCATGATCAACCCTGCAGACATGTCTAACACCATCCCCAGTGAGAAGGTGAGACCACATATTGGGGTAAAGAAATGAAGCCAAGTGTTCAAATGATTTATTTATATATGTATTATTTGTATAGTTTTTTTTTTTTCCTTTTTTGAAAAGAAAAAACCTTCAACCAACCAGTATTCATGTATTTACAGCAGAGCAGTTACCGAGGAGATGAGAGACTCCTCTTTTGTGCAACCAAATCATGGATGAATTAATCCACGATTACCTGAAAATCCCAGCCTAATACCTTATCCAACGTTGTTGCAACAGGCCCCAAAACTGACATTGAAAAGTTTTATCAAGTGCTTTTAACTCCATGATAGTAAATAATGGGATTTATACCGGTTTTCTTCCAGGTTGTGATGTCCTACCTGTCCTTCCTTTGTGCTCGTCTCTTGGACCTGCGGAATGAAACCAGAGCAGCTCGAGTCATTCAGGCTGCGTGGAGAAAACACAAACTGAAGAAAGACTTGCATCTCTATGAAGTAAAGTGAATGTTTTTTTCTAGTTTAGAATTAAACAAAATTTAGTCTTTATTATCAATGACACCTTTTATATTCCTAGTGAATTGTGGAAGTGTTTAAACTTGAAGAATTTAATGTGACAATGATTTCAGCAGTGGTGTTTTTATGTGGAGGCCACGGAAAATCCAGGGGTGGCACAAAAACCAAAACCTTGAACAAAATTTCTGGAGATTTGTCTTATAGGGATTTTATTTTTTTTTTTTAAATGAATCTAATACAGGTCTTAAGCAGTCACCTTCTGATATTGCTTTGGGATGAAAACTGGTTATTGTAATGTAATAAAATATCAGCATAACTGTAACTTGTACAATTTTTTAAAAGTTGTTTCTCTAACATTTTTGCTGTTTCTTTTATGGATGGAATATGATCAGTATCGGCTATTTCTTGTGTGGATACAGGAAAGGAATAAAATGGCTGTGAAAATCCAGGCGGCGGTGAGACGTTTCCTTCAGAAGCGTCGAGCTGAGAGGCAGAACCAAGCCGCTGTGGTCATCCAGTCAGTCTGGAGAGGTCAGGCAACCCGACGCTTGCTGAGGCTGAAAAGAGAGACTCTGCTTCGGGCCGCACAGCACAAAGCAGCAACTGTCATTCAGGTAAGTGCACAAAGTGTTAAAACTTCCTCTCCATGACTCTGAAGGTGATATTTATCACTGCCTTTTTGTATTAGTTGGTCTGATTTCAGTGTTCCGTTTTGTTGAATGCTTAACAATGACTTTAATTGTTTCTGTTATCTTGTCTGCAGGCTCAGTGGAGAATGTTTTCTACCCTAAGGGCTTACCAGCGCCTCAGATATTACACCATTGTAGTTCAAGCAGAGTGGAGGATGAGGAGGGCTGTCATCTCTTACGAAAAAATCTACCAGGCAGCCACAGTCATTCAGATGTACGCTCGAGCTTGGGCTCTCTCTAGAAGAGATAGAGAACATTATCTCCTCATTAAGACGTCAGTTATGAAACTACAGAGAGCTTATAGGAGGTGGAAAGTTCAGAAAACACAAAAGGAAAACCGTGCTGCCAGAGTGATACAGGCTTTTTTTAAGGAGTGGTACAAGAAAAAACTGTCTGAAAGATCTGCTGCTGCTGTAAAAATTCAGTCTTGGTACAGAATGCAGCTGTGTTTCCACCACTACAAAAAGATCAAGAGAAGCAGTGTGTTTCTTCAAGCTTGCTTCAGAGGCCATAAACAAAGGCGCCAGTTTGAGACACTGAAGCTGCAGCACCACTCTGCTCTTGTCATCCAGAGGGCCTTCAGAGAGCATGTTGTCAGAAAACGGTTTGCAAAGCTGCGACAGGCTGCAGTGATGATCCAGCGCCGGTGGAGAGCTTCTGTGAAAAGAGACGTGGAAAGAGAGCGCTATGTCAGGCTGAGACATGCTGCTGTTACCATACAGGCAGCTTATCGACGACGAGCTGCCCGAGAGTTGCTGAAAACGCAGCACAAGGCAGCAACAGTGATCCAGGCAGCTTTTAAGAAACATGCTGCTCAAAAGCAGTACCTTGTCCTGAGGAAAGCTGCAGTGGTGATACAGCAGAGATACAGAGCTACAGTTAAGGCTCGTGAGACAAAGGAGAGGTATGATGCATTTAAGAGGGCTGCTGTCATTGTACAAGCATATTTCAGAGGCAGCGCTCAAAGGAAGAGAATAGAAATGTGGCATCAGTGTGCAACCGTCATCCAGACTTGTTATCGTCGACACAAAGCGCAAGCGGAGTACAGCTCCAAGAAGGCAGCAGCTGTTGTCATACAACGTCAATACAGAGCTTTCCTGATTGGAAATGGGTTAAGAAAACAATTTATACAGAAGAAAATGGCCTGCCTCGCTCTTCAAGCTGGATTCAGAGGCATGAGAGTTAGGACAAAGCTGAGAGAGAAGCACCGGGCTGCAACAGTCATTCAGTCTGTGGTTAGGATGTTTTTACACAGAAAACAATATGTTTTACTTCAGAGTGCAGTAATCATCATCCAGTGCAGATACAGAGCTCTTCTCCTCTGCAGAGAGCAGCAATGTGAGTTCAGGAAGCTAAAGGAAGCCACCTTAAAGATTCAAGCTGTGTTTCGTGGATTCACAGTGAGGAGAGACCTGAAGAGGAGACACAACGCTGCCCAGGCAATCCAAACCTGGTTCAGGATGCACAGGATTCGTATAGCTTACCTGGCCACCAAGTGTGCTGCCATTATCGTTCAGGAGCGCTACAGGGCTAAAGTGCTCAGGGATAAACAGATGCAGAGGTACATGGCAATGAAATCTGCAGCTGTGGTCATCCAGGCGGCATACCGCGGGCTCAGGATCAGGAGGAGGATCGCAGAGATGCAACAAGCTGCCACAGTCCTACAGAGAAAGTTTTTGACCATCCGAGCTAGGAAGCAGTTTTTAGCTATCAAGGCAGCAGCTTTGACTTGTCAGCAGAGGTACAGGACAACAACCCTGGCACGAGAACTCCGACTGGACTACTTGTCAAAGCGCAGAGCGGTTGTTCGTCTCCAGAATGCCTACAGAGGACATGCAGCTAGAAAGCAGCTGCGTATCAGACTACTGGCAGCTATAACTATTCAGTCTCACTTCAGAAAATACCAGCAGAGAACCAACTACAGACGACTCCTCTGGGCTTGCAGAGTGTTGCAGGAACGTTACAGAGCAAACAAAATAATGAGAGTTGAGGTGCAAGCCCTGAGTACCAAGAAGGGTGCTGCTGTTGTCTTACAAGCTGCCTTCCGTGGAATGAAATCAAGACAAAATCTGAAACAAAACCATCAAGCTGCCACCATTATCCAGAGAGCTTTTAGAGCTCACTGTGAACACAAGAAATATATTTCCCTAAAGTCTTGTGCCCTCAAAGTTCAGCGCAGATACCGAGCAAATATAGCTGCAAGTAAACAAAAGAAACAATATGAAGATTTACGCCAAGCTACAATCCTCCTTCAAGCAGCTTACAGAGGACTTCAAGTCAGAAAGGAGGTTGTTTGTTGGCATCAGGCTGCAACTGTGATCCAGTCTGCATTCAGAAA
>JAVKLF010000083.1:1386790-1398596 GCA_034783495.1 Millerichthys robustus | reverse complement strand
GCTTTAAATTTTATGTAATTAAATTAAAAAAGACAAGGAGTTGAATGTTGAAGTTTAAAATGTACATTTCACCCTTTAACCGTACTGCAGTTGCAGTAAATCTCTATACAATCTAAATCAACATATTGGATCTTTACAATTCCCATGGGGATTTAAAGATTTGCCTGGTAAAAGATTTTCCGGGTGACAGATTTTAGACAAAAGTTGTGAGTTTATTTGGAATAACCAGGAATTTGTTCAAATATGAAAAATGAAATCAATAATTATTGATTTTCTGAAGCCGACTTATGTTAGACCTAGATGTTTAACAAATTTTGTAACTACCTATAGGTCATTGGGATTTATTGATGCAGAGTTTTTTTTTTTTGTTGTTGTTGCTTTTTTCATTAGAGCCAGCTTTATGAAGCTCTGTCTCTCAGCAAATTCCCTGCAACCTAAATAGTTGTTCCAATATTGAAACAGTGGCAGGGAGCTGATACTTGAACTCAGAGATTTTAGAATTACAATGGAACATTAAAATGCATAAATTGTGTTTGTCGGCTTCCACTCAGGAAGTCATGCAAATCTTCATGGCTCATAAACGTGAATAATTTTGAATAAATATGTATTATCCCCTAGAGCACAGTTGCTGAGTGTATTCAGTTGGCATAGTTGATTACCTTTCTCATAACCTTCGCTACCCTCTTGTCCGTGTTTTATGGCAAATAATTAAACTATGACAAACAGATGCCCTGAGCACACACTCGCACACGTTTTCTGCTCCCTCTTCCAGGGATGTGGGCAGCTGCTGCTGATCAGCAGTCAATGGATGGGAGGTGAGGTACACTCTGAACAGGTCATCACAGGTCCAACACAAATCGGGTTTACACACTAAAGATGTTTCAGTCCTGGACCAGAACCTCACCCAGATCTATAAACTTTTCTTCTGAGGCATTACCACTCTGATTGTTGTGCTTTATATCAGGCGTAATAAAGACGTTGTTCATTATCAGCTGGAAACAGATGTTTTAATATAAACTGCCACACACTCAAACCAGTGTATGAAAACCGTGCAATGAAAAAAAAAATGAGAGCAACTTTGGGCTTAATTTTTTGTTTATTTTATTGATTTTAGTTCTGATCAGGGTGGCAGCACGTTGGAGTAACTCTGTTACTTTCATCAGGAACAGATGCTTCCCTTTGGACGGCCGTTTCTTCTTTCTACAACATTAAAAGTTACAAAGCTAGCTACAAGTTTCAACATGTCTTCATCAAAACCCGTAAGACGAAGTTGATTTAGAAAACTGACATTTTATTTTAGTAAATTGTAAAAAAATGTTCATTGTAAAACCAACAACACTAAGTCAAATCATGCTTCTTGGTCTTGAATGGAAAAAAAGTTAGACGAAAGGGGAAGAAAAATTCAGTAATAAAGTTGTAATTCCAGCAAGTTGCTTGGACATAAACCAGACAAAAGCATTTTTTTCAGAGCCTAAAACTGTAAATAGTAATAATAATAATAATAATAATATTAATAATATGGTGCTTAAAATGTTCAATCTTCAGTATTTCGTTGACAGTCCACTTGCAACTGAAGTTAATTAATTCTCCCTTCGAGCGTTTACAAAGTTCTTTTTCGCGTCACTTCTTTAAAGTTCTTCTGATGTTTTTGGCTCCTTAGTTCCAACTTGATAATTGTACTCTCATTTTTTGTTATAAACATGAACACTTATTAAACATTTAACTGATTTCTTAAAAGAAATGGTTTAAGAATTTGTATCAGAGAGAAAGAATTTGATTTAATGTGGCTCTTCCTTTATGACTGCTTTTAACATCTATTTAGACTTTTGTGATTGCTAATAAAAGTAACAGCTAATGTGTTGTGAACGAGTAATGAAGCATAATTTGAAGCTATTTACAGGCTTCTGTCATTCTGCATATAGCCGAGATCATGTCGGACTCATTTTCTTTTCTGTTCAATGATATCTGATAGACCTCAAGGCATTATTAATAGTTGTGTTTGAACAAAAAAAAAATGACAACTTGCAATCTTGTACTGTGGATAATGAGGGAATAATAGGACCTTCTCTTCTCTTTCCCACATCACATCTGTTTTTTTTTTCCCACATGTAAATGTGCACACAGTTTCGTATGTGACACCCCGCACCCTTCTTTACAAAAAAGAAAGAAAAAATCAGATTTAGTTTTTTTTTCCGGGGCACTGCTGATAAGTCTAACATGAATAAATTAACAGGTTTGAATGAAGATTGCTTTGGTCCCAGAGTTACTCCTCAGCATCAATTTAACAGGCCCCAGTTGCAGCATCAAACAGGGTCATGACTAATTACTATTCACTTTGACTAGAACTAAATAATAAATAAGCTAGATGCTTATATAACTTGGAGCAGCGGGGGGAAACCAAACCGCTCCACCAGCAGCAGCCACTTTTTAAAATATCTAAACAAAAGAAGAAAATGATTTGAACTCTGTTTTGCAAAAAGGTTCTAATTGTTGTAATCTTGTCTGCATATTATTTTTCCTTTCTTCCTTTCCTTTGACCCTCAAATATCTCACATGGAGTGTGAGAAATGTGCATGTGATCGGCATCACCCAAAGATTTCGGAAATGGAGATTTCGTTTAATCTGCTCGTTTTCCTGAAATGTTATTTTTCAGATTCCACCCAAACAGTGGATCTTTCTTTCTAAAGGAGATTGACTCTTTAATGTAATCTCCCATCATTAATAAGATCATGTTTGTTAATTTTTTTTTCACTTGTGTCTCCACTGGAATGGAAAACAAATGAAATTATTACCAGAAAAAAGAAAATTTAAAAATACAGTTGTTTACTTCTTATTCATTTGCTTTCTCCAAAAACTTCTGTACTCATGTTTTTTAGTCAGATTTATTTTTGCGGAGGACCGCTTTTTTCTGCTTTATTGTGATTTCAACAAATTGGCTGAAAATGATTTTAAAAAGTCTAAATAAATAACTCAGCTCTGACACATCGTGTTCTGACTTTGGAGCTCACATGTTAGCAAAGAGAAAAGAAAGCACATCGCGGTAAAATGGAAAGTCACGTCGCGGGTACACAGGAGTTCCACTGAAGACAGGAGCAACATTTGTGCTGAAAAGACAACACATCATCCCCTCACTGCATCCTGAGACAGTTTTCTTTGGCTCTTTGTCAGCGATACTGTCTTTATACTGCAATTCCTAGAGCGTAGCTGTCAATCATGGATGGAGTTCAGGTCTTTCAGCTGTTTTGTCTTTGACTTCTTGATAACAACACTGCAGAATACACTTTGTAATTTGGCCTTCCCACTTTTTCCAGAACAATCACACCTTGTGCACAAAGACACTAAAACAATATCGATAAAGAATCTCAAGAGCTGTGGGTTAAATCACTGATTAGTTCTATAACATTCAGGCCTATTTTAAAACAGATGTTTACTTTCTTTTTTTTTTGGCTAATAAAAAAAGAAAAAAAATCTTCCTTTTGGATGTAAGAATTGCTTGCATTTATAATCTATTCAGCTTCCACCCTTTACACTGTTTTTCTGCCTCCTGTGGCCTTCATTATCTGTACTTCCTCAGATCTTCTTGACAAGGTTTGCAGGAAAAACAACCCCGTGACCCTCAGATGTCTAAATGAGTCCAGTAATCCATTTCCTTCTGTATGCAAGGTGCAACTCTGTGACTGCAGGCGAGCTGGAAATTCTCAGATCGTATCTGGTGATGATATCTGATTCTGCTCGCTTCACGCTCACCTCCTGGAAGTCACCTTGCACAGATGACTGGACAGCTGTCATGAATGAGGTGCAGATCTGTGTCACTCTTTGCCATTCAGACAACAAGCAAACATGTCTCCAGGCACATGAACAGAGGGACATTTCTGAACAAATATAAAAGCTTTCCATTCCTTAAACTATTGCAGATAGCTGCCTTTCATAACATTTTTTATTTCAGGATGGCCACATTATGCAAGGCATTAAGTATGTGTTGGTGATGATTACCATGATAACGATCTGAAATGTAACTCATTATCTGTAATTTTGAATAAAATACATCCTATATTGTATTTGCTAAAGTTACTTTATTGTGGTGGCCATTTTGAATGGGATTGACTTCAAAAGTTGATTTAGTTATTGCTTTCTGAGCGTTACGTTACTAGAACAAATTTAGTGAAGTACAGTAACATATTTTATCAACATACTTTAAAATAATTCTTTGGTTTCTGTCTTGTCCACTCGTCACAGTCTGAGGACACATCCTCTGGCTCTGCACACTCCTGTGATTCAAACGTGTAAAGCTGTAAGGCTGGATTTATACTGACATGCACATGCATGAAACACCTGTAGCTTAATGTCTCATTCACCCTGCAACATGCAAGCACACCACCGATAGCAGGAGGCATCAGAAAAGCACCACATGCACACTGTTTTTAATCATTTTAGTATGCTTTGCCATGCAAGTCATACAGACACTCAGACACTCGATTCTTTAAGCAGTAAAACTGGAATTAGACTTAATATTTCAGAGTTTGATGTTCAGTTTGCCCAACAATAATGTCATTGTGAGTAATTTAAAGAAATGCAAGCTACAAAAGCAGAATTAAACTTTGCAAACAACAGTATGAGCTATTATGTTTTTTTTTGTTGCTTTGTACTCTACAATCTTTAAAATGACCAAATGACATATTTTTCAGCATTGCTTGATTATACTTGAATATATATACTCTTTACAGAGTGTTTTATTTTTTTAGGGGGGTATTTTTCCCCAAATCCTGTTGTTGTAAACAATTCTGTCTCCAGCTCCTTGGGGCACAGTTGGCTGGACTTATGTTTCAGAGTATGCAATTTAATTTCAGCAGAAGATCACACAACTGGAAGACGTAAAGTCACAGCAGAGAGGAAAAGAGAGAACAGTTAATTAGAAGTGACCCCTTATGTTTGAAATGTCCAGTAAGGTGATTGGCTCATTTAAATATTTAATTATCTACCTGTAATCAGCTCTCTGAATGAATACAGAGGGAAAGGGAAACATAAATAGTGTACACAAACTCTGGCAAGTAGTAACATGTTCATTGACTATCGGGATATCCTCCAGCTCCTCATGTTTGGAAAAATGAGAAACAGAATAGAAGAAATAGAAGAATGACACGTGCTGGGAAATAACACAGACGACGTTTGTCCATCTCTTATTTTCATTAAACATAAAAACAAAAGAACAAACAGGTACTGCATATACATTTGATATTTATGGCCACCATGTTGGGATAATCAGCCTGATACCTTTTCCTTTGCCCACCTAAACTTAATTTTGTTGCTAGGTTAGACAGGAGTAACAACAGAATATTTGTCATGTCCTGAACATCCTAGCCCACATGCTGTTTTTGCAATTTTCTCATCTTAAGCTTTTAACTCGGCCAGCATCTTGAAATGTGTGTTCATGGGAAAACACACACAAAACACGAGTCTATTTTGGTAATGGGGTGAATTGCCTCCAGCAATGTCACTACGACAGCTTTTTTGTCTGATATGTGTCCTTATTTATCACTGTATGCTGAATTTGTGATTTTGTCTTCTCCTCCTGCATCAAAGTTTGCTGTTCACATGAGGACAGGAATGTTGTTTGTGTTTGTGTTACGGACACCGGGTTGTGGTGAGTATAATTATCTGCTTCAGTGCATTAGCCTTTGGAAAGAAAAACATGGAGAGAAGGACAGAAGAAAATAGGGAGATAAAGTGCAATTTGTAAGACTGAGTTGGAGAGAGGAGCCCTAAGACACAAGGAGAGTGAAACTGAGCAAAGCCAAGCTGCAGGCATTTTATTTCAAAATAAAGTATACTAGCAAGTTTTAAATTTATTGCTGTGTCAGATTGTATGACTGTCTTAAAACAATCATGGACAGAGATATGTTTACTGTCTGAGCACCAGGAGGAGATGACTGTGACTTTCTCCAGACATTGTTTAAAAAAAAAAAACTCCTGTCACTAGCTTTTTTATTGTCTAAATTGAAAGTAGCATTATTAATAGCTAATACTTACCTTGTCCCTGAGGACAGATTGTCTGTGAGGCCATTTCTTGGAACTGTTTCATGAAAGAGCCTTATATTTACCACAAGATTTAATGAATCATCTTCACAAATCAAATAGCAGAACTAACGTCAACAAATTAATATCAGTATAACCTCACAACATGTAGTTCAACCTGTCAATAAATACTTTAGTTTCTCAGTAAAACACAGAAATCCACCAAAGTCAATCACAGCCCACAAAGTCAATCATATTTTTTCTGTGCTTGCTCTGAGCCCATAAGAGAGAAAGATCAATCAAGAAAAAAAAAATGAAATCAATACCAAATTATTTTTAGATTAATACCAGAGACAGAGCAATACAAATCTCAATGTAAAGGTTTTGTACTTATGATACTGATTAACAGTCAGAAATGTGACGTCTTGCATTAATTATCCATCCGATCAAAGCAACATCTTTTTTTTTTCTTGTGCAAAAGTTTCCCGGCTGTGAAGCCACTCTGTAATCTAGTCACAACTTCTAGCCTGCAGCCACAGATAGCACCATTCAACATAGATGAAATGAGAGTTGGAGAAAAAAAAAGAATGAGTAAAAATCCAAATGACCTGGGGATAACACTGTGTGTCTGTTGTTCATAGTAATGCTTTTTGGCACAGTAATGTGGCCATGAGAGGAAAAGGACAGAAAAGACAACCCTTAACAATGCAGAGGCACCACTATCAGTGTTGTTACCTGCAAATGTAGCAGCGCAATGGGTTATATTTATCACTAATGAGGTAAATAATGCATCTATTTGTCCACAGCTTAGCCCTGGAGAACTACATCAGCTCAGACATGAAAATCCTTAGGTGTAAGGACAGAAAAACACTGGAGGGGGAAGCAAAGCAAAATAGGCCACAAATATAGATGAATGTCACACAGGGAAACGAGAAAAAACACTCACATACCCTTGGACACAATAACAATGATGTATTATTGAAATGATGCTGGAGTCATGTAAAAGGCCCAGTAAACAGATGCAGAAGGAAAACAAACTGAGACAATGCATTGTAATAAAAACAGTATCAAACTTTAATTTTTTAATTTCCTGTCAGCCTGCAGACCATTTGCTGTTGGACTGAGAAGCTGCATGCAAAGAGTGAACCTCAAAACAAAACTTGATTACCTTCAATCATCTGTCTGACTGTTGCATGTGATGGAATCAACAACGAGCCATCAGTCGAGACTTCACGAGTTCCAGTTAACAATCGCTAACAATCGTTTCCCCACAGTGAGATTCCAACACACAGAAATACAGAGAGCTGTCAAAGTCATTTGTGACTTGGATTCATTTTTGTTGTTATAGATACAAACTCAGTGTGTAGCAGGTTCCCTACAGAGTCAAGAATTACAACGATAACTTTTTGCTTTTTGTTTCATTTTTTCACAGAACTCTGTCTCCTTGGTTGCTGAACAGCATGCAGCACCTTCTTGAAGAACTTTCTTGACTTACAGAATGTTAAGGAAGAAGAAGACAGAAAAGTAGATTTATTACATGATTTTATGCATTCAGACTGTTTCAAATGTACCTGTTTTTATCTTTTTATCATTTGCTGCATTGAATAGACACTTTTATATTGCTGTATGTTGTAACTCTTAACTGTTGTTTCTGTTTTGCTTTTGTGTTTTAAACAGTTGCTTAAAATGAGCTACATATAACTCTTTAAGCTAGATGGACGAGTTACTGAAACAGTGTTTTTATATAAAACATGAAGTTTATAAGAATTTTCTACCTCCCAAACTTATATTGATTCAGCTGAAATTTATTTCACAGAGACCTTGTGAAAAGGTATTTATCAGACATGGAAATCAGTTTTAGTTTAAAACTGCAAAGTCTTAGGCTGCAAATAGTTTAAACCAGTTAAAGATACTAAAATCAGCAGCAGCAGAGTCCCAAGTCAATAATGTACATTACAGATAACTCAATCAGATTCTTACTTCTGTAGTTGATCACAGCCACTGAAAATGGAACTTTGATGCTTTTGAGCCCCTTGGACAATTTCATCCACACAGTTGTGTCAACCATGGCTGTATTTTGCTTAACAAAAAAATAAAAATAAAATGAGACAAGAAAAGTTAAAGGGGTTTTTGGGGAAACTAAAGATAAAGACCACAGTCTACACTGTTGCTTACAAGAAGAGAAGACAGTGAGACACTTTTATAAAGATTTCCAACAGTCCCTTTAGAGGAAAGCTGTTTATTTCAATACTGTTTTAGTATCAAATGTTTCAGCTGTCATGCTGACTTGTTGCGATGTTGAGATAACATTGTGATACACAGAAACCTGCAAAGAAAAGAAAACCCTAGTGAATGCAGACGTGTAGTTTTAATTTAGAGCAGATACAACCTCTCCTTGGCATCCTGGTCAGGTGGGCAGACGCAGGTTCAATTTATTGGCAGGCACAAGGCTGGGGAAACAAAATTATCCAGCAGGAGACCTCCCACCCAGAACAAAACTTTATTTCTACAAAGATGTATGCACCCTCAAACCTCATGGCCTCGACCTCTCTGTTTAACTCCTGCTCCATTCCGGACATGTCCTCACCTTCAGCACTGATCTACAGCATGTGCATGCAGGCGGTAGTCATGCATGTCATTACCCTATGTGGATGTTTTATCTGCTTGTGATTTCCTGCCCTGCAGAGGAGGAATGAGCCCAGATCTCTTGGGGCTGCAGTGTGTGCTCAGAGGAAGAATGTGCATTTTTAAAACTCAGCCTATTGCTCACCACTGTCCTGTTTTATTCCTGCTGATTAGCCAAAAAAAATGAGGAATCATTAGTGCCCTGGGACAGAACTGCAAAAAGAAAAGAAGAAAGAAATGAAAGCATGACAGTGTTTCAAAAGGCATTTTCCTTTTGAACATTTTGATGATGTGGACAAGGAGAAAAGATTTTTAATAAGGCCTGCAGCAAAACTTTTAGGTACAGACTTAAAAAATACTCGAACTGGTTCAATACAAAGTTTTGATTTGAACCAACCATTTTCCTGGATGTCTACAGCAGAACGTGAGTCAATAACTATTTATAAAGGAACCTACGATATATCAAAATCTGATGTTTGAGTGCAACTTTAACAGGAAGAACAGAAGAAGGCATTTATATGTATGAATGATTCAGTGTGAAACTGGAAGACATTCAAAATCCTCATTTTATTGTCTCCTGTGTAAAAGCAAAATTATTGTAACATTGTTTCATTTTGCACATAATGCTACCACATAGTACACCAAATACTGGCTGAAGAATGGACCTTATGTTTTGCATCATAGTTTCTGCAATCTGTCCTTTTATCTTAAAAAGAGAGAATTAACTGGAGGTTTGTTTTGATCTGCATTTTCTGCAAAACACCAGGTGCTATACCTTTTAAACCTGGGAGTAAATGTTGTTTCAGAGTATAAAACCTTTATTTAAATGACTGACAGAAGGTTTTCAGAGCTAATGACCTTTAGATTTATGGTAACAAGCAATAATAATTGAAATGCAGAAAGTCAGAAGCAGAGAAAATGTTTAGGCTCTTCTGTGGTTCAGTCTACATCAGCAAGGTTGTGTCCATCATGCTTGCCAACAGATACAAATCATCAATTTAGAAACTCATTTCTTCTTGTTTATTCACAGATACAAGAACACATCAAAACCACATTTGATTCAGTTTCACAGCATTAAGCATCTCCAGGCAGCAATGTCCAGTAAACAGCTAAATGTTCCTGCATTTAGATGTATTCTTATCAAGTAAACAAGCAATATTGCTATTTAGAAAAACAATCAGATTAATTTTAATCACATTAGGATCATTTCAGGAGAACAATGACCTCATCCATCCAGATGATTATGGTTTTCTTTGGTTTACCACAGGTACACGTGAATTTGTTTTTTACTGACTGTGGAACTGTAGCAGCGACACTCCTCATTTTCTGTGGAGACATTTTAGATTACACAGCAATGCTTCATAAACTCCAACTGGTTTTTGATGAAGTGTCTTCTGATCACATTATGACACGACTTATAATATTCTACAAAGCTCGAAAACACTTTGACAATTAATAACATTTGAATCGAAGCACATCACTGTGAGAAATTTACCTGCCACCACATGCTATCAATAACACAAATTGCCTCTGAGGTCAATTCGTATTGTTTTGTCAAATGCACGTTTGAACAGACAGGAGTCATTTATCCTGCAGCTAAAGCAAGTAGAACATCCTTTTCTAGACTTCCAGAGGCGCAACCCTCTCAGTAGTCTCATTCAGTATGGCGTTGATCAAATGCACAATGCCTCTCTAAACTAAAAATTAAAGTGATTAATTTTTGCCACCAATTCTTTTTTGGGTCCCTGTCTGCCGCCCACTAGTATCTTGGCATCCCTGAGAGGCTGCCCGACTGACAGGAACATAAGTCACACACCTGCATTAAAAACACATTAGGCCAGCGGAAGAAATTAAGGTTAGCTTTATCTGACGGTAGGTACCTGCTCTGGAAGCAACTGAGTGCAGGAATCTTCATGTATCACCATCGCCACTTTGACAACATCATGACTTATGGACTCGCTGAATGCACTCCCAAGCACTTTCAGGGAGTGTAGACAAAATGAATACATCGAATTTATGGGATCTCAAAAGATCACTGCACTCTTTGCTTTCTCCTTCAAGGGAAATGGCAGAATATCAAGGGACAAAGAACAGATAAGAAGGATGTTGAGGCATTGGCCCATTTTTGGTAACACTGCAACACAGCCAGGGACATTCAGTGGAAGTCTTTGTTAGATGAGGCTTAAAATAAACACAAAGAAAGTAAGTGACAATGACACAGAACCTCAAACTCAACAATAATACATCATAAATATCAAGAAAGAGATAAAAAGTCCAAAAACTGACCAATATTAGTTTGTACCACTACACTGAAAAATGTCTTTGTTTTTAAAATAATAGATCATTTGTAAAAAAAAAAAATGTACTCATAAGACAAGATACTTTCTTTTGGTTGGCCTGTGAGATTGAGAAAGCTGTCCCATTCAGTTAGAGTTAAACCTTTATTTAAATGATGGAAGAGTCTTGGGTTTAGATGGGCCACAGAAGCGGTAACAAAACATGGTAAATGGTCTGAACTTGTATTGTGCTTTATCAAGTCCAAGGACACCAAAGCACTTCACACTACAGTCAACAACAAAAACATCTAATAAAATCCCACAAATGTGAACATAATAAGGAAACTGGAAGAACATACAAATTGATGAATGGTGGCAAAAACAGCAGGTACAAAAAGACCATCAGCAGGATAAAACTAATTTAGTGTAATGACAAGATATAGCATTTTTATTAAATAGGCACTGCCAAAAAATAGGAATCTATTTTTCTATTTATAGAAAAATAATTACCTTTTTCATTAATGTGCTGCTGCTTTTGAGATTTGCAATGCAGTACAAAAATACCAACAATACTAGCCAACAAAACATGCCGAGAAGAAAAGCGTTGAGTTCAGAGGGAAACAGGGAACATGTGGGCTGATCAGAGTGGAGCTCCTCTTGAGCTGTAATTTAGTTTCATGTGGCTCATGGTGCTCCGCAGTGCAGGGGGAAGGTCATAAAGGCAACCATCTACCATTTATTATTACATGAGTGCAGTGTGATGTGTTCAGGGCGGATGATCACATCTCCCCTGCACTTGGCTTCATTTTTTTCGCCTCTGTTTTTCATTAAGAAAGAACCACAAGACAAATGGTGACATTTAGGTTGGCTTTAGGTTGAGGACAGATCATCAC
>JAVKLF010000083.1:1324881-1338944 GCA_034783495.1 Millerichthys robustus | reverse complement strand
TTAAAAATTATGACAGAATCTCTCAAATCAGCCAATTTACAGCCAAAATGTCTGCTTCAGCTCCAGTTTTTATTGTTAATATAATAAAACAGAGACACATTTGGCACATTTACTTTGGAAAAAAATAGGCAACACACTGAATTTGTTTTCAAACGTTAAAAGTTGAGCTCTCAAGTCACAGCCTGAGATTTGCAAGAATCAATGGAGAGCAAAACATTTAGTGACTGTAAAGCAGAGGACAGGGAGTCCCCGACTCCACCGATCACTGAAAATGTTTCTGGAGTAATCATGTTCTCATCACTTCGGTTGTCTTTTCAGCCACACCTTTTCTTTTCATGCGTATATTTCAAAACGTTGGGACTTCTGTGAACGTTGCCATTATGGTTCTATTTTATACAGATAAACAAACGCACATTATTTGACATCTAGTCACAAATTTTGCTCAAAAATCTTTGAATCATCATCAAAACGCTGCCCTTCAGATTGTTTTACATCCAGAGGGCTTCACTATTGCTGCTCATTTGTTTTACCAAGGTGTTTTTTTAAAGTTTAAAAATATACACGACACAGAAAGAACTCAGTCAAATGTACAATACACTCTGTTAGCCGAGGCTCGTATAAAAAGGATTACTCTACTGGTCTCCTACACGTGATAGTGAACATTAATGCCAACAAAACCTTTGATAAAAAGGCTAAAGCTGACTCAGATCAGTGGTTATCTGTGTCAGGGATTAATGAAACAAACACACAAACCTTAACTCTAAAGCAATGACACATTCAGTGATCCTCGGGATCTTCTGCTAGAAGCCCTTTACCTCCAGTCTGCCAACACGTCCTACAAATTACACAAATGTAGAATTAGTTTGGCCTGTGGTAGAAAGATGCAAGTCCACACTTACACAGATGTCAGATGATAAAGAAGGACAAAAAGCTTTAAAAAATATTGTCACGATGCCAGTCAAATAAGTAAAACTCCTTTTTTCCCCTCAATTTAAGATGTGTCGGCCTCGCCACATAAAGCTGCCTGCACCTAGCAACACTAAAGACGCCTTATTGCCAATTTGGGAGCATTTTCTCTCTCTCTACCTGAAACGCTTTCTTGAATTGTTTATTTTAAAAAGATCAAAAGGCTTGTCTTGAAAAGATATGATTGCAGAAACTTTCAACACCATGGGGATAATGAAAGGGAAGTTGTGTGAAGAATATCTAATGACACGAAGGAGAGAGAGTAAAAGAGACAGAGAGAGAAAGAGATGTGCAAAATGCTCTGACGTTGGATTTAGTTTTCCGAAACTCACCAGTGATGCAATACCAGACAAAGCTGCTTTGCTATTTTCATTTTTTACAGTATAAAAAGAGCAATTTTCTCATATTTATTATTTCAGCTCTGGTTCACATGAGACGAATTGTCTGAAGATTCTTAGATGAGAAAGGAATTCAGCCTAGGGTATTTATTATCATAACTTCAAACAGTTGAATTTTACTTTGTAATTTCCACAGCATGCCATTATGTTTGCTTTTCCACTCATACAGACAAATCCACAATTAATGGAGAATGATACTTTTTCACACAATGGGAGATCAGTGAGCATAGAAGATAAATTGGAAAAGCAGCTCGAACAATTTAAGAACTCTGAGTGAGGGGGGAGGAGAAAAAGACAATTTGCATTCACTCTTTTGCTATTACCAATGCATGAGGCATGATACCAAGCAGCCTCAGCAAACTCTAGCAATGTTTCACAGTGGCATTTGGGTAATTGGCTGGGGAAATCGTTTGCCGCAATTAAAAAATTAAAGGATTTTTAATGTTGCGTTCAGTCTTTCTTTTCCTGGGAGAGCAGACACCCACAGAACCTCTGCAGGTTTTCTGCCCCCGCAGCAAATTTCCGTCCAGGTGATTCTGGTGATAACCTTTAAGAGAATGTCACTTTGGCTTCATTAACACACCTTTGATAACGCTTGTGGAGGCCTACGATGTTGCAGAAAATAAAATAAAATCTCTATGAACTGATTGGACTCAATGGTGACAGCAGGGAAAGAATGTCATGCTGCTCAGCTGGAATGTAAAAAGCAGATTTGTCCCTACAGTGCTGCAATAAGAAATCGATGAATTGCAGGCTGAGGATGAAGTTGGTTGAAATGCCCTAGAAAAGAGGCTGCAGGAAAGAATTGAAAAGCAGTCCGTGTATTCAAATGTCAGCCTGGAGTCTTCTACAACCTTCTTGCTTTATCAAATGTCTCGATGAACACCGGCTGAATGTTAATGAACTTATTATTTAGGGTATGACTTTTTTCAGATTAGAAGGTTTTGTTTTAAGACCTTAGTGTTTCTCTGAGTTGTCTTGCTCACTTCTGGATGTGATGTATTCCTAATATTCCTGCTCGATTACTTTTGACTGCAGAGTTTAGTTGGAGGAGAGTGCCCGCCCGGGGAGAGATCCAACAGGCTCATCTTCACACTACATTTCAGCTCATTGATGAGACTTATCAGCGTGATAAATGTCTTCTGCAGGGACCAATCTCAATCTACTTCCCATAAACAAATTTATGTTCATGAAGAAAATAACTTTTTAGTTTAGCCTCAAGTGCTTTTTACTCGGATGTGGGTCACCTGTATGCACAAAAAGTTCCAACATATCTGTGGAAAATTGCAAAAGAACAATGTGTAACCTAATGTAAATACTCACATAATTTATAATTTCTTAAAATAAAACATCATTTTGTTGAACTTTCCTTTTACAGAAGATAATTTATTGACACTTAACCCACCTACTTAATGAATAACTAAAGCACACTCCCCTCACAGCCCCGCCCCTCGCGCTGTCACTGCTGGATAACGGCACCAGTGACCCGCCGTGACCCTGAAAGGAAGAAGTGGGTTAAGATGAAGGATGGTGAATAATAAAAATAATGATAAAATTTCCTAGTAAAAACATTCACAAGATTCTGAAGGTTTTACATCACCAATATTTATTTAGCTTTTAGGGTTTTAATGTATTTATTTTTTATTTACAGAAGAAGTGAACAGCACAAAAAAATCAGAATGTATAGAATTTAAGCGCTGTGAACAAAAAGAGGCAAATGCCGTCATCAAAGGTGCTCTTACTCTGCAATCCTTCATCAGAAGCAAGAAGCACTGACTTTGTCAATCAGTCACAATCAACTAATTGCTGGGCTGTCACATTGCTATCGCAGCACCGCTGGAGGTTAATGAAAATTGCACCTTTGCTTGACAAAACATCCTGTGCTGTTAGCTGCGCTGAGCAGAATCATCAGGCAGTGTCGAGTGGATTTCCCTGTGGAGCGGCTGCCACGTTCTCTAAGCAATATGTGCTTAACCTTACCTGTCATAACACCTGCACAACATAAAAGCTCCACTTTTAATCTCTTATTATGATGAAAGACATTTAAGTGTGTGTATTAGTGAAACTAAGGGACAATGTTTTCAACATAGAAACAGATTATTTTCTTTGTGCATAAACAATGTGCTCGATAAAAATAATTCAGTGACGTTGAATGATCTCATTTCTTATCTTCTCCATTCTTGAGAGCCTCGACACATTCAGCTTTGTCAATTCTGGTCCTATGATCTTGCAGAGGTTGGTAGTTAATTTTCTCTACAATTTAGTTTAATTCTTCAAAATGAGAACAAAGCTGTTTTTGGAGGAAGAATCTTCTCTTAGTGATAAGCAGTAGCAAACAGCTTGCACACTGCTGTACTTGTGAGCCACACTAGTTGAGAACATTGTGCTATCAGCTGGTTTCTTGCAACATTTTAAAATTTACTTCTAACTCTGCAAAAACAGACAAAAACCCCACTTAGGATTAGAATAGGATACTCATTGTTTCATGGGAGTGAGACTGAATATAACGTGTGCAATGATTGTGCAGGACTCCAGCTAATGAGGTAAGAGAAGCATGTACATGGGAGCGAGCCCACACACGAACATTGGTGGCCTTTTCTGAGTCATTAAATGATGCTGTAATCGTGCCATTATGCTGCTCATTACGGACAAACTGTGGCATAGTTTCCCACAGGGCTGCAGTCACCACTCAGTTCCATTAGACACTTTTTCCTCCCTGGAAATCATTCTTGCATACTACTTCTAATGACAGACCTCTTGCTGTTTTAAAGCCCGGCTCCTCTGACACTGGCACTGGATTGAGGCCAACTTTGCCCTTTGAGACAGTCCGGCTACAAGTAGATTAGGGAAGGAGCACAAATGGGTTCATTCACATGCTCATGAAGGGATTTTAACTGGTGACAGCTGACAGCAATTGACTACTTGGGCGGCATGTTGGCTGTGAGCATGCAATGGGCCCAATTCAAAACTAGATAGATGCAAAACAAACTACAGCAAAAAACATAAACATTAAAAACATTTTGTTTATCTTTCAATAAGTTGATTCCAGGTATAACTGTATTTCCAGAAACGTTATACAAATCTAATTGTTGGTTTTGATGCATTGTAAAACTGGTTGTTGTTTGGATGTCGGCGTTTTTGTTTTAGGCCTTTATTGTTAAGCGCACTACATGTTCTGAGGATGCCTGCTTGGAACTTCTCGGTGGGGGCTTTTAGTTCTGCTGCAGTTGTGAAAACCTGAGCAAGATGTGACTCAGTTCTCTGCTGCTGCGGTTCCTTCTTCTTTTGTTTCTATTTCAGTTCAGTAGCTCTATTTTTGTGGCTTATTTCTGGTCGGTTTAATTTTCATGTTAGCTTGAGGCAGGAGGGGATACAGAGTCCTGCAGCTGCTGGATCTGTGAGCTGGTTTTAGTGAGCCCTCTTCTATTGTTCACTATTCAAAAATGTACTGCTATTAAACTCTGCGGAGTTCATTTGTGGAGAGTCTTTTGAGGTTTGTGGAGCAGTTTGACTGTGCAGTGGTGGACTTACACTGGAGGTAATTTTAATTTTAGCTGCACTCACCCTATTGCCCCCCTTTCCTCTGTCTTTTAAAGATCTGAAGCCTTGACTGAGGTACACAGGATCATAGGGCAGGACTTTGTTTCTGAAGGCACCGCTCTGAAGAGAAAGGTGCTTTGCCTCTGTACACCCTTTCTGACCATGCGGTAACAGTGGGAGAGTCTTTGGACTGTGCAGAGGCTCCACTCCGCTAATTAGCTTATTTGGCTGCACTTTGAAGTCGTTTCTGCTGTTCACTCTGCGGCTACTGCTCGCAGTCCTTGGTTTTTATTAACATTGATTGGGTGATAATGTGACACATTGGAGATACATGACCTAAATAAATAAACATCATACAAAACATCATGCTAGTTGAAGTTTAACAGCTGCAGCCCTTTGCTTTAATTTACATAGACTTTAAAAGAAAAAAAAAAACATAAGCTTTGAATAAACTGACCAACCGAGTTTCTCCCCAAAGCATTTAATTTATTGGCAGGACAGTTGTGACACATGTGAGAGCCAGAAACTGGAACACACAGTCAGGAAAGTTGAAAAGCGTCTGGAAGCTTGAGAAACAGAAAAGCTCAAGATCGCAGGTTGACGTTACCTCAAAGGTTCGCACCTGTCTAATTTACATTGCTCATTCAGTTTACTCAAAGAATTTGTGTGAAATTAGCATCCGATTTACTAATCTGAGGGGTAATTATGCAATCAGTGACTAGGGTTGCTCCTACGAAGCTCAGTTAAGCGGTGGAAATTGTGGGAGATAAGTGAGCTCTACAAATGAATATGAATTGGCCTAAAATAGAAATAATTATTGGTAAATGAAATTTAAAAGGCACTATTTGCTAAAACTTTATTAAAAATATACTCAAGCATTGTGCATTTCAGAAATAGAATATTGACACAAGCAAATGAATTTAGGCATGATGCAAAATATCTTCATATTGGTGTTTGTTGGATTTTCTAAGACAAGTATGTAAAACATAGGTAAGTAATTCAGATGAATTTATTTTCATATAACAGATATGCAAAAAGAGGAAACCGATGTCCTAAGATATTGTGGCTTAAAAGAAATTGTTTATTTGTGCTTTTTTGTGGATTGACTAATCACTGAGTTGTTCTGCATTTGAAAAGTTTACCTTGACATCTTAACAAAAAACAACCTTTCAGACTCTTAACCCACTTTCTGAGAGAGACAGAACGAAAAAAGACATCACAAATATGTAAAAGAGACTCATGTTTGCTAAAAATGTCAGGGCTGCCTTTGCTCTTTTCCCCCATTCAATTCCTATTTTTCCTCCCCAAAACTCAAAAAAGTTTCGACAGCTGCCATTCACTGAAAAACTTTTTATCTTCCCCAATCTCCCAGTGGAACGGCAGTTCGGTTTGCCTTTCCTTTCAAATCCCGTCTCTGTGTATAACCTCAGCTAGCTGTCTGGTTTCGTCTCATCGCCACTCCCTGCTGTTCTCCTGCTTCTCTCGCGCAGGTTGGATTCCATATGATGCGAGGGCTTTTGATGAGGAAAAAAGCTCTGTAGTTACTGGGCTATTACAGCAGCCTTTGAGCAGTTTTATGTTCTTCAAAAGGACATACGATGGCTGAGTGGAGGTGAAGGCTTCAGACAAATTAGACACCTCAGGATTACCTGACTTATAACAACTTTTCCAAAAGAAGAGGTATGAGAATGACTTTGCTTGAGAGAAAGAAATAAACCAGGTCATTACATTTCGTACAAGAATATTGTATTCCCATCTTGAATGTCTTTCTGTCTTGAGCGAATTTACATAATTTATATGATTTGTAAGGAATCTAACTTTTTGCTTCCTCATGAAGGTCACCTTATTGTTTCTTTTAACACATTTTAACAGACAAGCACCACCTGCTGAATATAGATGTTTTTTTTTATTAGAATCCTAAAGTAATGGTTTTGCCGGTGCCTGAGAATGTGAGTTCATTTGTCTGTTAGCAAAATATCTCAGGAACCACTTGACAGATTTCAAAAGAGCTCACAATGAGCAATTATTGGCAACAAATCTACATCTCCTGTCCTTTTGAAGACATTAAATGAAGGTAAGTCGCATCATTCTGTTTTCTTCTGAATGATTAAAGTTAGTCTGAACTGATGCACAACAGAGCATGACTTCCCTCATGCTCTGTTTGCATCAGGTCTGCCACTTCAACAATTATTTCAACCTAAAAAACATTCATTTGCAATAACAGACATCTGAGAGACCTGAGCATTAACTTTCTTCCTGGACGTTTTATTGGCAGAAGTATGAAGCCAAAATTATATACTTTGAATTCAACAATTACTGGTACGTACATGTGCTATTAAATGTCTTTTAAACATGACAAAACCAAACTGCTGCTGTCAGTGTTATGTTTGTGTTGTAATTCTAAGGGAATCATTTGACATATTTTCATCCATTTTTAGAAGACTAATTTAAGCCCTACATGGCCGCAGATTGTCTTTCAAGTTTGAGGATCCCTAACAGACCAATTATTCTGCCATGCTTGTGTAGTCCTGCTAAGAATGGGCTGTTTCAGTCCCCAGAGATGCCCTGCGAGGGTCTGGTCCAGACCCGAGTACAAGCCTGGCTGTCTGCTCTGGGCCCAACGCATTCTTTGGGTCGGTGCTGCTGCGGTTGTTCGGTGGAAATGTGAACACTCATCTAAGTAGGGAAGACTTTTCACAAAAGACTGCTTTATTTATTTATTTCCTTCTTTCATATCTTCCCTGACTTTTATTTATTTTATTTTTTTCTCTAAGAAGAAAGAAAAATATAGATACTGTCAGAAGTTGGGCTTTTTTTTTTGGTTTTGTTTGTATTCTTTAGTATTTTGACCTCTGAAGTTCAGAAATTACAAAAAAAGATGCTTCAAGCACTTCTTATATATAAGCTTTAACTCTTACTTGCTTTTGCTTTTTTTGTAGATCAGTGTTTATAAATTTAGCCTCGACTTCATCATGATAAAAAAAAGTCACCTTCTTGTTTTTCTCTGTGTGGTTTCAAATTTCTTCCACAATCATTTTTTGAAAACAGCCTCCAAAAACTTTATCGGTGAAAAAATTACTTGTTTATCCGATTCGATAAGGGGTTTGAGTAAATGTTGTGAGGAGGCAGCATGAAAGAGTTATGAAAGCAATCTTACACCGCCAAGAAAGATGAGCTCCCAGCACTCACCTGCATTCCTGGATTTGTTATTTATTCTCAGATACCTTTCACATACAAACAAACAAACAAGTAAAAAACAAAAATAATGAAGAGAAAAAGAACTGGCTGATGTCCAACTAAAGGAGGTAACATAAAACTGCCAACATCCTTCGGTTTCAGGAGCTGCCAGACCTGAAGAGATGATGAAGATTTAAAATGGGTCAGAAAAAAAATGAAATAAAAATCCAACTCCCCAAAGAGACAGTGCTCAATCTAAAAGTCTAAAGGAACTGAAATATTCTTTGTGATTCAAAGAGAAAAAAAAAACCCCGAAAGTAATTCACGATGTACAGTTAGAGAAAGACGGAAAAAGTAAAGTTTCAGTCTTTTTGAAGTCCCACGCATCGCCGCTGCCATTTATCCTCTAATTTCCTTCAGTCTTTTAGGAGCTGCTTCTGCTGCTTCTGTACTCAGATTCAAACAGCTTGACTGCTCTCATGTCAGACAGAAAAGAAACTCGTGGATTCAATAAGTGCCATCATGTTTAGAGTAAACAGCAATAAAAAATATGTTTCTTTCTATATTTAAAGCACTTATAGATTGTAAGAAGTAAACTAGTCACAAATAAACCTTGTTTCAGATGTTTTATTGCATCAGAAACACAGACTTTGGGTCAGCATCTTAGACTATTATTCAGAATCAACATCACCAAAATAAACAAACCCAACAAAAAAAGAAACCAGAAGATTGGAATATTGTCTCAGACAATTTGTTTGTGGCTACTGGGCAGTGGAGCAGCTCACAGGCCTTGCCTCAGCTATAGAAGAATGCCAGGAACCCCACAAAACCTAATCTCCTGTGTGGAGATAAGGCCCTGCAGTGCTGAGGAGTCAGCCATGCACACAGCTGTGTCCAAAGCTATTACCAGGGAGCAGGAGCGCTCCCTACCCACCAGCAGAGGCTGCTTGCCTTTCATAATACAGCTTCCTTTGTACTGCCTGAAATCCAAACAAAATCTGATCAAATTCAGATGAGCAGAGCAAAATCAGATGTAACGAGATAAAGCATTTTCATGAGAAATTAAATATATATATCATCTGCTGCCAAAACAAAAATGTCGTTGTCCATGCCTGTATTTGTGTCTGTCTGTTATCAAAATATCTGATGAACCAGAACTGGATGAGCATCCTCAGCTGACTAACTTCTGGAGTTATTTTCATTTTTAGAGGGCCGACACACCTAATCTAATTAACATTTGCCAACTCAAAAAATAATATAACAAAGTCAATTAAACTACTACTGAGCTAAAACTGAGAGTAGTATTAGTAGTTGAGTCATTCACAACACACACTGAGTGTAAAATATGTGAGTGACATCATGCAGGATATTAGATACATATAATATCACATACAATACTGTATTTTGTTTTTTCAACATTTAAACAAAACAGATTCAACTCAGTTGTTTTTCTTATAAGCTGAGTTTGGACAAAAAGTCTTAAATTATTAATATTCTGCTCCCAGACTAAATTTATAAATTCACTGTTGTTCCACATTAAAAAGACGAGGAGGAGCAAATGTTGTTATCTTTGTTCAAATAAACAATGTTTCCTTTTCAGTCTAGCCAAACAGAAATTTGAATGAGAAGTGAAACATTCAAATTCAGGGAATCAAGCAGAAACAAAATGTGTCTCGGCTCTTTTTAATTCAGTGACCCAAGGCCAAATTTAATGCCCATCATTTGCTTATAAACCACCATTTTACAATTTCAATCTCCTTCTTTGTAGTCATGACACATCGTGGGAGTTGTGGGCGCTTTTCAACCCATGACACATGTGGTCTTTTTGACTGAAAAAGAAAAAAAAATGCAGCGCACTCTGTACTCATCTGAAAATAAAAGCATCTGCATGTGGCTCTTTTTACAATTTTTTACAAATAAAAGAAGCAGAAAGTAATGATTTGATGCACATTTATAACTAATCAGGTTTTGAAGTCAGCCTGATTTAAGATGGCTGCCACAGCCGACAAAACTAACAAAACCACAACAACAAATATGTCAATTTCACAGAATTCTATGTAAAATTATCTGTTAGTATCTAATTATGATCCCAAATGCATAATCTGAGCATTACCAGACTGAGTGAAAATATGTTTCAAATTTTGCCCATAACTTTTTATAGTCAAAATTGTTTTTTTCACACAAACACTGGATCTTTTTACCACAAACTCATCCAAATCCTATCGTACATTAAGGTTTTTATAGGGTTCAAAAATAATCACGCAAAGTGGAAAAGTGTATTCATGGAACACATGTGGATATAAAGGTTGATTTTCAGCATTATTAACAACATTATCACATGCAAAAATAAGTAATATACATGAAAAATAGGAGGTCTTCTGTGGATTATGGCTGTTTCACTAAATAATCTCTTGCAAAATAATCTCTCTTGGCCCGATGGTTGTGCTTACAAGGTTGTGCTTGGAGTGGAGCCAGGCTGTAATTTCCGGTTTGATTAAACAACCCTCTAAGTGACTGATCATAATGAAGGCCTGCAGATTAACTGGCATCACAACAGTCTGAGGCCGGGTTCCTCCCTCTGCCAGCAGATGTTTTGCTGCAAATCGAGACCCCTGACAGGTTTAGGGGAACACATGTCAGATTCCACTGATGAATAGCGGTGCTGGGAATCTATGGAAGCCATAATTACACCGTTATTGATTCAGATGAAATCAGTTTGCAGTCGTGGAGAGAGTGAATTTTCTTGCAGAGGTACACCGATGCAGTGATTGAGTTCCCCGTGAATTGTGGGTACCTTGGATCGTGCTGTAATTTAAAGCAGAGCAGCTCATAAGCACTGCTGCCTTCAAAAGCGTATTATGTACAGTTGTCTTATTCCCTGATTGGATTTGTACTGAAGGACCACGGCAGTGAGTACATTACTCTGCTACATCTTGATACATTTTACACGCCACTTCTGATTCAGCACTGGGAGCTGCTGAAATGCTTATTGGATTTATGATCTCCACAAAAATGTAGATAATAAAAATAACCCTGCATTGTTCCATTACGCTAAAAAAATAAATCAGAAGCTGGTTTTGTATGTATGACATGCCACTAAAATGTCGTCCAAGTCACGTCAAACATTTCTACCCAAACAGGCTTGCTGCAGGTCAGTTCTCCATCTTCTGCTCTCGCTGTTCAATATTGCATGGTCACAACTAAAACAACACACTTGGAATTATTTACGCTCATAAATACACCATTTTGAACAGGCAACAACAGTGTCGCCTAATATTTTGTTTTTATTACAACCTCGCTGCAGGCCATGACAACATGGCCAGCTTTTCATGCCGTACTGACACTTCAGCAGCATGAAGGCAGAGCAAGGAGTTAAACATGCTGCAAAAATAACGCAGATATGTCTCCAAAAAGTTTTGGTTTCTGTGTAGGGAGAAGGAACATTGAGGGTTGGAAAGATGAAGTGCAGAAGCTGTTCATTTGGAACTTGTGTGGTTCATAAATGAATGATAAATCTTTATTCAAAGCCATATATTTTATTGTCAGCCACTGCCAGGAGCAAAGGGGCGTGAAGTTTTTTTTTGTTGTTTTTCACTGTGTTTGTTGTGCCATTGAGATATTTCATAAACCAACAGAGCAAACTCTGCAAAACTGTCTGCAACTCTGGTAGTTTTACAGATATCAGGTGGTAGTAGCTGAGACTCATCCTCAACACATGTTCTGCACAAACAGATCACACTGCTCGAGATTGCTCAAAACATTCTTGTTAAGATTTCACAAAAATGATTGCAATTGTTATAAACTTTTAACAAACAGACTCACACACATTTCTTATTTTTAACCACCCATCTTAAAAAGAAAATTTAATTGCATTTTACCTCATTTAGTCCTGAATTGTTTAATTCGTTCAAGTTTCTTGTTTTTTATTGCATATTTAAAACTGAAAACTAAAACTCGTGTTTTTAAAGTTTTTAAGTTTTTGTTCTCTATATAGATAGTTTATTGTTCAAACTGTTTAAAAATGAATTTTTACAGATGGTAGATAAAGTGATTGGATTGTAAGTTGTCCCGTTTAGTTATTTTTTTTAAACTTTGATGGAGATGTTTTTTTTTAATTATCTGTTCAAAACTTTACTCTTTGTGTACTTAAGAATTATTTTTAACTGTTTAAACTTTATCACTTTCATCTTGTTCACTTGTTTTTTTTAATTATTACCTAATCCTCCAGTTTCTTTTTCATTAATCTTGATAATGATAAAAGCATAGTGACTTTTTAATGAAGTTACAATATATATTGCTGTAATCAGTTCAGTCTCTGCATAGAAAACAATAAAAACTCAAGTTAAATTCAGTGTTTTGTATGTATTTTTATGGTAACACTAGTTAATGTTCAAATAAATGAAACATGATTCTTGTGATCTTTGAATTGTACTTACTTTTTCAATAATATTGCAAATTTGATTACTTAAAACACTAAAAGAGTTGCTTTTCAATGTATTATTCAAAAAATGATGTCAATTAAAATTTATACACTTATAGTGCTGAACCCATAACTCCGTGTGTTTGTGCACATGAGTGGACAGACATTCTGCAAATGGCATTTGCACTTTAAAAGGCTCATGTCTCTCCTCAAAAAAACATTTATAATACAACAGAAACACTCTCCAGTGGACTGGACAAGCTGTTTTCCAGAGTAAAAGAAATTGCCTGCCTCCCTGCCTGCAAGCACAGAAGTTAAAAGGAAAATGTTGACAACTCCGAACTGGCCTTTTTAAGAAACCACACACGGAGCTCGGAGTTCCAATGTAAAAAAACACCCACTTTAAAGGACTGTGGCCATTTTCTTTCTTTACTGTCAGGCTGAAACATAACCGTGCACAAAACTTCTGTTCATCTGTAACTCACGTTGTGTTGTCAGACTCTCAGCCTAAACCTGCAAACTTTGGCTCCCATCGGCCTCGAGTGCACGGCTCTGAAACTGCAGAGGAGACTTTTCAAATTTATTGATTATTATTATTTAGTTATTTTACAGAGTGCAGGTTGAAGGTTCAAATGAAACCAAACTGGATCTTTTTAAAATGTGCAATTATGACAAACAAGACTTTTAATCTAATTTACATTTTGAAAGCTCTAAGTAATTTTGTTAAATTTCACCCTGCATTCACAGCAAGCAGTTGGACATTAAAGATGAATCTTTAAAATAACTTTTTAACGTTGCTACATTTAAATTCTGTCAAGTTACCCACCATTAAGTTTAAGCTCAAACGACAAAAAAAAACAAACAAAAGTATCGAGGTAAAAGCAAATAAATCAGTTATTTTACTTGAAATGTCTTACTGCTAAACCTATGAGCTGGCAGTCAAATCAAGACATGGGACTCCTGTCCACACAGTTTCTATCTTATTGACTGATGGATTTCAAAGACTCACAGAGAAAGTGAGGACAGGATAAACCTTATCTGCCCTAGTCCTCAGCAGCTTGTAAAACAATGCTGGAACAAGTGCAATCTCTGTGGTGATAGATTACAGCCCCGGTGTTAGCTCAGCACTCATGCTAGCCAAGCAAGACAATGAGTTTGCTCTCAGGCGTATCGTGAATGCCTCGCACACAAAACATTCACCTTTAAATCTGTCTCATAATAACCACAGAGTCTTATTGTAGATTGTCTTGTTAGGGGATAAAAGCACAAGGTATTACTGGGAATTCTGGTCCATTTTGACACATTTCTGCCCTCATTCCTGTGCTGAAGCAAGGCTTTCAGATCAGTTTTTTCAGCATAATTTAAAAAAAAGACACCCTCTCAGAGTCATCTGTGCTGTGGAACTCAGCAATGCTGTTTTATATTAATATATTTAATGACACACAATCAATTTATAGTGGTAGTAGATTTGTGCTCTGGCACTTTTATTGAGCTTTAGGTCATAAAAAAAGAAAAAATAAGGTTTTGATTTCTGTCAATTTCACAAACTGTAAAACTTGTTT
>JAVKLF010000083.1:1268521-1282626 GCA_034783495.1 Millerichthys robustus | reverse complement strand
CACACACACACACACACACACACACACACACACACACACACACACACACACACACACACACACACACACACCACTTTTTTTCTGCCCACACAAGGAGGATGAGAGGTTGGCTCATAAGGAGAAGAGGAGGAAGTAAAGGAGATACTGAAGATGCGTTCAGGAGCATGTGGGAAAAGTATCAGATTTTTTTTTCCTTCTGAAACAAAAATAGATAGGCTACATTAAAGCAACAAGAAGTAGGCTACAAACAAATGGAATGATGTCTGAGTGCAGTTTGCTTTTTGTTGTGGAGTACCTAGTAAATCACTTACATCCAACACTAACACATAAAATTATAAATTAAAAGGTAGTTATTACAAAGTCATGAAGCTCAAAAAAAGAAAAAAAAAATCTTGAAGTATTCGAACAAATCAACACAATATTTTGTTTGGAATAATGATTAATGTCACCTTAAATATATTAAAAAAAAGAAAATCTAGAGTTTCTTTAGTTACTTACAGAACAGAAGAACAGAAGTGGATGAAAATAGGTCAAACTGTAAACAAGGTCTAGCATAAATTTCATGTGACTCAAGCTTGAATAGCTTTCAGTGGATTCATCCCAATGCTTTGTTTACATTGAGTGCATACCAGCATTTTACGTTTGCATATCTAACTTTTCTTTGTTTGTTTTTGGAACCTGGTGGAATGAATTGCTTTAAACTAGGGGTTTTAGGGTCTATTGGTTTGTTGTTTTTTTTTTTGTTTGCTTTGAAATGAATGTATTTTATTTTATTTTTTTGTCAGATTTCCTTATGCACTTTTAAGTTGTAACTGAAACACTAACTTTGCTCATACTTGTGGACTTTGGTGTGGATGAATCTGCATGTGGGTGAGTAAATATTGCTACAGAGATACAGGATGCGGCTCTAATAGGATGCAAATTCATCATGATGGAGTTCTAGCAAAAACAAACATCACTTATTTTTTTCATTACTTTTTTGTGTTGGGAGGTGGGGATTCAAATTATTTTGTTTTTTAAGATTTTAGATTTATATTATGTTTTTATAGTTCATGAAAGTTAATTGTTTTCAGTATCAAAACTACATTTTTCCATATAAAATTGACTTTTTTTTCATTAATTTCAGGTTTCATTGCCTTTTTTTATTTTTATTAGCCTTTATTAGATTTTTTAAAAATATTTGGTTGTTTTATGTTTTCATGGTCAATAGCAGCTTTATTACTACGGTATTATTATTTTTTATGTGTTATGTGAATAAATTAGATTTGATTATTCAGCAAGCAAAATTGAATAATAGGGTCACAGTTCCATGTTTCCTTGAACTTAACTTTGAACATAAAAGTAATACTTATATAGCCTAACTTTAACATGTCTGCATATCACATGTACAAATAAGTAAATGTAAAATGGAATATGTTTATAGAAATTATTGCATAGGGAAATAACCCAATTAGAAAGTTTCAACAAAAATTAAAGTTATAACCAGCGTCAAATGTGATCTTCCTGAAGCGTTTCACCTCTCCACTCTCATTCAAATTCAAAGAGAAATCAAAGAGAAAATAAATTAAAATAATGTTAACCAAACAAGACAATATTTGGTGTCAGATTGGACCTATTTAAAACGCGATCCGAGGTGCACGTTAACGACACGTTCGTGTGGAAAGAGCGATCCTGTTTTCACCTACAGTCAGTGAACGCATCGTCAGCGAGTAACTGGGTCACGTGATTAGCTCGGCTAAGAATGCCGTGACGTGGTCCAGCCCTGTCAGTGTAGCGGTTGTCTCAGACAGCTCTCCCTGCCCAGCAGCTGCCTTTCCCGGCTGAGAGTTCCGGTGGGGTCGGGGTCGGACCGGGACCACCGCGAAAGAAAAAGAGAAATAACTGCGATGGGGCGGAGTGGCAAAACAAAGCCCCGGAGGTGAAAGTATGAGTTATCGCTCGCGTTTTTTCTCCTCCAGAAGTCGGGTCCGTGTTCTCGGCAGTGAGTGGACACAGAGGGATGTTTTCCTGTTTTTTCTGAGCTGCTCCCGCTCAGCACCAGCCGCGCTCCGGCAGCTTCCTCCGCCGCTACTCTGCCCGTCCTTCCAGCGGATCTTCCTCCAGATAAAAGTGCGTGGATGCTTTCTTTTTTCTTTCCTCATTTGATTCTCCACAGAACATACATAAAAAACACAATAAATATATTGATATAAGAGTAACACAACGGACTAGGAGGAGAACCTAAAGCCTGCAAGTTACTTGAGCTTTTGGGAATGAGGACGACCAGGGACGTCACAGATCCAAGGTGTCAATGCAATTAGGGAGACAGGACGGAAACCCGGTGATGGCGGGGAAAGGTGTCGGGGTTCAGCCGACCGCAGCAGCTTGATTTGGAGGAGGTATACGCAGCACTGAACGTCCCATCAGTCCTCCACATCCTCATTACTCATTTAGCCTTCCCCTCCTTTCTCTCCACTCCATTACATCCACCTTTCTCAACTGCCTTGGATCCATGTAGCCATCAATCAGCCACTTCATTTAGCTTTACCTTTTTCCCCTCAAGATCATAGAGTCTCATCTTCCTCAGATACTTTCTTGATCCTTAATGGCTTTCTTAAATATTACGGAGACTGACGGCCCTTAAGGCGTTTCAGGCAGGCGGACCTCTATAAAATTGGGAATGAAAGTTGATAACCAAACTCATTTTTCAAAACATTTTCTCTTTTTTTTCGTGTTTGACTTTTAAGTTTAGATTTGTCAAATAGAGTTTGATAATATGGATTGTGACAATATTCAAAAGGGCGTCTTTTTAAGCTTCTTGCAACTTTTGGGGGAGTTTCAACTTGTTCGACTGACGGGCAGAGCTGTTAAGAAAGAGGTTATGACAACTTTTCGCTCAAAATAGTCACAGAGTTGTCTTAAGCAACTCTAACCTGTTTCAAACCCATCTGGTGAGCTGGATTTTAATTCCTGCACAAGGTCTCTCCTTTAACATAAAACACCCAAGATGATCATCCAGGTCTGATATTGTTTTATAATACCATTTATATAATCTATTTTTCTATATTAAATATGATTGATTATCGAAATTCTGGTTAAAATCTGCCTATTTGCATTTCAAAAGTGTTCTCTGGCAAATGAAATCTTGGTATGGACAATAAAATAATGTCCACGACCAATCATACAGTTTTACAAGTGGTGTAAATGAAAACAGGATGGATTTTCATAAACTGGCTGCTCAGAACCACGTAGTTCCAACGGTCTCCTGGTCGCAAACAGTTAAGTAAGGCTGCCTCTTTAAAATTTGTGTATTTTTTGTGCATTTTTTCTACAATTTTGAGTCACTATCTCAGTTTCCCAGCAGTCACAGCTCAGTGAGATACCATCTTAATGTGTTCATTTATACACATTTAAGTGTAGAAAACCCCTACATACCTGCCAAGAGGAAAAACAATGGGGTTTACATTGATTCAGGTCAAAATATAGACTATATATACTTCACTGTGTCAACCTGCCTGAGCTTTTGGGCACCTAAAACACTTCATACTTAATGATAAATCCTGCAATAAACATAAAAAAATAAAACATATGTGTCCAGCTTCATCATCTTTATCTGAATGTATAAAACATTAAGAGTTAAATCTCAAAGCCACCTTTATTGCAACATTGTGTGAAAAGACATCTTTGAACAGTGTTTTATGCACTGATGCTTTGAAAACTTGATGGAACAAACATACTGCTAGAATTAGGAGAAATGCTGAGTTAGAACACAATTAGATGAGCTGGGTTTCACTTTCTGGGAGAGAGAAAATTGTCGTCGTATAATATTTACTGCAGCTACAGTGGTTCACATCTGCCAAAGCTTTATTTCCCAAAGGTCTCTTGTATTTCTGAGTCCAGTTTTAAGAGGCTGCTCAATCCTTTCTTACAGCCTTCTTAAAGGGCCAACAAATCTAAATGTTGGGCTGTATCTCCGTTTATGGTTCTGTGCACGTAAGATGGCCACTCTACACAATTGTGTTTGCCCCCCTGTATATAAAAGCTGATGGGGACTACATTTAAAACATTCTTGGCTGTAAAATGTTTGCAGATTCATTCTGCCTCCTTTTGATGGCTTTCAAAACATCCAAATATCCTTCCATTTGAAAACCAAAAACAACCAATTACAAACCAGTTTTTTGAACAAATAATGATTGTCAAGTGGAAAAAATGCATGTTAGGTAAGACTACACCCATCCTTTTGTTTGAAGAGACTGCTTCAGCAAAACCAGGACAAGTTTCCCACAAAAGGTTTATTTTTAATTGAGGTAACTTCCCCTTTAACAATTAGTTGGGATCATGCTGTGTAATGAGGGGACTCTAGTGACCTAACCCACATCTGACCAAGTTACACATATGAAAGGTTAAACAAACACAACCTCTCAATCAACTTGTTTGACTACTTTTTATTTAATGGTGGCTCTTGAGTATACAACTGGCTGATTTGAGCACAGCTAATTATTTTATCATCAGTTTTGAAATTTGGTCCAACTCATGTCTGAATAATCCGCCCACACGAGTTCACATATTACCAGAAGTCCATTGTTTGTGCAACACAGAGGCAAGACTTAGTTTCCCTTTTCATAACCATTCTTGAGTTGTGTGTGTAGACACAAGGGTTTTACAGCAGAACAAGAAAATAGGATTACATGATATAATAACAAAACTTATTGCATTGTTAAAAAATAAATAAACTGGACTGTGCAAATGAAAACATTATAGAAAAGTTTGTTTGGATCTGCATTAACACTTAAAGAAAATATGCATAAACTCAAACTAATATATATATATTTTTTTTAAAGGAGTAAAAGCATACATTTTAAATTGTTACATTTTGTTCAGATTTCATAAAACCTTATTTTGGTGCTTTTTAGAAAAACACATTTTGCCAATCCATTAACTTGAAAAGGAAATTTAACTTGTTGAATATTACAAAGTGAACTGAAACTAGATTTGACAAAGAAAGTTAACCAAGTGTGTGCTGTCTACATTGCAAAAAATAAACCACAATGTCAAAAGCATGAAAAGAAGTGAAAATATGGAAGATAAAAGTAGCACCAAATGTTCAGTTATTTAAAATTTCATCCAAAAGATAACCACCAAGGTAGATCTTTAAGTAGGACAGGGAGGTAAGGAATTATGAAATAGTTGTTTGGCCAGTCTGTGGCTGTTAACTGGAATCAGATGGTAAACCGGTCGTTAGAAATATATGTTGTTTAGCAGGAGCAGTTCAGACGAATGTGATGGAAGAATGCAGGGATAACGAGTTCAGTCATTAGACAAAAGGAGTACAGCCCTATTAACTTAACAATTGTCAAACTGAAACTGTTAAACTGAAACCTAAAAGTGAACACTGGCATCAATTTATTTTTGAGTTTGCTTATGTTTTTAAACCAATTGAATAGCATTTTTTATTAAAACCAACAGTCTTTGTTGAGTTAAAATACAGCAAACTGGAATCACAGAAGTGGCTCCTCTTTAGATGCAGCAGCCATGGTTTTTCTGTGATGTGGGGTAATGTTTCACTATAATCTTATGAACTCTTAGTCCATGTTACTCTGATGAAGGCCAGGTGCTGTTACACCATCTCAGTATTAAAATAAATTATATATTATGCGGTTCAGTGAGGATTGTTGCTTCTGGAGCAGCGTTATTAGACAAACCTGGAGCCTCAGCCAGCCATATAATCAGTCAGGCCTGTTTCAATAAAGTAGAATTTAACCTCTATCTTCAGCAAGCAAGCTACTCCAAATGGCTCGCAAATTAGAGATGCATCTGTTCTTGGGAAAGTGTGTTGGTATCACAAAATCAAGTGTTGTACTGAATGATGGCCATGTCCTCCTTAGCATTTGCAAAACCTGTTTAACATGCGTTAGACTCATTGTTGAAGAAAATAATTGTTCACATTGCTTATGTTGACAGGGAAATAAAGCACACTCCTATCATGTAGGTGTTTTGTTTTTTTCAGATTAGAAGCTGATCTAGTTACAGAGTCAGCACAGTGCCTATGTAATACGTCAACAGCGTGCCACTTCTCCAGTCTTCATTCTGATTATTGACCGCTGCAGAATCACTAGGGCTTTAATTAGTGTTAGTGTAACTAATTGGCTTGCATAGAAGTGACATTGATGGGAGGCAAGAAAATGAATTAATGAGGAGAGACATTGACATATTAAATAGTACGGCTAAAAGTAAAAAAGAATGTCTGACGTTCCAGTGGAATTGGCATTTATGTGGAGAGCAAAACAAAAACAAAAAAACAAAGCCATTCATAGTTGCCTGCATGTGAGTGTGTGGGTTGGTGGGTACCAGCGTGAGTGGGCATCCATTTCTTGTGCATTTCCTTTTGTGCTTTTGCGTTGACGTCTGTGTGTGCCTCCATGTGTGTCCTCTTCATCAGAGCTTGTGTAACTACATGTTCATTTAGTTGACAGCAGAAATCTCACAAGCGCTCAATGTGCTTCGATGTAAAGTATGTTAACCTTTAAAACAAAGCTTGCCCTGGCCCCTCTCATTCCCCTGTAATTGCTTGCACTGGGTAAGCACACTCTCCTGAAAAGGTTATCGTGTTCCTTGTCAGTTGTCTCGATGAATGAGCAAACATAACAGAAAATTAAAATGGGAAATTTGGGAAATCTTTCTCATACTAAACCAATGCATAATGTTTGCACAGAATGATGCTCTGTTGTTCAAGTTCTGCAAATTATTAAAAAGTGAGCCAACACACGAGATCGTCCATGGATGAATTGGACGACTACATTAGTATTCACTGGAGTCTACTTTCTGCTGGCACGTCTTGTTTTCTATGCGCACATGTGTGTGTGGTAACATAGCAGTGATATATGTGTACTCCAGAAATAACCATGTGCGATGTGTGTGCACATATTCTTTGTGGGAATCAGACACAAATCTTGTGAGACTGTTGTAATAAAAGATAATGTGCTTTATGTTTTGTGTGCTTGCACAAGCTGAGTATATTCAAATATAATTACATGTAGAATACAAGAAATGTGGTTGTCCAGACGTGTTGTTTAGCTATTGTTTACCTTAGTTTAATTGTGCATCAGTGCCTCCTGAGTGTTATTGCCTTTTGTGTTTTTAGTGGACAAATCCCTGGTGGATACCACAAAATCGTTAACATTTCATCCACATTAGTACATATTCGTGTATCTTATTCCCCATTGCATTCTGTGTTTATGCTTGTTGGTGTTAGAAGATTGAGCAGCCTGGGTGATCCCAATAAGACATAATGCAGCATTGATAGACTGAAGGTGAATGACGTGCAATGTCTGTCACTGCCAGAGGCTGGCTCAGGGTTCAGCACCACTGCCTGCTGGACCCTTAAAACTCATTTTGACAGACACATTTTCTCCCTTTCTGTTGATGTGCAGTGGGGGGCTGATGACACTCGCTGGCCTATGTGGTTCAGAGCTGTGTTAGCTGGCACCACGCAGCGCAAACCAGCAATTTATCCTTCAGCTCTAGGCATTTTGCTGAGAAATTAGATGCAAAATGAAGCTACCGTGTCACCATACCCAACTAATATTTACTAGTTTATAGTTCCCATCAGTATCTCTGCATATTTTACATTTTTAACTGCATAACTAGTTTTGTTGTGCAAGTCTTTAAGACATTAAAGGTAACAATATTTTTCCCCCTATTTTGTAACACAGGGGCAATTTTAATCATGCATTGTTTGAACTGTATCTATCCTAAATTGCTATTATGCATCTTATCAAATAACAAAATAACATCTTTATACACACATGGGAGGGTACTCCTTTCCAAAAACTTTAGACTTATTCTACATTTAAATGGTTTTATTATTTAAGATTTCCACTTGTTAAAAACATAAACAAAAAATGTTAAATGCATTGCCCAAAATCAATAGTCCTGTTAAACACTGGATCCATTCAAAGTTCTAATTGTAAATTTTGCATTTGGCCAAAATTATTTGAAATTGCTGCATCAAAGTTATGCTCATGTCTCCCGATAAATAAATATAAAAAAACACTTTTGTGACTCAAAGCATTGGAATGTGGCTCAGTGTCAGTGGATTTAAAGGGCTTTTGGAGCAATTTCCAGAAGGTGTTCTCAGTTTCTTTTTCTCTTTTTTTCAAATTACAGGGAGCAGACACAGATGACGTGACCCGTGTTTTAACCTGAAGAAGACAAGACATTGAGCATGACCTTTTATTTGTCTGAAGTGCCAAAGAAGAGCCAGGTAGATGCCTCAATGGCCAAAGAATAGCAGCCTTCTTTTTTCCCACCAGGAGCCCTTTTAACCTTACTCCAATCTACGCTTTGGGACTCAGATTTTTCACTGACTCTACCTGGAGGCATACTCCAACCCATGTGCCAGCCCAGATAACCCTCTGATTTGTTGGCAACCACATGTTTAAGGTGACTGTATGTGACTGCCGCTGCCGTCTGTTCTTGAGCCGCAGCAGCCTTTTGCAACCCCAATCTTCACCATGCAGTGGAGACGGCGGCACTGCTGTCCCATTAAGTTGACCTGGAACATCAAGCGTTCGCTCTTTCGAACCCACGTGGCAGGTCTACTCTCCTTGGCTCTATTCTTTACCTTCTTATTATTTTTCAGCCACCAAGACTGGTTGTCAGGGCGCAGTGGGCCTCGTGATAATCCATTGACCTATACCATCAGAGGTTTCCGTAGTCCTAAGGGAGAGGCCCATCAGAACAGCTCTCTGAGGAGCTTGTGGAGGGAGACAGGGTATGTACCACAAAAGCCTCTGCTCAACCTCAGCACTCAGCAGGTGGAGGGAGCAGCAGGAGAGCCAGTAGGAGTGGGGCGTGAAGTTGGAGAAGGTGCCAGGATGGCTGTAATGGGGCTTTGGGACTCAATGAGCACTAACAACAGTTTACAAAAGGAGATGGATGTAGGAGAGAAGCTTAGTGCTCAGCCATACAGCTACATTCTAAATGAGCCTTTCAGGTGCAGGGAAACCACACCCTTCCTTGTTCTCCTCATTGCTGTGGAGCCGGGACAAGCTGATGCACGCAATGCAATTCGCCAGACATGGGGAAATGAGAGTATAGCAATGGGTTTGGGGTTTATTCGACTTTTTCTTCTTGGCACACCCAAGAGATCAGATACCTTCATTCAAAGTATCATAGAAGAAGAAAGCCGTGTTTATCATGATATCATCCAACAGGATTATCAGGACACATACTACAACCTGACCATCAAAACTCTAATGGGAATGAACTGGGTGGCCACCTATTGTCCACATGTCTCTTATGTAATGAAAACAGACAGTGACATGTTTGTCAATACAGAGTATCTTATCCAAAAGCTGCTAAAACCTGAAATGCCACCTAAACAGAGGTACTTTACTGGCTACTTAATGAGGGGCTACGCACCAAACCGGAACAAGGACAGCAAGTGGTACATGCCACCAGAGCTTTACCCAAGCGAGCGCTACCCAATTTTCTGCTCAGGCACAGGGTATGTGTTCTCAGGGGACATGGCAGAGTTGATTTATCAGGCCTCACTCAGCATACGCAGGCTCCACCTTGAGGATGTTTATGTAGGGATCTGCCTGGCAAAGCTGCGCATTGACCCAGCTCCCCCTCCCAATGAGTTCCTCTTCAACCATTGGCGTGTCTCTTACTCTAGTTGTAAGTACAGCCACCTGATCACGTCTCATCAGTTCCAACCCAGTGAACTCATCAAATACTGGAATCACTTGCAAACTAACAAGCACAATGCCTGCATCAATATTACCAAGGAAAAGAATGGAAGGTACAGACATAAGAAGTTTCATGGAGAGAGACCTCCCTGATACATCTAGTGACTAAAACCTGCCTCAGTGACAAAGGTGTACACTGAAACTCTGGAGGAGGGATTATTGAACTCAGCACCAAACACTATATGAGGAAAAGCACATTGTTTTTAGTATTGTATAAAGTTGATTATCCAAACTATTTTTTTAATTTCTAAAAAAAAATGTATTGTAAACCTATCTAACTATTTCTAAAAAGGGAAAATAATGGCACAGGATTGTGTGGTGTGGAGCATGCACAAACATTATTGCAGCTCAAGAGATGAGTTACTGATAATTCAGGTCCCAACTAGTAATTCACGTTCTTCTTGCAGGGGTAGAACAGTATGTCAGATACTTAAAGAATACTGAAACAGACACATTGATGAAAAAAAAACACAGAAAAAGAGAAAAGTACATGTGAGAAAAGTTACACTACCTAACTATGAATGAAAGACATAAATCTTTAACATTGACCAGTTGATATGCTGCCTAGGTTTTTGGTGTTTACTTTACAGATCTATCAAGGACAGCTACTTTATGTCATCAAATGTGTTTTTGTTTTTAATAATCTACATTAACGCACCCACAGTCACATCAGAGATGACTCAGATTGTATTTTCTAAAGCTTTACATTAAGTATGACTCAGCACTTGAGTAAATGTGCAATGAATCAACTGAAATAAATGTACTGAATTCATTTTGTTTGTAGTTGTGTGTATTTTGTCTGAGAATCTTTGTGGCATTAAAGCAGCTGAGTACTATTAAAGTTAGTATATTTACATAGTACATTTCTTGCAAAAAAGTAAGGGTGGGCAGTGCTTTACAACATTATTATTGTTTACTGTTTAACGTTTAACCATATCTAACATTATTTTCATAAGTTATATGATCAGATTTTAATTTGAGAAATCACCTAAACTAATAATCTGTAAAATTAAACATGTTTAGCCACAACGTGACAATCTCATCAAAGAGCAAATTTAGAAAATAAGTTTATTTAAGCAGATACTTAAGAAAGTAATAGTTTTTGAAACATATTAGAAAGCTAATTTAAAAGTGAAAAACAATTTTTTCAATCATTTTAAGCAGATTACACCCAACTGCTAGTCAGCCATTTGAAATAGATTATTTGACAGTTATTATTTAGAATAGCTGTTAAAAGATGTAAAACTTTTTTTTTTATTTTGCTGAATTTAACCCATTTAATGTTGTAGAAAAAGTAGAGTGTTTATTTAAATTGACAGAATGCTGTTCTTCACATATGAAACGGTTTGCTCCCTGCGCCTCGGTGAAAAACTAAAAGCAGGAGAGATTTATCAGCAGACATCTAGTGACGAGTCTTCCAGACAATCAGTTTCTCTTTTTGGATTCTTTACTTTTAAATTTTAAATTGTTGAATAGGTTCAGACATTCAAGTGACCAGTCAAATTTAACACTTGAAAAGATAAACTTAAATGAAACGTGTGTCTTGGATGATATAGTTACTATTGCTTTATGACGCTTCTTTGTTAATTGAATCAACAGCGAGCAACACAGAGTGTTTTTACTTTTCAAACACTGTGATTCAATTGAAAAGAAAACAAATACAATAATTGGGCTTTGTGGTAAAAATGATTTTAGACACGACCCCCCAAGATTGTCAGATCTTTGAATAGTACTTCCTGCTTGATTGTATTGTTTTAGAACAGTCACACTGATTAAATCAGGTAAAGTTGTAAAAAAAACAAAACAATGGTCACTTAAAGAACAGGTAATGTGTAACCCAGAACAGCATGAAAAACCTTTCATTAATGTAAACGTAACATTTCAAGAACTTTAATCATTTATGGAGATGAAGAATCTTTTGATTGAATGATTAACGACATTCAGTTCCCCAGGGGAAATTAGTTGACTTCATATATAGCTGTGAACATGGGTTTATGGTTTAAAAATGCTGCCTGTGTTACCTGAAATGGAACTGAACTGAACTTCCTGCGTGCAGAAGTATCTACAGTTCTGAGTGCATGTTGTGGTGAAGTGGAGAAAAAAAATGTAAAGAAACAAACCCTGCGTTAATCCAGGCCAGCAAAAATAAGAACACATATAATTAGATGATGGCTTGAAATAGCACATATCAGAAGAAGATAATTTAATTAATTAAACAAATGAAGCGCATTAATTAATTAATTTGAATAATTAATTAATCTCATATACATTTGACTGATTCTGTCAGGAATTCTAAAATGAGTAAATTTTACTCAGTGGAAATTTGTACAACAACAAGCAGTTGCTGCTGAAGCCACAAGCAAGAACATGGCTGCAGGTGACGGCAAACAGCATTCAGAGCCTGAAAAGTCTCAAGAATGTTTTGCAACCTTTGTGGTTTTCTTAACTTCCTTAAGTGAGTTTTAGAGGAAAAACAACTGAACAAAATGTCTTGCCAAAGTCAACATCATTCCATTATGGAGGAATTTAATTAGTACCTAACTTGTTCCAGATATTCATCACCTTTTACTAGTGATGATGAAAGTCACAACTCAATGCTAAAGAATCATATGGTATCATTCATGAATGTCTTGTGCAATCAGAGCAGCAGATTAACATCCGGCAGCACTCGGGCCTTCACCTAATGATGAAATGAGAGAACTGCAAGAGGCAAGTAAAGGAAGTGTGGAAGGTGAAGGAGGAGTAAAAAAATAGGTATTGACAGATGGACTCTTCTTCTCTCCTTGAGGAAGAGATATTACTCAGTGAAGAAGGTAACAGAAAAAAGCCTGGTCACTCTAGGAGTAACAGGAGGAAGGACGAAGAAGCAAAAAGAAAGAAAGCAGGAAGAAGGTGGTGATGAATGAAAGGGGAGGAAGCAGTGATCAGTATTGAAAACCTGAGTTGCTGTAAATGTGGATAAAAAAAGGTTTACAGTGGAAACAGATTGAGATGTCTGCCATGATGGAGTGGAGGCTGAGGTCCGACTTTAACACCAGGACGCACTGTTCCTCAGAAAAGAACAATGGAAGAGACAAATGTCCTGACCTTTCTGTGTTTGGGAGTTGACTGATGTGTTTCTCTGGGCCATACTCATGAAAACTTATGATAATTTTAGGTGAAAAATAACTACATTTGACAAAGAAAATTGCAAATGCATTCTGCAGCAATGCAAAAAAAAAAAAAAAGTTTGCCTTGAACGGATAATGATGGCTGCTTTTTTAAGCAAAATTAGAAAATAAAAGGTTATTTTTTCATTTGTCTTTAACTCTTGCACAAGTCAAGATCAATTACACCCAGATTTTAAACAAACCTAAAACACACTGTCACTGTGAAGATTGCTCCTTTTTGTCTTTTTATAGACTAAATTTAAATTAGCCCTCTATTGCTGATTATGTCAACAACTGTAAGGCACGTCTCATTACAAAAACAAGAGTAGGCAGTCCAATTAGTCACCTCATTATACTTAAGAGAGGTCAGTGATTATGTTTACCAGCAATGACAGTCAAATTTTGCCCTCGAAGCAATCTAATGTGAGATAGCTGGGCTTAAACATACAATGACGGCGTATTTTAGGGTTATTTAAAATCTGGATGTAAACTATCTGAACGAATGTGCAAGGGTTACAGACAGATGACAAACCAAAGACTAAAACAGGAATAAATCGAAGAAGATAGATCTAATGTGATGCAATCATGCAACACCCATACTGGCTCTGTGGCTTGAATGGAAATGTTGAACGTTTTCAGACCGTTGTAATTTTGTATCAAGGTGGCCGGAGGGGGAAGAAGTGACTTTGGATAGAAGTTGAGTGACTAAACTGAATTCAGCATGCATGTCTGTGGGAACACCATCAGTAAGTAGACTCAGTCTTGAAATTCTTTGGAAAAAAACATGTTTTTATCATCGTCATTGTGAATTTAGTTAATACTACACAAAACAAGATACTGCATCTCGAGCTAAAGAGAACTCTATAATGCTTTCAGACAGATGGCAGATTCCAGCCAACTCTCAAGGACTGTGTGATGAGATGGTGCCAGCATTGAGCCAAAACCTATTTATAAATGCAATTTGACAGCGATGCTCCACAATGTAGGAGAACTGTTGGACATCAAACCTGCCAGGGCTTCGATAAACAAATCCAACCCTGTTTAGCACTTTGAAGAGCCCTAGACTTGCAGTACTGTTTGCTTGCCACTTTGGCTGTTTGCCACACAAAGCTGTTCCAATGGAAGAAAGCCGTTGTTATATAATGGACACACTGCAAGTAGAGTAACGCTCAAAACTAAAAAAATATCTACAAACATTATGATGATTCAAAGATTTTGGGTCTGT
>JAVKLF010000083.1:916010-927414 GCA_034783495.1 Millerichthys robustus | reverse complement strand
AATCAGTTTAATTAATATTTGGGTAGTTTTCACTTTTAAAGAATTACTTTTGAAAGTTTAAAGGTCCTCTGGATATGATATTATCTGACAGGCAAACATAACTAATATGAAAATCTCACATCTTCTCCTTTTTTACTCTTTGTTTTAATTTTCTTTGTGTTTTGTTTTTGTTACATAAACCAATTTTGGCTGAAGTACTTAAAACCATCAGGTCATTTAGCTAAAACGATAATGAGCACTGAGACAACAAAAAGTGATGCTTTACTTTTTAAAGTTCTTTACAATTAATGTTTAAAGTCACTGAATCTTCAGTTCACAAAACTGAAAGATTTTTTCTAGGGAAACAAATGAAGTGTACATGAATATATCCAACATGTTGTAATTCTTAGTAACAGTACTTCACAGTTTGTTGAACTTCTAAAGCTCAGCTGGAAGATGTTTGGCTGAATTCTGTTGCTAAGTTTCTACTTTTACAGTCTGTGGTTGCTAGGGCCTCAAAGAGCAACAAGGTGACTCCTTGTTACAGTTCACTTCTCAGCCACTGTGACACGCACATTGTGCACACCTTCCTGGAGCCTTAATGAGCACTTCCTTGTGACATTGTCCTTGATCTTTATTCCTCTTTGCGCTTGGTTTACATCCACATGGAGCAAATGACCAACCTTATGTTCTATCAATTGCAATCAATTCTCTTGCTTTGTCTATTTTTTTCATATATAAACTAAATAAACAAGCAAACTTGCGCCCATGCACTTTGCAATGTCGTGTACTGGTAAATGTAACCTGCTTTTGCACACACTCAGATTGATAAATGATTTATCTGAAATTGTAAATGGGGACTTGCTTTCTCTGAGCTCATATGGGGCTCTGAAACCTGAAATCAATGTTCTGAGAACAAACTCATAGATGTAATGAGTCATGTCAGTCTCTGCTATCATCTTTTATTCAAAACTTGAAAAAAAAAAGAGAAAAAGGTTTTGTGCTTGTGGCAATCTAAAACTGGAAATGGCCAACCAGAACCAACACTACAGACCAGAGACTGTCTGTTCCTTTTAGGTAGTTGTCCTCTACATGTCCTCATCGCTGTGAAGCAGGGTCAGACAAAAAGGCACCCAATCCCAAGACATGATGATGAAACTGTGACAAATCAACTCATTTTTTCCCTTTAGATTCTGCAAGTCGCTGTGCCCCGGGATTTCAGCTTTTCTTTTGAGTTTGGAGGCTGGTGAAACTTCAGACTCAATAGTGTTCATTTCTCTAATCCAATCCCTGAATAAAACCTTCCTTTGAACGTCTGCGGAAAAGCTGAAAGGCAGCACATATTTCTCCTTCTGTTCGCCTGCTTGCTGAATCTCTGATCCGCACTCAGCGTCCGACGCACACGCGCGTGGATAGAGCCGATCTAATTAAGTTTGCTGATGGTGAAAGTGATGATTATTCTGTAGGAAAGGGGAGAGGGGAGGGAGAGGGCAAAGAAGATAACGAGAATAACTCCAGGGGAGCTGATACACCCTCTGGTCATCCTCCCACTCCTCTTCCTCCATGTGAAGATGATCGTTGCTGCCATTATTAACGTCATTACTTAATTCAAACTCAGTTAGTTTATATAATAAGATACATTCATTGTAACAACACTCCGGCACAGTTATCCTGAATTAGTATTTTACACATTTTCGAACACATTTCATTGTCATTTATTGCGCAAGGCCTTTTTCTTTTTCGGTTTGTCTTTTCTTTAATTAGGAGCCTATTAATACCGACTGCAGGTGTCCTCCATCGGCTTTCCAAAATGAGGCATCTGAGACAGGCATCCTCCTCTGACCGTTCCCGCATCCAGGTTGCCACCCCCACTTCTTCTGACCGCCTCCTCCTCTCACTTCCTCCAGTTACGTCCCAGCCAACAGGGAGTATTCTCAACGCTGGAATAAATTAAATTGCGGCGATATGGTACAGGAGGGAAGGAGAGTGCGCCCCGTGAGCCATTCACACATCCCGTGCGCCGGGAGCAGAGAGTCTCGGTCAGCGTCGTCAGCGGCTCTCCGTGCGCCCCTGCGCGCGCCCAGAGTGCGACTCTCCAATCAAGAGCCAGAGGAGTGAGAGGACAGCGGCGTGCCCCGCTTCTCACGTGCGCGCGGACTTTGTTCCCTCGCTGAATTAAAAGATATTTTTTTACATGAATCAAATCTACCAGGCAGATTTGAGTCTGGAGGCAGCGCGTCGGCTGTGACTCATTCCGCTGGAATGGATCTACAGTAGCCTTCCCGCTGCGCCACGTCGGAGCTGCTCTGCTGGAGATTTACCTAAATTAAAAAAAGAGCAAAGAACAGCTTGCTCTGAGGAGGTCGTGTGTCTTCTTCTGTTTGTTTGAACTTGCTCAGCCATCTACTGTGCTTCTGGTTGTAACCCTCCCTCCAAAAACGCCTTTCCCAATGCGCACCAGTGTACGCGCCCAGCCTAACGCAGCTCCACCGTCCTGTGAGAGGATTTTGCGGAGATTTATTCTGACTAGAGACGGACCGCAAGACTTGCAGAATAAGGTAAACTGCACAGCAAAAAAAGTATAAATGACTAAAGATGTGGGCGTCTTAGCCCTGTTCAGTATTATTCCAAAGCAAATGTACAATTAAAAATGTTAAAAGGTGTAAAATAAGAAGTTGAATTCAGAAGTCATTTCTGACCCATCTACAGTATATTGGACAAGTGATGGTTTTAGTTTAATTCTCCTGCAGGATTTCTTTTTTTGTTGATTTTCTTTTAGTTCATCTTCTCACCTCCCATCTCTTCCAGCAGGACTCATTGGCATTGCAGGGAGAATGAGGAGTCACCGGGGTCGGGGGAAGCAGCATGAATGGCCCGTGCACATTCATTAGACCGACGGCCCTCATGTTTCTATGGAAGTGGTTGACACTAAGCCTGCTCCAGAGCTGGTTGTCAGAGGTGGGCAGTGCCGCGGACTCCGCCGGGGCTGGCTTCAGCGGCTCTAATGGGCCCCTGAGCTGGCTCCTGTCAGAGAAGGGTCCTTTTCACAACTCCCAGGAGTTTGTTGATTTCACAGAGCGCTACCAACAAGGATTCACGACCAAGTACAAGATATACAGGTAAGACAAACAGTGGACAGCATTGTCATGGCTGATAAATCTGGAATGTCTAAAAGCAAATTTGAAATCCAAAGCAGAACAAATACAGAAATGCAGAGCAGTTTTTTATGCCGTACTTTGAGGGAGGGCAGAAAAGTGTGAACAACACAAAGGCAAGAGATAACACTACTTTTCTTTACACTACAAAAGATGCAGATTTAGTAGGTGGCAAACGGTGGGATGAAGCACTGAGGAGATTACTCAGTGGAGTTTTGCATACAAATGAAAGCTCATTCTGTACGGATCCAAGCTTCTCTTGGTTCAGATACCCGCCTCCTTTCTTGTGTGGAGCAGAGACATATGGTTGGAGTATGATACAAACTCTAAATGGTGCATATCAGTGTAAACTAAAAGTGGAGTTACCACAGGAGGGTTTGAGGAAAAGCTGTGGGATATTACAGATGTCTGACTGAGCCTGTTGATGTGTGATAGTGGGTACACAGAGTGGCTTTAGAAGTGTGTTGTGTGAAGTATGACGTGTGCGTGGTTCGTGGCAGCAGGGGGTTGTTTGAAAGTTTTTGTGATCTATTGCATCTATTATCATTTATTATCTTTTTTTAAGAAAAATGCAGCACTAAAAATAGTACATTGTGTAAATGTTTAAATCATAATAATGTTATTTTTTGACCAATGTTTTTGCACAAGTATTTGCATATAGAATTGCCACCACCAGATTGTGTATTTTTGTTGAAATAATTATGCTGATTGTAATCAGCCGACAAAATGAACAATAAAAAAGGTACTGTGTGCAGTCAGCAAACAAACACTAAGTCTAATAATCAGGTTTAAATGATATAGTTTTGAGCTAAATGTCTGTGTTTGTGTTGACATTTTGACTTGTTTCTGGGCAGAAAGGCTTTAGAGGCATTTGAACTCCACACCAAAACTGATGAAATCCTTTTAGAGTGGTGGTCAGCACAATATCCGTGTCAGGCAGCATGACCTACACAGACTACATGCTGTAGCTGAAAGGGCAAAGTCTTATTTGTGCGCGTGTGCATTTTTCTGTGATGGATATGTCATCTCATATATGCATATTTAGCTCATAAATTGCCATAAAAGTGGATTTTCTCTTTCTTGATGTTTTGACCTCAAGTTATCAAGGTTCACTAGAGGCTAAGAAAACTCTGCAGAGTGAAAATGGTTTTCATTTAGATTAGCCAAAACCAAACGCCGGTTTTCTGATTATATGGAAGCTGACACGCTGGCTTTAGCTGACAACAAGCTTCTTTAGTGGCTGCTGTGCAAAGTGTGCGTGCATGACTGGCTGTGCATGCTTAAGTGTCTGTCGTTCAGGCTGTATGTGCAAGGTAAGTGTTTTGAAAATCTGTGATGAGAGAGATGTTGGTGTGTCCACCACTGTGAAGGATTGGGGATGTTGCCAACCGAACAGAGGGTTGACTGACACTGGCATTTAGCAGCTGACAGGGGTGACAATGCCCGGAAAAGACAGAGAATGTAGCTGTGTTTGCTTCCCACATCCATCATTTTCCTCTTTTACTCCATCTATCTTGACATCCTCTTTCTTCTTTCTCAGGTTGGCTTCATTTCTTGTTTTTTTCCCTCATTTCATTTTTATTCTATTTTGTACCACATCCAAGCCATAGAAATCTGACAGATATTAGCATACATTAAAACAACACATGCACAGGATTAGCAGGTTTACATAAGTGAAACTCACACATATTGTCATCTCTTGTAAATTCTAACTTCTCCAAATTAAGACGTTGCCTACAGTTTGACTTTTATTGACCTCTGTGAGCAAAAATCTGAAAATGCAATCTTTACAAAACTAAAACTGTCTATTCACTTTGGGCTTCCCTGGCCTTTTCAGTTTTCTGTGGAGAATTAGGGAGAAATGGTGACTAACTACAAATAAATCTGTTGGAAACAAAACAGGAAAAGTGAAAAATGATCATGGTAGTGTTTAAAACTAAATAAATCTATAATTAGAGTTGCTAGATTCAGGTATTAGGGGATTGGAATCATGGGGTTGGATTGATCTTTTTTGGGAAGTTGAAACAAGCTGTATGACTTCAAAAGCAAGAAAAGGTTAAGTTCTTTTGCAATTTTTTTGGATTGATTAGCAACACTATTCTGCTTTTGCAGACACGCCCCAGAATTTGAAGCTTTTATATTTTGTTATTAAATCAAAATGCATCTTGAGCTGAAAACATGTTTAAATGAGAATCTAAAACGTTCCAAATCTGGAGCATTTATTTCTGCACTCATGAAGATTTTCCTCTTCAGAACAGATTTGTTAACTATACAAACAGTGAAAAACAGAAATTCAATCATTAGTTCTTGATCACCCACCAGGCTGAGTATGTTTAAATTTAATCTCTCATTCTGGTATTTTACCTGCATGCCTATCTCCCATCTCCTTCTTTTTACCCTCTTACCTCTCTCCCTTTTCTCTAGCTCCCTCTTTCCCGTGTCGTATGGCTTCAAACCAATTGCTCTTGTATGCTCATAAATATTCTCCAGAGCTCAATTGGCCTTTACTGTCAGGGGGCAGGGGAGAGGGAGATGAGGATTAGGGGGGATCTGGAGGAGTTGGACTACAAAAGGGAAGTCTAGAGACGAAATCACAACTTTATCGCCCCCTACTGGTGCGTCACAACACCAGAACAGCCAGAGGAGTTTCCAAAAAAATAAATAAATAAATAAAAATTAGTCAATTGTTATGATGTATCAGAAAACATCTATTTATTTTTCACTAGCAAGTTTTAATTTTCAGTCTTGGTGGCAATGAGAATATTTACAAGCTTAGATATTTATGTCTGTCACAGTTGTGTACTTGGAAACATTAAAAAAATGTGACATTTATTATAAATATTCCAAGTGAAGCATTTCTTCCCTTCTAAAGGTTTGATTAAGTGCAATAATGGCAGCAATAGATAAATTCAGTGAATTCAGAGGCAGTGAAATGCAGGCGTAGAGGCACTTAACAATGTTGCTTCCACTGTGATTGCTGAAAAATACACCTGGATGTCAGGCATAATGGTAGTTTTAAAACATCTATTCATCCATTCTTTCTTTTCTCCTAACTGAGTGTTACAATCCTCAACAGCTTTGTGGCTTTCATTAATGCTAAAAGCAGCCAACTGGCTCTGCGTGTCCTTGTCAAGCAGATGTATTTTACTACATTCAAACAAAGTCAGCTGAACAATTCAGAGCAGGTTTTGATTGCCCATCTTTTTTCACACAGGTGGAAAAGGGGTTGAATTGGGGCTACAGTCTTTAGTGGACTTGATGACAACAAATGCAACACAGCTTGGACTGGGTGTAAAACAAACAAAAGCTTTTTTTTTTTTTCATTAAATAATTTAGAAGCTTGTTGTGTTGTGAAATCATCTCTGCCAAAATGAGAAGTTCTTGCTCCATAATTTCTTTTGTCGTCGAGCCATATCGGGAGAGAGAAGCATATTAGTCAAAATGTCAGCACCTCCTCTCTTCTTCTTCATGGACCATAACTTGTACATCACGCCTCATCTCCTGTGTTTTCTCCTCTCTTTTTCCCCTGTCACTTCACTGGCTCTGATATTGACTTTGTTTGATGTAAGGAGACGTTGCTCATAATTATCGACTGATTAGTGTTTCAATTATATGCAGGCATGTTTGTGGAGAGGTTGGGCTGCAGTGGCATGCTTTCACAGTACATGTCATTTAGTGCAGCCTATTGTGCTTTATCTGCTCCATGTTTATTACTTTGCCGTTCTGTTGTGAATGCTTTAGATGAGAAAGCACATTTAAAAGAGATTATGAAATGAGACAGAATAAATGGGCATACAACTGCAATGAAAAAGCAATGAGGAGAACAGAAAGGAGAACGAAGAAAAGCGATTAGAGAATGTAATATTATAATGCACTGCAAATGCAACTCAATAAATCACTGGGAATATAAATGGAAAATAAATTTTTATGCGGTGTTTAAGAATGAAAAACAAAAGTCTCATATAACGTATAAATAGCATAAAAGTTTTTACGAAAAAGTGACATGATGGAACAACCTTGTTTGTAAAAATTGCCATTTATGAATAATGGTGATGGTTTTTTTATGATTCTTAAGTTAACTTTATTTTTAATCGCTTTTATCTACTAACAGGTAAGAGAACCAATATATCATAAGAGACAATTGTTTCTCCATCCAATATTTATTTGGTAACTCCCAGTGACATCAGAAGTAGTAATATGGCTTAAGTATATAAAAGAAAATAAAAAATGTCCAAATCTGCAGGTTATTAGTTTGCATGGAAGGCTTTGAGTAGGAAGAAGTCATGGCTGCAATGGTGCAATTTAAATAATTGTGCCATTTACTTAAATTCAAGCTACATTCAAAGGCAAACAAATTAAATAAACCACACAGCAAGCTCTACCTGCAGTGTCATTTGTCTGGTACTCTGAGGACAAATTAGCTTTAAGTCTGCTGGAGCAAGAAGCAGCTGTAGGAAAATGTATTTAATGCAAGGTATCAAACAATTTTATTAAAAGCACTTTGCTAATTTGCTGATATCTGGTGCTACAATTATAGTCTCTGAAAAATGTCAATCTTGTACACAAACACATACAACCAGATAATAATTAGGCTTTTTCTATAATTATTAAATCCAAATAATTTAAATTGTAGAAATAAAGATAATTAACTCAGATTGTATTAAGATCTATTCATGTAAAGACCTTGATTCTAACAGTAAAAATAGACTTCTGTATCAAACTGGATGAGTGTTTGGTTAGTATCTTTTAGCAGCTGATAACCAGGCAGTCTTCCCCTCTCTTTCCAGGAATCAACATGTCGAACTTCACAGCTCGTGCAAATAATTGCCTACTTTTAATTTTCATAAAGTATTACTAGTATAACTACTCAAAGATTTAATTATTTTATTCATATTGCGACTAAATGTATTTTTAAGTTTTTCTTCATAAGGTTTGAAGCAAAGCTGAAGATCTAACTGAACAGTTTTGTGATAAAGAGTTTACTGCAACCAATTAAAACAAAAACTGGTTTTGTTTTTAATGTTCTATGTTTACTCGTGAACATGAACAAGTTTTATTTTCAACAGATAATTTGATTCACAAATACAAGAACCTTACTTGCAAGCAGAAACTCTGGAGTCGTTTGCGAACATTAAAACACAAGCTCATCATTGTATCGAATCTAATTCCAGCCAATATGTTTCCAGTCATGACAGATTCGACGAAGAGGCTGTCTGAAAATAAATAAATAAATGGATGAGGCATTTGTTGTTCTCATAACAGATTTAGTCGAGTCTCACTTGACAACAGGTTCAGTAATAAACTGTCAGACGATTCTCTGTAATGAGTAATAATTATATACAGCCAAACTTATTTGGCAGAAGTGAAAATGTCAGTTTTCTTCGACACTTGAACATTTTCTCACCGTCCAGAAACATACGTATTTGTGTAATTGGTTGTTATTTGACAGCAGGGAGTGAGCGTGCAGGGTTATTTATCTCGTTTCAGTTCTGATGGAACTGTGTGACCCGTTCAGGTGATTTCTCTCCTCTGTAACCGGAATGAACCGCAGCTCGCCCACGACCCTGAACAGATAATGTGGTTAAGGAAAATGACTGGAAAAAAATGAACAATTCTTTATGTCAGTCTGGCCTGAGAGCTGTAAAGACGGTCAATTTATTTCAGAATTTCCTCAAGTGTCTTTCATTAATGGAGCCTAAATTTGTTCAGTTTGACCTTCAGTTCCAAGTTGTTGCTGATTAGGTGTGAAGCTTCGATGGTGGAGGAGAAAGAAAAGAACCCAGAGGTGATATGTGGTAATGGAATCAAGGTTGTTGAAAGGAAATGCATTATGAATTGCTTTATTGGGGTTTGTTGCGTTACATTATTATTGACAGAAATAAAAAATTTTACAGAAATTCTTACGCAATTAAAGAAAATGTAAGATTTGTTGTGAAAGGAATGAAAACAAAAGTTGCGTTTAGATTATTGTTAATTTCATTTATTCCAATCCTCCCTTACAGTCAGAACACAACCCATTTCCTCCATATTTTCTGACATCTTGACTGTTGAATGTATTTGCTAATTGTGAGTCTGGACTTCTGGTGCAGCTCTCTTGACATTTTTAGACCAACGTCTCATCGTTTAGAAATTACTGCAAAACAAATGCTCTTAATGTTTTAACAAGCAGGCTGCGTCCAAGGAGAGTGCATGTGTTTGTACATTTTTTTATCTGCTGAAGGCCCGAGCAGTTTGTTCAGGAAAGGACACGGGCGTGTCCATCATTCTTTACTTGGACGTTGTCTTCAGGACAGAGGATTCACACGGGCTTCATCCGGTGTTGAGCTTATGGCTTCTGTATGAGTGTGATGAGGGAGTTATCAAGGCCAGAGGTTCTTGGAAGCAGCAGCTTTTGTTTTTTTAGTGAACAAGACTTTTAAACCAAAGCCATCCACTCCATTTTCATTCACAAACAAAAATGTGGAGTGATTAGATAAAGCAACTGATTTTTTTCTTGTTTTAAAAAAGAGTTAAAGTTTGTTTGTATTTGTTAGTTGTTAGTTTGACTTCACTGTTGTGAGCTACCACGGTGTGAAAGCCCAAAATGCACCACACTGATATCCTTTGATACATTTATAATTGTATTTTACTCAATATCTTTTAGAAGAACAATCACAAAGAGCAGTTTTACTGCAACAGCTTCAGACAAACAAGAAGAAAACACACAAGAGAATACAAAAACTGTTAATCTGTTGCAAAGGTAATTCCATTTAGCCAAATCTTTAATTTAATTGAAGCTCATGCTGTTGACATGCAGTTTGGGGAAAGAAAACTTGTGTTTGAATCAATTTGAAACAAATTGTTTGAGGATTTCTCTCAGTCTACTGTTGTAATAAATTGATGTTAGCGCCGCCTCAGATGTTTTTTCTGGAGCTCTGTTTAAATATTTACCTGTAAAAACACAGAACTATCACTAAACAAAGACATTTGAGGGGCTAGAGGATGGAATTGTATTATTTCAAAACCACCTTTAAGCTTTATAGTAACAGTTATAAGAAACAAGCTTTATGACATTTTAATCATGTTTGCACATTTCTGTTCATGAAATTATGTCTGTTTACATGTTTATAGAAATGTCGCAATAATTTGATTCTGACATCACGTTTTTGTGTGCAAAGATCTGTTTCTTGTCAAGAATTTTATGACAAAAAGAACTTAATTCCAGCAAACCCTAAAGCAAACTCAAACTTCGACTCTGATTGGTCCTTGTTCTGAAATACGTGATGTTCTTAGAAGCAATTTATAACACTTTTTAAAAAACAAAACCTCTCATCTATTACCATTTGGTTTTAGAACAAACAAAAAATAAATAGAAAATATACCCTAAGAACACAAAGGCCGAGGAAAATCCAGTGTTTTAGTTTTACAGTTTGTTCAAAAACAATAGCAGGCCAAAAAAATAAATAAATAAATAAAGTACTCAACTGAGTCAGAAATTCTCGTGTTGAAAGGGAGCAATACAACCATTTGACCTAAAAATTTAATTATATTATAAAATAATTTCATTTAAGTAATATCTTCCTTGGCACACAAAATTACCACAAAGTTTAAAAGGATGAAGAGACTGCAGCAGCAAATTAGCACGAGTGTATCTGTAGTGAAGTGTCATATTATAAAGGTCACATGCGTACCTGTAGCAGAAATTACTTGTGTTGAAGAAAAAGAAAACAGCTGGCATTCATGGAACGCTGTCTGATTATTACGAAACACAAACTGGTTAGTAAAATATGTCATGTCAACATGTCTGTTCTCCGGGCAAAAGGATTGCATTTGACCCATTGGGAAAAAAAGACATAAAAACAGAAAAATCCCCCACACTTCTCAAAAACAAACAAGAAACATGAACAGAGCCAGTAATCCAACAACATTACAAAGTAAACCTTCCTTCAGTGAAAGTCAGTGTCTACCAACATTCTATGTTAACTGGTTGAGTTCAATTAGCTCTTCTTGTTAAAACAAACTCTGTAATTTGGACATGGTTAAAGGAAAATGGCTTTTGGACAAGACTCCAAAGCTCCAGGATTGCCTGTGATCACTGTGAGATTGCATAGAAAGAGAACTAATGGAGTGTAATTTAAACAATAAGTGGTGCGTGATTGTGTTTGTGTGTCTAAACTGGTAAATGAGCAGTGGCGGGCCGTGCATTTAACATCCAGGCCTTCAGTAGTGCTCCGTCTAAATCAAGCCAACCCTCAATAACTATTTTATGGCTATAAAATTTCTACTGCAGG
>JAVKLF010000083.1:876270-887277 GCA_034783495.1 Millerichthys robustus | reverse complement strand
AAAATTAATTGGAAGCTTTAAAACTATCAAGTAGTCTCACTGGAGGATACATCAAGATAATCAAAATGCATCAGTAAATGTTTCACACTGCATTGTAGCCCTTTAAATTAATCAAATCGCGAGGTGCCTAAGACCCCCACATCCACTCAGAGCTCCACTCAGAGCTCACTAAAATTATTTGAGCTTTAAAATAAATTGTTCATTTTGTCAAAGATGCAGTGTGAGTTGACACAGGGAAATTTTGATATTTGGGGTCCTTTATTGCCTCTGGGGTGGCAGAAGTATTCCAGGCACGTGCTGATTTCTTTGTTTTTTTTTCTTTCTAACCACACTCAAGGCACATTTTATTGCAGCTGAATCTGTAAGTTCAACAGGGCTGAATGAGTGTGTCGACAGAATATAACTTCTACGGAGATTTGATCTAAACTTCCAGGGATTCAAATGGATTTCCCAAACATTCGTCTTGCTTAGCAGACACGAGGAGAATATGAGACAATACTGAGCTGTGTAGAACTGTTGATCCTCACCCATATTGCCCCCCACTCCCTCCCCTACATCGTCAGATCAAGCAGCAGACTAGAGAAATGTTAGAACTTCAACAGTTTAAATCAAAATTGAAGCATTCATCTTAAACTCCTGACATTACTCTGCTGGGTTCAATGATGATTTTATGCAATGGGAAGCTTTAGATGAGCTCCCTAAATCATATTTAATTAGATCCCTACATGCCCACCCTCCAATGTGAAGGATGTGTCCTGAAAATCCATTCCTGTTTTACAGGATGAGGAGATCTTTTTTTATAAGGGCAACTTCATAACCTAATGGATGAAGCTCATCCTCATTATTGCCATGTCTTTCAAAGTGAAACTTATCTGACGTTATTTTTATTCCAGATTTCCATTTACAATTCTGCAAATGCTGCCGTTTGTATGTGTTCTGTCATTTCAGGCAAGAAGCCTATTATTGATTATATTGTGTTGATTGGACTTGTATTTGCTCAATCTTTGTGAGATGTAAGATGGTTCATCCGGGGCCGTGCAAGGAAGTTTTTTAATTATTTTATTTTGTTTCTGAACAGTATAAGAAGCGTTGGATGAAAACTTGTCATGTAGTAGATGTGCATATGTCTGCAGTCGATCTAATCCACTGCTCTGGTACTGTTGCAGGCCCTTTAGCTACTGGCTGAACTACATCCTCTCCATCATGTACTGCAGTGAAAATAACCACATCGGTTCTTACTTGGAGAAAACCCGAAGCTGCTCCTGCCCTTATGAGCATCCACCTTGCCAGGGCGTGATCCCCTGCACGGTGGGGGAGGGCACCTCGTGCGCATCCTGCTCTTATGAAAACCGTTCCCGCTGCGCCACCTGTAACCAGGGTTACATGCTGAGCCAGGGCGTGTGCCGTAACGAAGTGCCAGACTCCACTGACCATTACATTGGCTTTGAAACTGACCTGCAGGACGTGGAGCTGCGCTACCTCCTGCAGAAAAAAGACAACCGGATCAGCATCCATGGGATCTTCGTCAGCAATGATGTCAGGCTGAATAACTGGTTTGACCCGTCATGGAGGAAGAGGATGCTGCTGACTCTGAAAAGTAATAAATACAAATCAAACCATGTCCACATGCTCCTGGGAATGTCTTTGCAGATCTGCCTTACCAAAAACAGCACCCTTGACCCAATGTTGTCGGTCTACATCAATCCATTCGGGGGGAGTCACTCAGAAAGTTGGATCATGCCCATTGACCAGAACAATTATCCAGACTGGGAGAGGACTAAATTAGACCTTCCCTACGATTGTTATAACTGGACTTTGTCTTTAGGAAACAAGTGGAAGACGTTTTTTGAAACGGTCCACTTTTACCTACGGAGCCGGATCAGGGGCCCTTCAAGTAATGGGAATGGAACTGTATATTTTGAACCTTTGGAGTACCTGGAACCAGGACAAAATCTGGGCTACATGAAGATCAACAGCATCCAGGTGTATGGCTACAGTATGCACTTTGACCCCGAGGCAATCCAGGACTTGATTTTACAGCTGGACTACCCGTATACTCAGGGATCGCAGGACTCCGCCCTGCTGCAGCTGCTGGAGATCCGGGACCGAGTCAACAGGCTTTCTCCACCCGGGGCTCAACCTCTGGATCTCTTTTCCTGTCTGTTGCGACACCGGCTCAAACTGTCTACCACAGATGTTGCCAGGATCCAGGCAGCACTGCAGACTTTCAGTGCCAAGCAGCCCAACTCTGTTGAGTACGAGACAACCAAATTATGTAGCTAATAAGTGGGCAGGTGGCCACGTGCACAGATGCACAGACAGAGCAGTTATCACGTAGGCTTGATGATGGTTAAGAGATATTCAAAAGCAAAGTAATGAACAATTTGGGGATTTTTTTTAAAACTGGCGTTGTGAATCTGAACAGCACAGCTGAGATTCATTTGTCAGCTTTTCCTATAAATTTGTATAACATCTTAGAACTGAGTAGGGTTTCACCATATTTGCCTCATTGCTTTTCTTTTCTGATGGAAAATAACGTTGACAGTTCAAAATATAAACTTCAAACTCTGCTGCCACTGATATTTTACCAATGTGTTGATGTTTGTAAATTGCACAAATCAGAATCTGTCACACATGAACAAAAGCTATTTGCTGAAAACACTATTATCCAAGAAAAGTAATAATCTCACAATCATTTCAGCACCGGCATGATTTTGTGATTTTGCTTTGTTCTAGTATTTTCTTCATTACATTTATTTAAACGTGCAAAAGTAAACAAACATGCTCGTTTTGATCCGATTGTTGTCCATTTTAACCAGAACATAAAAGACATATTTAGTTCATAATTTTAGCTTGTTTTTAGCTTTTCATACAAGAATACTCATTCATTTTTAACTCCACTTCACATTTTATAAGAAAATGCTAAATGAAATAAAATAAAAAATGCAGTATGATGCAGATGTCCTGAAGAAAACAATATAACATGATCACAATATATGTTACATGTGCTTTTATTTTTATAATGCTGTTGTTTGTGAAGCAAATGTTACAAAACATTGCCTATAAGATGTAGAATATGATTTGTTAAAATACTGAATAAAATACATTTTTATGTGTGGTCTAAATGAATTTCAGATGATTTGTAAAAAATCTGAACTCTTATTGTGCCCCAATATTCATGCAACGCTGCCAAGAAAAACCTTTTAAAACCATCAAACACTTTGATTATTAAATGAAATTAATTGACTTATTTAAAAAGAATTTTTAAAGTGTAATTCTAGTTTTTAGGTCTAACTGCCTAATATAATTTCTGGTGTATATTTAAACACACACAGAGGTTTAAAACCCTTAGAGCAACTCCAATCTTTTTTATATTACAAATCTGAAAAACAAATATTCAGAAAGTAGGACAAGCATAACATTTTTAAAACTTATTTTAAATTGGGGGCTGGTAAAATTTCACAAACTGTGAAACTGACTAAGACCATAAGAAAACAAAATCTGCCTGAATTACACTTTTTTAAATCACTGTGCCAATTTGAGCCAAAATAAATCTTGTCAAATAGTTATAAATTGCTGTATGTATTTCTTTGACGAGCGTTGAGACTCTGAAATCCACGTCTTATCTGCAACAACCTGCCACTGAAGTACGATGGAAGATGTAGAAGCAACGGCATTCTGTGCTGTGCAGTAAGCAAAGAACATTTCGGTGGTTTAGATCTCCTCTAAGCTTTAGATTTTTGTTGATGGATGGCTGCTCGGGGGCAGTGGAGGAGACACAGCATCAAAGCCCCTTATCTCAGGTGCCTCTCCCAGTGGTTTGTAGTCTGTTGTAATTTGCAGGGCTTTATGTCTTTCTCCAAGCCATGAAATAAAAGAAAAGTGCTCTGTGTCCTCCAGGTGTTTTGTGCTAGGAGTAAGCACCTTATACAGCCATTCTCTGAGACCTCTCTGAAGTTTAACCATTTCATATGATAAAAGCAGTCAGTGTGAAAATGTGGGTTCAAACATCAAAACGGCCCCGAGTGTTACCGCTCACACATTCAGACGCCAGTGATGCTTCTACGCCAGAGTAAAGAGGAAATGGCTTCTTCATACTTACGAGGAAGGGATCAAATGGAAATTCGTCCGAATGAATGTGAAACTATCATTTCTGTAATGATATTTCAAATATAAAATACAAATTTATACAAATTTAATAGATTTAGATGCCAGCATGTTTGCCATCTGTGATAAACTGCAAATGAAAATTGTAGTAATTCCCTGTTTTACGCAGCAAGCACCAACGTACTTGAAAAGAAAAAGTTGGAAAAACTAACTAATGCGCTGGTTAAATCAGATCTTACATGCAGGATTTCCCCCACATTTTCTCATATCTGAGCAAAACCTCTGAAACATAATAACATTGCAATTATACTGAGCAGCAGGGAATATCCCCGTCCAATGTTTAATGGAACACAACATATGCCCCATCATGCACCAGGGTGTCTGCTATTGTGCTATTGTCATTATTTTTCTGCATGGTGATTTGGTTTTAAATTTGTCATGCATTACCATAATCAAAAGTAACATCTGCGTGGAATGTGTTGTTCTATTTGGAACTCAGAGCAACTCCTGCATTTGGCTTATCATCAAAATGTTACATTTTCTGTAAACCACAAGTCCAAGTGGGAATGGGGAATGAAGCATGAATCAAATTTTTTCATGCTTGACTTCATAACAATTGTACTTAAACAAAATAAAAAGAAGGGGAAACAAAGTGAGCGTGCGTGGAAAGCATTGATTAAACATTGCACATAAAATCTGTAGCAATAACTGAGGCGATAAAGTTCTGCTCAACAGGTGACAAAAGCAAATCAATTCGCCTTAAAGAGAATGGAGTCTTATTTCCAATAATGGCGATTGCTGCATGAAGGTATTTGAAGAATCTTGAATTATTCTTCACTAGTAAAAATGACCGGTGTTTAGATCCATTAGAAATGGCTGAACTGATTTGTGTTTTCTTTTTTTCTGTTCTAAATGACATGATCATGGGTTGAATACAGAAATTGTAACTATTTAGGAATCACAACTTTCAAAAAGATGAAAGATAGTTCTGAATAAAACAGCTTTATTACTGTATATAAACACTGAGATCATGTCAGGTTTTTATATCACCATGAGCCCAAAGCTATGACTTGCACAATAAACAGCTCTAAAAAATTACTATAACATTATTATGATTAATATTTTCCAGGCCAGGGTCAAGTCTGAGGTAATGCTCTACAAAAGCTTAATAATGATTGGCCAAGAGAGAGCCACACAATCACAATATTTTATTCTAAGTTATCTTAAATGCTCAAAATTTAAAGTCAACATGAAATCAAATTTATTTTTTAGTTTATTCATTTTAAATTTTCTTTCTTTTTTTGGTTTTACAAAATAAATATCATTGTTGACCATCCCACAGAGGTATATTGCCTAGTATTCCTGGCTCATACGGTGATGAAGGCTGGAATCTGGCTTTAGGAAATCAATGAGTTAATTAGGTGAAGTTACACTGAGCTGCCCAGTTGCTGCATTACATTTAATACATTTTCCTGTAACCTTTGACAAACATGTAGTTGTTGTGGTACAGGACAATGGTTTAAACAGCAGACCGGTGATGGAGACATTTGACAATAGTTTTTAGAAAGTTCGAATGTGTCAGGCGGAGTTTGTCATGATCTGTTTTCCCTGTCTTTGTTTCTGAGTGTCTGTGTGCCGGACTGCTCTGCTCCACCACCTGTTCCTCATGTTTCTGCCCCAGGTGTGTCTCATTACCCACTCAGCCTCCCCCCTAAATGTTTGCTCCCAGTGTCTCTCCTTTGTGGGAGCATTGTCTGGTCTGGTCTGGTCTGGTCTGGTCTGGTCCTGTCAATGTCCTGTCCCTCTCGAGTTCCTGGTCCATGCTATGTTTTTTGAATTTACCGCTCCTAGTTTTTGTATTAGGTTTTGCTACCCTGTCAGCTTTTTGTTTTCGTTTTTTTTTGTAATAAATAGTTTTTGGTTTTGATCCTCGTGCCTCCTGCCTCATTCTGGGTTCGCTTCTCGCAAGTTTTCTGACAGATGCACTGTGCGGTTTTGTTCTGCACAGTCTGTGTTTAGAAAAAAAATGATGATCTGTTTAAGCGTTACAGTTTCACTACAGCAAGAAAAATTCTGTTTGGAATCTTGACGGTTCAAGATTTATTTTGACACCTGCATGTACCAGTGTAGGTTTTCGCCTGATACTCTATTTTCCTCCTTTAGCCTAAAAAAACAATTTGATTTATTGCTATTTTAAGTTGGCCTTACTATAGGTGCGAGTGCATGCATGGTTGTATGGTGTCGCTCTCTGTTGGCCCTCTGATCCCTAAACAGGAACAAGCAGGTACAGTATTTCTATCAAACATTCATTTGAACTCACTTTTCAGCGGCAATGAAAAACCCCCGCTGATACATGTGTGTTTGTACAGATTTCTGATGAACTGTTGATTCCTGTTAATGCTTGAAACGCTCTCTTTATGTTGGGTTTTCAGTGACGGCAACATAAATCAAGAAGACAAGATCAGATACAATCCTCAAAGTGACCCCAGGAGTCACATCCCCCACATAAGGAAATCATTTTTCATAATGCAGTAACAGTGGCACTAAAACATGATGTTAAAGGAAGAAAGAGAACGGAATGTGGTGGGTGAAGGTGACAATATTATTACTATCCCAATGCCAGATCCTCAGAGAAAACAGTCCCACGGAATCTGCAAGTAGGCGGTGAGACATGATACCCTGCCTGGTGGAGGCTGCCTGCGATGTTTAATGGAAGTCAGATCAGAAAGTGTGAGTTATTTAGTTCATATGAAAGTTGTCAGAGACGTGACTGAGTTTTAGAAGTTATTGGCATTCATGTGGTGTACCTACTATGCACTTGAGAGGAATATTTTGAGTACAAATGTTTAGTGGTATAAGTTATTTTTATGCACATTATGCTTCCTTGCCAGAGGGCATAAATGAATCTAATTTAGCAGCAATAAAACTAAATTAATGGACTACAAGCATTGGAGCACATAAAGAATTAATTCTATCTGAAAGTAGCATTAACACAAAGAATATGTAATTGTGAAAGAGGTCTATAAAAATAATGATTTGGTCAGCCAAATGGGAATATGTTGCTTGGATGTCTTTGCCAAATTCTGTTCAGTCCTGACATTAAAAACTGATTTAATGCAAACATTTCCCACCCTCGAAAATGATGAGGCTCATGAAGAAATGAACAGGAGAAAGATTCAAACTTCAGATTCCAAAAGTAATTTTCCTTCCTATAGCTGCAAAATAACAAAAGTTTAGAAATCCCATGGACTGAAAAAACAGTTTGTTCTTCAATATTTGGGAATTTCTGAGTTTATATTTAGGTTTCAGAGTAATTCAAGAAGTTTGTTTAAGTATGTATTATTTTTGTTTCCAAACATCTGTCTCAGATTTCTGCCTCCTCATTCAACACTGGTGTGGGTGAAATTACAGCTCTTTAGGGGTCGTGTGTCGACTAAAATACACCCACTTTTGAGTCGATTAAAACTCCAAACAATTTAATAAAATCCTCACTAATTCATTTTTAGAGACACGATAAAATCTGATGTTACTCTGGGAAAATAATCAAAGATTTATAGAGTGCCACTTCGAATCAAACACTTTTAGAACATATCTTTAGAACGATTGATGTGCAAACCAGATTTATTCTGCTCTGGTCTTTGAATAATCTGTCAGCTTTAGAAAAATGAATTTTGTAGATTTTATATTTCTCATTAGTGCCCAAATACCCAAATCCTTTTTCTTTAATCTTTCTTTAAAAATAACAAACAGGAAGATGTGTAAGGATAAAAAACACGGCTGTGAATTTGCACTGACCTAATTTCTTTTAAAAAAAAAGAAAAAAAATCAAACATATTTCACTTTTTTGTTCCCTGATCTTTCATCTACCAGTCTTTGAACATCACAGTTTGCCCTCTTGCTCAACCTAGTTATACATGGCAGCCAAAAAAAAAGTGAATTTTGTGTCCATTTCTATTCCAATTGCTTATGATAGCAGGAGAGCGGTGGTTTCCTCTGGGGACGAAAAATGCTCATTTGAAAAATCGCCCAGACGTGCACGGAGGTTGCCAACCTCAATTTTTGATGCAGTAGCTCATTTTGTGTGTCTTCCTCCCGAGTCACAGCTCAGCCCCACCAGAGGCCTGGTTACAGGAGACTGCCAATTATAAGGGCCTTCTCCTGCACCTGCCCGTTGTTGGCCAGTGTGCCGGTCTGCAGTTTCACTTCAGGCCCAGGATCAATCAGAGCTGATGCCAGCTACAATTCAGCCTGGAGATGCTGGGAACGCTCAAAAACATCCCATTGTGTCTCTACACTTAGATTTAAACTATGTACTCATTGTATGAATGTCTTTTGTTTTTTACCTTCTTTTTTTTTGTTGAAAAATTATAAATGCAGCATGGAGGAAAAAAGTCATCCAAAATAAATCTAAATTAGTCAGTTTTTTGAGCAGGACTGCTTGAAGCTGTTTGTGTTCCGTTTTGCTGAGTTTTATGTCAAACCAATGTTGTTAACAGGACCTAAAATGTTTCTTAGATCTCTCACAAGGTGCTTATGAACCCATAAATCCACTGGAATCGAGCATTAATAAGATTTCTGCACGTTTGAACCGTAACATACTAAAAGGGCCTCACATTAAAGCCACTGGTACTTCAGCATGTGTCGCTGCATTCTTTACTAACACTGTGTGCTTATAGGAGTTGTTAAAATAGTGTATACTGATGGACTATACATGACTTGTACAGAGCCTGTCATCATCTCCAAACAATATGAATGCATGCTGTTTGTCATCCAAGCCTGGGTTATTCCTCCAGGGTATTTTCCCATTTATGACAGGATTTATTCTCTCCATCTCACTCCCTTTTCCTCTTGCACTTTCTATTTCTTTAATATATGTCCTGACTTGCGGGCACTTTCTCATTATTCCTATCTTGATATCTGCCACTGTTAATGAGTGGAGGGACTGGAGGTGCAGAGTTTGAGCGTTTGGATTAATGTGGGTGCTGCAGCGGGGAAGTTTGGGAATAGTGCGTGCTCTCACAGTTCATTACTGTGGATATATGACATTTTAAGGCTGTGAGACGCTAGGCTAATGATGCTCTCTGGTAAACACTGGAGACTGCCAGCCACTGCACCTGAGAACGTTCCTCTAATAGCAGGAATGTCAGCATGGTGACAGGTCCACTTTCTCTTCAACCACACTACGAGTAGATTTTTTTAATTTATTTATTTATTGGTACTGCACAGTTCCTTGCTTTGCATTCAAAACTTTCATTTTGTCATTTGCTTTGAAGATGTCACTATCTATCCATCTGGATTCTTGAAAACTATATATTATTATTCTCTTTCCTCTCTGTTTGCTATAATATTTGGTTACCACATGTTGAAAATAATATTAAAGTTGATCCAAAAACTACATGTTGTAAGTATTTTTTGGTCTTTTTTATTTACATGTTTTGTAAAAAATTATTTAGGATTTTAAGAGAAAATAGATTATACAAAGAGGCTACAACCTTAAGAATGTCTGCATTCCTTGATTAGATATTAGATTAACATTATTGGTGTTGATTTAACTGTAAACAACAATAAATTAACATTGTTTAGTGTTGATTTTCCAGTTTAGTGTTAAATCAACACCACTAGTGTTAGTTTAACGCTGCCATATTTGCTGTGTACAGTCGGTTATTGGACAGGTAATTAATGGTTTTTGCTTCAGGGGATTTGATATTTTCATGAAATTTGTCACGTTGTCACATCAGCTCTCCTCTGCTCCGCTGAGTTCTGGTCAGATGCACGTTCAAGTTTGGGGTGGGGGCGTGGCTTTGAACGGAGCATTGGTGGGAGTGGGAGAAGGGGTGGAGCTTAGAGGAGCTGCCTCTTTCAAATCGTGTCAGCTCTCCAAAACCACCAACCCTAGCTTTAATGTGACTCCTCTCAGCTGGGATCCACTGAAGCACATCAAGTGTTTGACAAAAACAAAGATCTGACCTTATTGAAGTGCCTCACGTTGTAAACGAAAGAATTATTTGCTCTGCAGCTCAGACATCTCTGTTTCCATAAACACAATGCTCAAACAGCATTTTGCTTCTTTTCAGCAGATCTTAAAGTTGCACAGAAGCCTGTTTTTCACTCATTTATTCAAACCAGGTGTGTACATGCAGAGTAGTGAGCCTTGAAGACCAGGCTGAGGTCTGAAAAGTTCCTATTTAAAAAGTAGAGCCAATTTGTTCAGATGAAATGTATCGCTTGTGATTTAAGATCTTCTTAAACAGTTCGGAGACTCATTTTTACTTCACACAGACTGGCTCACAGATCTGATGCTATGTGCTACTGCACTGGATCTACAAGCACAACAGTAGCCTTAAAATGTGAACAGAATTACACTTTTGGTTGATGTCTTTTACAGTTGCTCAAAATGGTGAAATGCATGTAACACTTTTCACTTTCATCGAGGCGAAGCCTATTCTGTGGGGTGATTCTGTTGTCTTTTTTATATATCATCAAGCATATGGGTTGGTCTGCCAATGTCACTTTCTCCATGTCTCTGACTACAATGTCAAACGTTAAACGGCGCAGGTGAAGTGTGTGTGTGTGTGTGTGTTCACTTCCCAGTCATGTGCAGTGACCAGAGATTATAGCTCTTGATGAGTTTATGACTTCAGATTTGAATGATGGTGTCATTCAAGCATCACTAATACAAGACCCGTACGACAGAGTCAGACAGATGACAACGTTTTATAACAGTGTTACACCTCCTGTAAATTTAGCTTTTTTACAGTACAAAGACAACGAGTCACCCTTTACATATACTCATACATTAATGTGTATATTTTTTTCTTATCTGTTTTTTTCACTGTTGATTATGACAATGATCCTGAGCAATGTTTTTTCTAGCTCTAATTATTAACATTATATTGTTGC
>JAVKLF010000083.1:795497-806541 GCA_034783495.1 Millerichthys robustus | reverse complement strand
TGACCACTGAAAATAGAAAATGTTGCTTACATGTGCACCTACTGAGTTTATGCTCCCACACAAAGAGCTAAAGGAAGACGGTCTCTCCACAGCAATACAAGAATCGGTAGACAAAAAAAAAGAACAAGACTTTCTGGATATTGAATTGGTTGGAAAGAGGACACCTCTGACAAGATTGTAGAGTGCGTGCTGATATGTCAGCTTTTATTTCCTTCCTCCTCCTGCAGCTCTTTCTGTCAGAACAGCACTCACCAGTAAGAGGGGAGGGAAGGAGGGGAGCCCAGTGAACATTAGCCCTCCAGCGATCTCCAAAGCTGCTGACACTCATCAGTTTAAGAGCCCTCCAGTTATGGCATGGCATCATCTTTGCAGTGACCTTAATTGATTGGTGCCAACGACCTCTCGTCTTTTTTTCCAAATGCTTTAATGAGTTAATCCATCAGTATTAACTGATATATACCAACTAGAGTCAATCTTTGGTGAAGTTGCTACCATTTATTTCCCTTTGTTTTCTCAGAAAAACGGTACGATTTCTTAGTGTCAACATCTGATATGTTCACAAAGTTCCTTTGTGAAGAAATAATGGGTTTATGAGATTTGCAAACCATTACATTGTTTTTATTACATTTTACCAAAAACTACGTTTTTGTTGTTGTAACATATTACCCGCTAAACATTTATTTATTGTCATGATAACTTATTTTAGTATTTACCTGAAAACCACTGTGCCCACACACTGCCTGACTGAACTTCCATTGTGACTGTGAAGGTTTTATCATTGCTGCAGACGATAAGGAGAAAAGTTTTTCTTGGAGACAACTTCCTTTAGAGAGGATCTGAAACACGCCATGACTGACTTATCCCAGAAGTTTCTTCTTCTTCCTTCCTTTTTTAATACATACTGTGTATATATATATATATTCTTTTTAACCTCTCGTACACTCACTCTCACAGCCCACCTGGTGATGATGAGAGTTTGCCTTCTAGGAGTAATAAACCACAAAATACTACAGTACCAGTCCTTACAGCTAAAATTAACTTGTGTTTTTTGTGAAATATATATACTTTTTCCTGCCAATTTGCAGCCAAGGTGAGACAGCCCGACATTGATTTTATCTGTAGGATGGACATCTCTCTGACAACTGAGGCAGTCTCTATAAAATGACGTCGCTTTTTGTTACAGATGGCCAAAATCACCATCTTAGTGAGCTGCTCTGTAAAACTGGTCATTTTTTCAGTATAGTGGGCAGACTCTGAGAGCATGTTGGAAGAATCCTCTACAATAACAACGAGTGCAAGATGCTGTCTTCCTCTTTTCCCAGCAGCAGAGTTTTTTATTGCCCAATTCTAAACTCATAAGACTGTCTGTTCCTTAATACTTTAAGCTCCAGCTATTAGCTAATGTACCAAATGTTTTCTTATTTAGGACTTCTTTGCATCTCTAAATGGTTCTCCGGACCATGTTACCATAAACTCCTCTACCAGCAGTCAATAAGTGCCTGAACACATTGCTGTTGCTCTTCATTGCAAGTCTTTTTCCAAGAATGGGCAAAGTCTTTATTTTTCCATAAATCTCACTTTGCCGAGACGTAAACAACTAGTTAGCAAACAGGGTTCAGAACGGTGTCTCAGAAATGTCCAAAAACATTTGCAGGGAGTCAGTTTGCTTGCTCGAGTCCCAGGAGGTCACAGTCTTGTTCCTTGTATTTCGAACAAGTTAAAACGACATTATTTTCACCCCCAAAGTAGCTGTTGAGTTGTCGCAGGCATGTTAAATTCATTTTAATTTTGTTGTGGATATCTTCAACTCATCTCAAAAGAATTACAGCTGCATTCACTGCTCATTAACTTACTCTGGTGTTTTACAGAAGTGTTCAAAGAGCTCTTTGCAGCACTTTTATTCATCATGACATCTGTAATTATGTCCCAAGCTAAAAAAATATTGTTTTACTTTCTTTTAGATCTATTTTAAGGTTAAGTCATGCAAAAAAGTGAGATGTTGAAATAAGGAAAAAATAAATATGGCAATGTTTAGGTCAGTTTCCTGCTGTCTCCCACTTATAGACATTTTTTGTGCCATTTGGTGCCAAAGACTGTCTCTGAAAATGTCCCAGAGTTACGTTCAGTACGGACAGCTGTGGGTTTTCTCAGCTCTGATGTAAAGTATTGACCTGAAGCAGTCCTTCTGACTTCAACGCTGCTTTTGGTGTATTAAATCTCAGTGACATTTAAATTCCACTTACATATTTTTTTCTGCTTCTCGAACATTCATTTCTGTTGACAGTCTTTATTTCTAAAGCATTACATTGTAATGCCATTGTATTTTTCAGTTTGCTTTATTTGGAGTCTGCTTGAATGTATTCAAGCCTTAATAAAATATTGTGTTATTAGGACTTCCAAAACGGGTACGATACAGGTTTTTTTTTTTCCTTTTTATATCTAACTGACAAGCAAAATGAGAAAAACAGGAAATTGCTTCACTGAAAAATTGGTTGTACTGTATGATTCATAGCTTTGCTGGTATTGATCATAGCAATGCTATCCAGATGGATGTGTCCATCATCCAATTGAGGTCAAAGTTAGGTTGAACAAAACAGATTTTTTTTCCATATCTGCAGATACAATCCGAACGTTCTGGGTTGTTGCAACATTTCCCAACATCAGGAAAAGTTACTTTGTGATTAAACGAACCAAATGTCAGAGGAGCTTAGTTGTAAGCCGACAACACAGCGCTGTATCTGATCCTGCAGTCCAGTTTATATCCTCAACACAAGCTTGTCGATAGATCATAGATATTGTTGGATGAAGCTATGATCTCTGCTTCAACCAGTACTGCTATTAACAACTTCAACACATTTAATGCTATTGTATAGAAACACACACACACACAAAAATTTGCTCAAAACATATGGGGACAAATTCTTTTGCAAGCAAGCCAGCATTCCAGTCAGATCGCTCCAATTAGACAAGAAGAGGCAGATGGCCACATGGCAAGGACAGCTGGTTCTGAGGGTTTCTCTGTTTGTCTGTCCGTCAGCATGTCAATCATGAGACACTCTTCTCAGCTTGAAACTGTCAAAACTGTCCCTAATGTGCTCTGAGCAGCCTGATTTACAGGGCTGAGGGGCGATGTCACACGAGTATGAAACAAGAGCTCCATCTAGTGTTCTACCTGTGAAGATTTGCTCCTTGGGCCAAAAATAAAAGTTCCTAAGTCTCAGAATTATAGCAGGATTTCCTAGTCTGCTCCTAGAATGCTCCTAAAATGTGCTGACAGGGCAGTAATTATCAAAATCTAATTCAATGCACTCTAATAAAACACAGTCTTAAATTAGCTCAATGTGATTTGGAACGGTTTAATTTCAAGGGAAAAACAATCTTATTATATTTGTATTACGGTTCTGTTTCTAGAGAAATAGTGATATTTCCAGATTAAATGCTAATAAATGATTGGTTCATATAATGGACAAAATGTTGTTAAATGGGTTGTTAATGTTTGTTCTCACTGGTTTTGCTTAGGCTACCTTTTTGTAAAAACAACTCACTGTCCAAAAGTGGGAAAAAAAGATGAACCATTATCCTCACATCATACCTGACACAGTAGGAGTCAAACCACTGCTTTTGGCCTCACCAACACCCTAAAATACATCACCTGACCTCCATTGTCTTTTTGTAATCCTGACTGTGCTGTTATAATCTGACAGTTTGGTCTGATAGGTGTTAATATGCTTGATATGGCCAGTCCTACAATTCAAACATTAAAGAACAGAAGTATTATCAGGTTATTTTGTTGTACTAACCATAGGAGACAGACAGATCACCAGAAAACATAAAAAATCTAGGTAGTAAAATATTTCTCATTGACTAAACTGAGCTACTGAGAACCAGACTGTTAAGGGTAATAATAGTCAACCCAGTAATTATTAAGTCAGCTGTCTTTAGAGTCAGTTTATTAAAAGAGAAATCAAATAAATAACTAAATAAAAACAACAGATTTTAATGCCATATATCAGGATGCTGGTCCAACAGAACTCAGTAGGTTTAAAGTTGGAACTCAGATCAAACAAAGCAGTTTTTATAACCTCATTCAGATTCAGACCACAAGCCAGTCAGACTCTGAGAAGCTTTCATGATTAGAGCGAGCACAGCAGAAACTTAAAACTACACGTGTTTGATTCCCCATAACATATATTATATAGCTATAATATAAGGTTTTATGATCCAGCATTCAAAAGGAAACATTATTTTTCTGTAAGTCGTCTCACAAAATCCTTTATATGCACAAGTCTAGAATGTTCCTTTGATATCTTGTTACGTTCATAACATGATATCGTATAATATTCACTTAGAAAACTATAAAATATTCTTGGAATAGGAAATATAAAACATGATTTTTATACAATACCTTTTGAAAAAACTACTGTACTCTTTCTCTGAGCTTGACTTTTCTTTTGAGAGTTTTTTTTAAAGCCTGTTTGTGTGGCTAAATTTAAAAATCCTTACTCAGTGAAGTGTCAGTTTCAGTCTGCCTTCACCCAAAATCACGTTCCATGCGGCCTCTTGTACGGATCGTTCTCAGTGAAGGTGCTGGAGACCAACAGAAATCCAGTGCCGTGAGTCATCAGATGTCCTTCATCGTGCTGCGATCCATTTGGCCGGACTCTGCACAGCAGGCAAATTCAGACATTTACCTACCGTTGCTTCCTACGGTTTCACTCTGTTTGAGCTGACATAAGACAAAGGAAGGACCAAGAAAAAAAGAGAAAAAGAATGGCTGTCTGCTCAAACTTACTGATATATTAATCTTGAATGTAAATTAAAAAGACAAATTGACTGCAGGTCAAACATGTTTAGTGCAATACTTTCTAGACTGATGTTTGATATTTCTGATGTTTCTGCGCAGCATAATTTAATCTAATGTGTCATTTTCATGCTGTTTCATTTAATGGCTGAATTATAACGGATAGATTTATTCAACATGTTAGTTGTACAAAAAGTGGAAACAATGTCCTTTACTTAGAAATGCTGAGTATTTCTGATTTTTATGAAGGTTAAAAGTTAAACCACAGAAGCCCGTAGTTTGTTTTAGACAGTTTAAAACAAGTGTTTATTATTACAGTTCTACTTATTTGTGCAAAACAGTTCAGCTCTTGTAGTTGCTATTTTGTGAAATGTCAAAGTGTCAGTTTGAATCTGTTTAACTACGGCAAATTTCACAATATAATAATTGCATCTGATTTAAAAAGTACTTTTTATATCCCAAAGAGAAAAAGAAACAAGTGCAAATCTTTTTTTTTTTTTGATCTAGAAATATAATCAGGCAAATTAAATGAAGGGCAACACAAACCTGACACTAATAAGTCAAACAAACTCACACAAAAGAAATAGATGTAGGTCCTCATTAGTGACTAAGAAAATAAACCTAAGAGTCTGCTGACCTGACTCCCAGAGGAAGGATATTCCACAGTCTGTGACCGAGGAAAGCAAACGCTCAGGTCCCTGGAGTTCTCAGACAAGAGCAAGGTACAACTGGATGATCAGAAGACCTAAGGGGTCTGCTGGGAATATGAAGCTGTAGCCACTGAGTTCACGGATGTATTCGGGAGCCAATTTGTTTAAAGCTTCACGGACGTGGGGTGGAAGGGGTGGATCTTAGCATGTTTTAGCTTGGGTGGGAGTAAGATGGGTTGCAGTAGTCTGTGGAAAATAAATCATATGTTATGTTTGTAGCCATTCCAGAGATTAAAGAATCATTTAGCCATCTGTTATTAAAAACTGCTGATACTTTAGAAATTACAGTAAAACATTTGTATGCTTCTTGGTTAAACGAAGGACATTCATGAGGGAGTATCCCTCACGTCACCGTTCTCAGTTTCCCAGCATGACTCAACAATAAAATAATGTGCATGGCCAATAATACAGCTATGCAAGCGCACTAAATCAGGATTTATTTTTTTCAAATACTAGACACGCAAAAATTAAAAAAGCTTTAGAGTTTACTGAATGCTTTGCTGCAAACACTCAGAGTTCAGCGAAACTACAAAGCAAAACTTGCATGATTTTGTGAAAATCCAGTAAATTATCACATTTAAGGATAAACGTGTTCCTCATTACATGAACATAAAAATACAGTTTAGGCACTAATAAGCTATTCAATTTTCCTTTGGGACTGTAAAAGCTTTACCACATCCACTCATACTAATAGACCAGACAGTAATTCCTCCTCAAAGAAAGTAAAATATTATTGCTAACTGATTTTATTTTGATCATTTAAATGTCATATTGGTCACACGTTCATCACCATCACCAGTCACAGAGAATCCTCTACTGTAAATGTGATAAGAGGAAACCAGAAATATATGAAAATGAAAACAAGAATACATTTCATCTGCTGTGACCTTGATGTAGGCAGTCAGACAGTGTGAGCTAAGGCAGAGCTCTCTGTTGACATCCTGCTGGTGACTCATAATTCACCGCTGGATATTTTAAATTACGAACTACAGTAACTCTCATCTTGGGACCGACTCGCTCATTTTTCAACTTGGTTTTAAGATCTCACATCCAAGCCACTATGTGAAGTGTAACGCCAAATTTAGTCTTGTACTTGTTAGTTTTGACAGTCATGTCTGCAAAATAAATAAATAAATTTAAAGCTCATTGGATTGGATGAAAAAAACCATAAATGTGAGCTAAATTTAGAATGGTATCATTGATTGTCTCTAAGCAGATAATCATATTTGACTCTGGTACAGTGCAGTGTGCTGAGTCTGTGTGTGGAAATACTGGGCAGACAGTCTTTGAAGATAAAATACACCAATATATTGCTCCACACACACACGAGCACACACACACACACACAAATTTTAATATATATTCCTCTGCTTGACTTCCACCCCTTTCATAATTTCTGCAGGAATGAGGGTGTTTTTGTACAAAGACAGAATAGGAGGAAGTATTTATTATAACGCACTGGAGCCCAGGGGGCTCACAACCTCATATTTCATCTTAATGTATCCTCACTCACAGGCTCACTCCTTTCGCTGTCTCGCTGTAGCCTGGAAAACTTCACAGGAAAGAAACAACAATGGCAAAGCAGGTGATGTGACGTTCAAAGTCTGGTTCACCTTGGCTGAATCTAGGGCTTCTGTATCTCAACAGATTAAACTGCTTAAATTAGACTGTGCTCTCTGTGGATGCAACCAGAGATCCCTGGGGGGTAGACGTGAAACAATGAGCTATTGCTGGAGCTGGGAGTGTGGCGACAGGTCTTTTTGGGGAGGCCATTACATGTCCTGCAGTGTGGAATGGGTGGGCATCACTGCATCTACGCTTTCTTCTATATGAGGAGCTCCACAGAGGTCTTCTCACAGGAGCCTCTCACCACTGAGCAGGGGAGTTACTAAACTGTGAAATAAATAATGCTACTGCTGTCCAGTGAAGATTGGATTCTTTTACTGATCTGACTTGTTTTCAGTATATTATTTGGTGTGTGTTTTCTGTAACAGCTTCTTTGTCAGTGTGCTTGTGTAGAAGCTAAAGCTACAAGTCTTCTCAGGTTATTTGTCATTCTGTTTCCCGTCATTAAGCCTGCCATTTTAGGTTTTTGTTTTCCATCTTTCTGCTCATTGTTTCCTTCAGCCTGGAATGCCCGTCTCACACACCTGTCATGAATCTGTAATCATCTCACCTGTTCTCACCTGCCAATCATCCACCCCAGTTTAAAAGCAGCCTGGTCTTCTTTGTTAGAGTCTTAGCTGCACACTTCTGGTGAAGGCAAGCTTGTTTTGTTTAACCTTTGAACTCATGCTTACCTGGACTCTTATGTCCTATAACCATCAACATTTTTACAGCATAATGACCAATTTTCTTTGTTTATTTTATTATTATTATTTCTAACCTGGGTGTCAAAAGAAACCTGAAAGCAGAAAATGATCAGAACAAACAAATATGAAAGACTGTTGAGGCCTGAACAGCTCAGTGTTTCACTGTGGCAAAGATATAAGAAGGTCCACTGGTAGCATACTGCATATGTTGGAAATCAACAAATGATTCTTAGGTAATGAAGACCTTAAAGTCATCAGTGATCAAGATGAAATGTTACCAAAACATCAGTTCATACATCCTGGTTATGGGACTCTCCCAAAGCCTTAACTATCTTACTCTGGCAGCGTATACATGGGATGTTGGGCTCATAGTCTGGCAGGTCTCTGTCAGACCTGCTGCTGGTTGATTCAGGATGTGGTAAAAACTCAAATTCTTGAGTCCAAATGGCAGACAAAAAAATGGCATGTGCTTCTGTAATGCTTGGTAAAAGTCCCAATGAACCTCCCTTGGTGTGATCTGTCTTGAATGACCAAAACTACCTAAAATGATGTGCGTGATTCAGAAATGGAACCTACTAGTTTTAAGAGTATAAATATTGCATTTGTATTGATTGGTTTGTGTAAACAAGTGCAGATATTTTTATTAAACTCTTTGGGTGTGAAAAGAAAAATAATTTTCTGTGTAACATCAGTATTTCCTGACCCAGAAGCGTTGCAAACAATAGGTGTACCATTAATTAGTCTATCTAATTACCTACTCACGTCCCCATACGGGTATCACACCTGCTGACATCCACCCAATGCACTTTTATTGATTATAGCGGTAATACAGTTCTGTATTCCCCAGAAACCAGAACCAATTACTCTGTGTAAACCACATCCAGCTGTTTGTCTTTCACTTGTAAATGGTTCCAGCCAACGTGCAGTCGAGCTGAAGGGCCCAAGTCTGATATTTCCCCAAAGATCCCGGCCCAGTCTTTTTCTCTCCATTCCACACTTAGACAACATCCCTCAGGAAAAAACCTGGTGGGAACCGATAGGGAAAATATGAATATAGATTAGCGATAGGATAAAATATGAAGGAAAAATTCTAGGTAATTTATTGTGTTTTATATTCAGCATATTGATGAGAGGATGCCCTGGAGTTTGAAAATATTTTTCTAGTTTATCAGTATTAGGATAAAACCAAATACGAGTGCTGAACAAATGGAGCAATGTTAGTTTTGTGAGGCGTGTTTGTTAAAGAGATTTTCCAGCAAATCTTTGATCATTTTGATTATTTAGGGTCTAAATGAGTAACTATGAGTGATTTTATTTATTTATTTCAGATTAAACACTCATTTCCATGAATAATTCAAATAACTCTCAGCTCCAGGTAAGGTATTCAGTACTGATTCCATTTATGTATTAGTTTCAACAACACACTTAAACTATACACCAACTTAATTCTTCCAGGTATTTGAAACAGACAAATACAACAAACTTTGTTTTTTAATATATAGGATATAAGCCAGCAGTTGCAGTATACACAAGATTTAGGTTCTACTGTTCTCCCATGATTTACAGTACAGAAAAAGACATCCAATTAAAGTGAGATTTGTGCATCAACTTGGTATGAACTCCTGCTCTGTGAACACACCCAACAACCTTGCTGAATTATTGATCTCTTTGTGAAGCTGCACGTCTAGTTCCCCTGAACCCTTTAAGCCTCAAATTGACACGGCTCTGGAAACTGCTCTAATTATTCAGTGTCCATTTGACCCCTGTCTGATAATCAGAGCCAGGGGGATTGATTAAGTTCATCTTACCTACACTTTGGTCCAGGTGGTGTGTATGTTGAACTATTAGCACTGATTGGCCAAAAAAGAAGCAGGAGTCAAAGGATAAATACAGACTTACTATTTCAGAGGCTAAAGAGCTTTCTGTCCGAGTCAATTTTATCTTTTTATATCTATTTTATTTATTCAGAGAAAACGTCGGGCTAATCTGTTGTTAGAAAATCATTTGAGAGAGAAAAGAACAAAACCACAGAAAATGCCAGAAGATAAAATAAATGTGAGGGTGACCTGGAATAATCAATGCTCCAAAGACCCTCCAGTTTGAAGTCTCCAATTTTAGATGCACACATGGAGATAAAGGCCTCCTCATTAGTTCACATAGATTTGGAGAAAAGAAACCTGCAGCTTTTCAGTGGCTGCACTGCTCCACCCTATGGAGGAAAAAAGAAACACAATGTTTGCTTCAGAACTGAAGTTTTAATGAGGTGTACAATGGAAGGTGAAGAAGGATAAGATTAGGCCCATATTTGTGCCCATTCTCGTGCACCATAAGACTTATCGGAATAAACCTTTAAGAAAATAATAATTGGATGAATAGTAAAAACAGCTCATTATTGTCTACTGCACCAGTATTTGCAAAAATGTGAAATTATTCCTAGTGATTAAAAAATGTAACCAGAAATGACTAATAAAAACAGTAAATGCATCTATATTTTTCAATATAAAGTTCTCCGTAGAGTATGTAGCCTTTCATTTCTAAAAGTCACACACAGTGACTCTCATATGGTTTAAGTTCCTCATTGCTGTAGTTTTGCTGACATTTTCCTGATGTTCGGTCAAAGAAATCGGACTTTATTGTGTTCCACATAACGTCCCTCTGCAGGAGGCCAGAAAAAGACAAGTAACAATTTACCAAAGGACATAAATAAATGAATAAATAAATAAAATCTGTGTGATGTGAAAAAGGTGAACCCAACCCTGCAGCAGCAGCAATCATTTAGCTCAAAGACACTAAATCTATTGAAGAATAAATAAGTTATCTGACAGATTTACGGGTTCGTTTCCTACAAACGTGCTGTGAGAAGATCAGCGGAGCTGCAGTACCCTAACATCGCCCCTTGATGGAAGTAAAAGATTAATTTATTACCCAGCAGAATGAGATTTGAGCAACAACCTTTAACCAATAACCTGTTTGCTTTCTGCTTTTATCACTTCTAACTTATTCTGTGACAAGGAAAATTAAATTTAGGGTCTGTTTTCTTTAATCATACATACCGTCTTATTTTACAAATACTTCTTAAACACCAGAACTGGAAAGTTTTAATAATAAAGTCAGGTTTGCATTTGTTTTATGTTTGCCAACTGATTGCCTGTTTTAACTTTTAAAATGGCTGCCACAACTATTTGTCCTAAGTTTTGAATCTGTTTTTAAAATATTGAGAT
>JAVKLF010000083.1:686630-697238 GCA_034783495.1 Millerichthys robustus | reverse complement strand
TAAAAGAAAATCGTGCATCAAACCAGAAAAGGGACCACCACCCGGAAAATCCACCACCAACACCACGAGCTGGCCGTTCCTGTCAGAATAAAAAAAGAAATTCAAATCACATACATTATCTTACAATTCAGTCCATGATAAATCAAGCAACAACAGTTCAAATTAATGATGTGTCCTGACAAACCGCCACGCCACGGTAAACGCGGCACCAGAAGGATCCGTACAAGCTGGTTGCAGACCAGTGCGAATTAGCCACACTGGACGGGGAACCAGAGCCGGCGTTACGCCGACCAGGCCGGCGAGCGTGAAGCCAACGCTCAAAACAACAGGTAGGCCGTCGCTGTCGGATAACCCAGGTAACAGGCAGGCCGCCAGCCAGGACCAACAACACACAGGCAAACAGCCGGCCAAGGACAAACAGCAGCGTTTATCAAACATACATGTTAGACATAAAATCTAGAAGCATACGAAACATGAGCTTTTCACTTACCACTGAGCTCTATATGTAGTGCCTCTGGCAGGGAGGAGAATCAGGCAGCGTGTACAGGCCGCCTGGGTATACAGGTAAAGCTGAGCTAAAGCTAGGCTAACAGACATTAAGGATGTGAGAAGCTTCTTACCACAAGAAGGATCGATCGGCATCTAGAGCGTCATTAAATGTATCATTCACGCGCACAGTCATATGCGGCTCGTGGGCAACATCAGCAAACACCGAGGTCTGAACCGGAAGAAACAAGATTTCCACCAGGTGAGGGGCGGGCCCTTTTTATACAAACAGTGCCACCACCAATTAAATTCAGGCGCTTGTGTGGTGCGTTCAAAGCCCGCAGGGCATACTACCACATTCTATCTGTAAGCCATAATCATAAAAGTGCAAGAAATATGGGTTGCAAAGAAATAAAGATCTAATGCAATCTACTGAGACAACATTTGTTGTGACTTGGTGCTATAAATAAATGGAATTGAATTGAGTTTAATTGTTATGCTCCTCCCACACCCTTTTTTGGCTTGTCTCCCTTACAGGTGCATGTAATTTGGGTTCATCAGTGTCTCTTTATAAACTTGTCCCTCAGTTTGGCATTGTGTTTTTGCTTCTTGACAGATTTTTAGGTCTCCCTCGTGTATTTTTCTCAAGTCCCTGAGTTCTGTGCGTTTTGCTGTTCTGTCAGCTCCTTGTGTTTTGCTTTTTTAGTCCTCCTGTGGCACACATTTTGGATCTAATCCTACATACAATGACAAAGTAGTTGTGAGAAGTTCAGAGAAGAGTTGTTAAAGGTTCTGGGTGTTGTGAAAGAGCATCCAAATTACTAGACTTCTACAGTAACAGTGATTAGAGAAACAGGTAGGAAGATACTTGTTGTGGTCTTCCATCTAGAGAGAAAAGATGAAAGCTTTAAAGTGGAAATGGAACTGCAGCAAGGTTAGCAGCAAAGGTCAAAAGAAAGACCAGCTATGTTGCATGGTTTGGAGAGAGTGACATTGAAAAAAAGACATGAGACAGAACTGGAAGTGTCGGAGATGAAGATGATGAGGTCCTCTCTGAAGGACAGGATGAATGACTGTTGAATTAGAGTTAGAGAGACCAGACTGAGATGGTTTGGACAAATTCCGAGGACCGTGGATATATTGGTAGAAGGATGTTAGAAATGCAGCTGTCAGGAAAAAGACAAAGAGAAAGACCATATATGGATGCAGTTCAAGAGGATATGGAGAGAGTTGGAGTGAAGACAGAGGACTTGTATTGTCAAGTTGTCTCAAATAGTCATAGCCAGGTAAAATACTGACACAAAAATAAACCCAAACAAGCAAACATGAATGAAAATAAAAATTAAAAGAACAAAGATTTATGACAATCAACCTATACATTTTTTTCACAGTCCCGGGTTTTTCAGTGTTGTTTCCAATGCTAAACTTAGTTTTGCACTGCTATCCTTACTTTATGTTCTCAAAGACTCACCCTGTTGATCACTATCCTGTGCTCTTCTTCAGCTTGTGATCTACAGTGTTTCTACTTATCAGAACACTTTGGCCATCCACTTATTTCACAAAACCCTAAAGCATGTTGACATAATTACCTGAGTAAACATTTCCTCCAACAGTATGAGCTCCTCTCAGAGCCCGGAGGGCAGAACACAGCAGCCGACATGCTTTACTGAGAGTCCTATACCTGTTAAAGTATCTGAGTGCAAACCACAGTCACACGTGAAATCTGAGGTGTGCTCTGTGGTATGCTGAAGTATGACTGCTCCGCTAAATGAGAATGTAGATTTTGGCTTAACGTAGTGGTGGTGGTTTAATATTAGGAATTTTTCAATAGTCTAATAGTCTATTTGGGTCTCTGAGGTGGGTGGTGTTTGGATGGTACAAAAGGCTTTGTGCATTCGGTAATTGCCGAATAGTTATATAAAATTTCATTAATGGCTCCTGTTGGTTAGGTCACATCCATTATTGCTACCTGAGAGACTAAGGCCACACACACTCTGCATGTCTGTTTAGTTTTTGTCATTGTTAAACAAGTATCTCCTTGTATTTACACTTTTGTGTAGCATCTCTACAACATACAGTATATTTAATATTAACTTTATTCTTTGACTTTGTTTAGATTTATTTGACAAGGATACTAGGAAAAAGCCATTCCCTTCAATGTTTTGTACATAGGCTGTATAGCCAAAGCATAATATAAAAACTTAGCTTGTGTCTAAGCCTTTTAACATAATATCAAACAATAAAATGAAGCATTCCAAATATATAAAATATATAAGTTAATACACAGAACAAACAAAGAAGAATAGCAGGAACTCATTTAAAAAAATAGTCTGGTTACAGTTGTATAGGCTGGTGTCCATCAGTGTTGATCAGGGACATTTCTAAAGATAGAAAGTCTCCTCCTTTTGCTCAAATGTTAAGCAATTGTGTCTGATTTTTTTGTTTGTGTGTGTGTGTGTTGCCATGTTGTACTTTTCTGAGCCAGACACTGCTCAATACGGGTCTGTACAGATGATACAAAAGTCCTGCCCGCACACACTCCCAACACAATCACAGCAACACATCACTTTTCTTGAAGCTTCAAAACTATTTAATATGAAAATATTTTTAAAAATTTCATATTTGAACATACAGCAAGTTGAAGCTACATGAATGAAGAACAATCAACAGATCAACAAAATGATCTGCGCTGTATCTTTATTTTTTTAGTCAGGAAAATGTCGCACTGCCTTACATGGAGGAGCAAGCCCTAAAAATTGTACTCCAGCCACCCACTAGGGCACACGTAGCTTGAACTTCAGGCTTTCAGTTCCCTCTCGGTAATAGTATATCTCAACACTATTTACAAGATTTGCTTTTACCTCAGCCATTGTTTCTATGGTAGTCAACAGGCGCAAATAAAGAAGTGCGGTATACAAAAGTGCTGCAAACACATGAATGACACAAACTCCAAAACATAAAGGCACAAAAAAACAACAGAAATATACTACAATTGAAAAAAGTCTGCAATTGCAGAAAATAGACAAAAAAAAGTATACAAAAAATGCCTGGTCTGGTGGACTTCCATTTAGTGGAGTGGAGTTTGCTGTGTTTTCTTACTTGCAGTTGTTTTTGGTACTTGCAGCATTTTTTCCTTTGCATTTGTTTTGTTGGTTGTATGTTTTTGCTTCCGTCTAATTTTTGAGCTTTTCTTCGGGAGTTTGCAGTGCGTTTCATTTTTTTGCTGTGCGTTTCTACCTGTCAGCAACCATAGTTTCCCCCTGAGAGTTAAAAAAAACCTTTTAATTATTTCAGTTTGTTGGTAAACTGTTCTAAATCTGTGGAACTCTGAATAAAAAGGAAGATGTTTCTCTCTTGTACTCATTTATCCCATTTTCCTTTCTTCACCATCCACCACAGTGATGAACTCTGCAACAGGTTTGATGTCTGTCTGTAATCACCTCGGATGTTAGTCATGGACTTGGATCAATTTTACATTTCTCGTGCAATTCCAGATAAAACCAAACATTGTCGGCTCACTTCATATACAACCACCAGTCACTCTCTAACACTGAAGAGAAAGAAGAAGGACACAGCCTTGTGGATGAGGTCATCCCAGCACTCCTGCATCCTGCTCAGCAGGCAGATTTTGGTTTCCTCTGCTACTTTAGCTCCTTGCACCATTCTTATTTCAGCTCCATTAAAAATAATTGATATGTCGCTCCAGAATAAATGTTTTGGAGGAAACCAAGTCTGGTCATTCCTGCTTAGTTCAACATAAAGTGGATGGGGAGTATTGCCATAAAGTGGAAAAGTTCACAATGTATTTATTCATCCACTGCCCCTATCACTTATCCAAATTGGTGGTCAATATTTGTTCTAATGATGTTTGCTTCCAATGGCTAATTTTCTGAAAAAGATCTCTCTTTATTTTGATGTTGAATGCTGCCAGCTTATACAAGAGCACAAGTTGAACGTATTATTCTTGCCCCTCCTAGTACAGCCCCACTACTAATGTTAATGAAAAATAATTATAATCTAATTAGCTTTTCTCTTCAATCAGTCTCATTTCCATCCTGGATTTGACTAATCTGTGGTATTGATAAAGCTGCCCTGTTAGAAGAAATGTTGTTTTGCGAAAAAGTTGAGGCTTAAAACCAGAAAGCAAAAATGCTGGGAACACATGTTTGTTTGGCGACTCAATGTGTTTCCTACTGCAGTAATCATTTCAAATTTAAAACATAAAGAAACAAACTTCATGTTTGCCCCACTGGGTTTTACTTGTCAACCTACCTAATACATTGGAACAATTTCAGGATTATTATGGACAATCTAAATCCAGTCATCAATTTTCCAAACCCAGATTGTATTACTCAAAGTTGCAGGGGAATTTAGCTTTTTCCAGCTGTCACAGTGGGAAGTAGAGGACACCCAGGTCAGTGAAACGCTTTTAAAACTACAAAACATAACACTTCTGAATTCTTCTTCTTTCTACTTTTCCCTTTTTAGGGTCACCACAGTGAGTCATCTTCCTCCTCCTCACATAGCAGTTGTACCTTAAACATAATAACTACACGTTTTGGCTAACAAGACTCACAATTAGCTAATTAGCTGATCGTTACCTAAGAATGAGGTGGGGGAAAAAATGGTTGTTGACTTGTTCCATTCTGTCTGTGTCTCTTTTCTGTCCTCTCAAACCCAGCTGTCTGAGGCAGATGGACGCCTGTCCTGAGCTTGGTTCTGCTGGAGGTTTCTTCCTTTTAAAAGGGATCTTTTTTTCTTTGCATTGTCGCCAATATGCTGCTCAGGATGGGAGACTGTGATGAACTGATTCAACATTTTCCCAGTACACACAGACTTGTGAGGACTCACTGTGCCTTATGGAGACAAAGGTCCTGTCCCCATGGGGGAAATACTGTTGGTGGGTCAGGGGTTAGGGTTAGGTATGTACTGGGGTGGTTAGGTTTAAGGTCAGGGGTCAGGGTTAGGCTGTAGAAATGGCTGGTAGAATGAAAATCCATGTAAAGTTCCCATGGGGATAGAAAAACAAACGTGTCTGTGTGTGTATATCTCTTTTTGTGTGTATGGATGCATGTATAAGGAAAGTTGGAAGGAAAAAAGAAAAGGTACTTTTTCCTTTCTCAAGGTCTTTACAGGAGTTTGGTTCTGTATGACTTGGTGGTCAAGTCCCCACAGTGTTCTCATGTACTTCCTGTTTGTAGAACAGAGTTTGCAGCATTTTCTTACTTGAAGTACTTATTTTGAATTTGCAGATTTTGTTTTTTTGCTTTTGTTTTGTTGATTATATGTTTTTGCTTGTGTCAATATTTTGTGATAACAGTTTGTCTTTTGCTGCATTTATTTGTTGCATTTTAAAATTTGTTTTGTTTTAGAGTTTGCATTTTTCATGTGTTTGTGGTGTGTTTAGCTGTTTGCTGCCTTATTGCACCTGTTGGACACCGTAGACACCCTACGCTATGAAAATTATTTGTTCCCACAAAATGATTCACCTGACAAATTAAGCCAGTTATTTGGTTCATTTGAGATCCAAAGCTCTCAACTGCTTTTAATGTAACTTGGTGCTTTAGGTGACCAAATCACACCTCTGTGTAGTAGTTTGGTACCTTTTGCATCATGAGTTACCTAGCATGTGTTGGAGACTTGGGATTTAGAGTATCATCACTATTCAGAGGAAACTGAACTAACTATTTTGGATTGTTTTAACTGCTGTGGCTTTTAAAGCTAATTTATATTAACCAGAATAAGGATGAACCCCTTTTCTTCTGTTGGGTTCACATAGGACTTTTTAGAAATTGTAAACTGATGTTTTTGCCTTCTTTTATTTAGAAAACAAAAGTGCAGAATTAGTTGGTGCGATTTTAAAGTCCAAGAATCAAGAAATTTGTCATTTTTAAATGTTGTTTTAATTTTTTCATATATTCAGTGCAATATATGCACAGAGCAATGTACCCTAGACATGTTTTTCTTTAAGTCTGATAGATTTAGTCTTTGTCTATCATCATAGGGGTTTTAAGTGCATTGTGATATAATGTTACTACACAGGTAATGTATGAGGCTGTGAAATCTTTGAAAAAGCAAGACTTAAATGGGAATGGGACTAAAGAAAACACAAATTATGTAGGAGCCTGGACAAACAACTTGTTAATGTGCTGGTGGAGAAAAAGATTTCTTAAAAAAAGAATGCTTGGATAGATCTCACTGGAAAACTTAACTTTAAAACATTTTGAGTTTGCATGTCAGAGTAATATTAAATAGATATATAATCATTACCCGATGCTGTGCCTGGTTGATTGGAATATATGCAGCTAATTCAAATAAAGCTTTTAAAACATTTTTCTTCACCACTATTACCAATTAATTGCAATCAACAGAAACATTTAGGCCTTTCTTCAATTACTACATTGATTTTCATTCCTGTGTCTGAGGGAGTGCAGAGTGTATCCAAAGTATACAAACAGGCTTCAGGGCACAAACCTACATCTGACTGGTGCTTTTATCATCCTGCAATGAAAGCTGACAAATGTGTACACAATGTGTGTAAACTGTTTTAGATGGTGACAATAAGCAGGAGTGATATTTTAAAGAGGAGGAGTAACAAACTCTGAGTTAGTCCACATATTTATAGTTAATTAATTTGAATGAGGAAACTATGAGTTTCTGGTTCCAGAAGGGCCGATTGCAACGAGTTTAAGAGAAAACATACATTCTGACATTTAACAAGAAAAAATTGAATAGGTCTTCTGGATTTTTTTTTTCTTGGTTGAAACTTTTTGTCTCTTCTCCAAGAGACTTCTTCAGTCTGATGAGTTACAGGTAAACTCAACCTGATAAGCAGTGACTTCGCATAGTGAATTAGCAAGTTTAACTGAGGCAATCAAAACTTGGCTATTCACATAAAAAGGAGGCCCATCAGTCTAAGAAATGATTGTTAGTATTCTGATACTACATATTGTTCATAGACTGCTCGTTAGTACCCTGATACTGTCTATTGTTCATAGCGGGCTGAGTCATACTTGCAAAAACAGCATTGTAAGAGGGGGACAATTGAACTTGAAGGCCTCCACACTGTGATCAGTTATACATCGGTTATACATTCTTTTCATCTGAAAAGCATAGACATATAATGCACTTTCTGTAGAAGTATTGGTATAGCTTTTTTAAGTGTCTGCAGCGTCCTGTCTTTATTTTTACGTTTCACTGATGGTACACATAACCTCCTCTGAGCAAATGTTTTTTCTTGTAAGACCATATTTACATAGTCATTAGGACAATTTTTTTTAGCCGTATAATGCCAATGCATTCCAATTTTCAGAACAATGCACCACTAAGATTACCGCAGTCAAAAATCTTACATACAGTACCTACTCTACACAACCAGTGTCTGGCTTTAAATATTTTAGCGAATAAAGCCAATAAAAAGAGCTGTATATGCAATTTCCAAATAAAATGCAGCCAAAATATCCAATACTGCTACTGGAAGGGCATGAAATACCACAAAAATAAATCATATTTTCATTCAGAATTACTTAAATCTGTTCCAAACAGATGGAAAAAAAAAACACTTTTAGAAATTGCAAATAATCAAATACATTATATTTCGAATTGTAACAAGTAAGTTTTTCACAATATGTGAACATTTAAGAAGTGCTATGTCCTCATGTATTGTGCAAAGTAAATCTGCCAACTTGACTTTCATTCTTACCAAACAACAAACCTAACAAAGACATAAGCTGAAAATCTAAGTTGGTGCATGTATTTAATAATAAGGTAGTAGTTACATGATCTAGACATTCTAATAATCACAACTGAGATTTACTTCAGTAAAAAAAGGAGATGTGTGTCCAGGAACATTTACAAATCATGAGCTGAAGGGAAGGTTGAAAACTAAACAAAAGTGTTTATTTTTCAGGGTTAGTTAGACTTCATGGCCTGATAGTCAGACCTATTAACACATTTACCACCCAGTGGCATTGTAAGACTAAACAATAAGACCTAAATGACTGTATAAATATGATTTTACAAGAAAAAAGCACTTGCAAATTGTGTTTTGATACAGGTAAAGGTGATGTTGTAATTTTGCAACAGTGGGCCTTACAGGGTTAAGCAGATGATCTAAATAGTTTGATAAATAAACAATAGCATAATATAGACAAAACTTTAATGATCTTTGACAAATCAATAATTGTGTTGGAATAAAAGTATGCACACTTTTTCTCCAATGAAAAGTAGAAAGAAACTGCTGCAAGCTTTACATTTTACCAGCAATTACCTACCTGGTTTGTTTATTTCCACGTTGCAGCTATTCTCTGTGTGACATGTTAAACACCTAAACATCAACTGAGAAAACCTGCAGAAGAAAGCAAATGTCCAGATAAACACAGGAGTATGTGTGTATGTAATGGAGCATTCACTGTTTCTGCTTGTATTGACATTTTTGTGAAGTCAGACCTTTTTAAATGTCTGTGTATTTATTGGTCCTGCTCATGAGCTGAAGGGAAGTTTGAAAACTAAACAAAGGTGTTTATTTTTTAGGGTTAGTTTGAGAGGCAGATAAGAAATATAAGAGCAGTCTCCAAGCAATTAGAAAACCTTCTGAGTGCCAGGGTCCATTTTTAGCAAAAAAAAAAAAATCATAATGGAACATTAAAGAAAAGATTTGTTGTGACAAGACATCTCACTTAGAACAAAAGTCATATGAGGGTTGTTTTACCTCATTCTTCGTAGTGATAAAAACTACCTTACAACTAGGTATTTGAGACATAAAATATGTCATTTTAAACTGTGGGTGAAACATGCATGTTAGCAAGTTGTTAGGGTGTGTTTGTGGTTTGTGTAACCCAAAAATAGACTTTTTGTCTTGAATTTTGGATAGTAAATTTTACTGGAATCACTTCGTCAATATTTATAAATGTGGACGAATCAGTGGCACAGTGGTGTAGTTGGTAGAGTTGTTGCCTCTCAGTGAGAAGGTCACCAGAATTCTGGAGACCTTCCTGGGTGGAGTGAGTGTGCCCTGCCCCTCACACAGTGACTGTTGGATATGGGCACCAGCGACGCTATAAGGGAGAATTGAGTAAAGATGATGGATGGATGTGAAAATAAATCCTCTACATAAGGAACCCAAACCAGGCACAGGAAACCGGTTCAGTACTCAGCCTTGAACGTTTTGTCGCAAACATATAAAGTTTATCACAGAGCTGTAGGCCATCCTGTCTGCACAGAGAAAATGTCCCTGAATCATTTGTTCTTACAATGTTTAGATTAAACCTGGTCACATCCCCTGAGGGTGGTCCAACGTACATAAGCATTGGAATAATGTCATTGTAAACAAGAAAGTGTTTGAAGTAAATGATTACAATTGATTACAAAGTATAAAATATGAGTGTGTGTCTAAAATTTGGTTAGTCAAAATATTTTGCATATGGATGAATGAATAGGATTCAGTCCACAGTGATTCTGAACTGGATAAACTACATGTGGAGATGACATGTTAACACATGAGGTACAGCGACACACTCTGACAAAATGACAAAAATGCTGCAAAATGCTTAAGATTTAGGCTGTTTTGAGATGGTGGGAAAAGTATGAGTCCAGTTCTGAGAAGTCATCAGCTTTATCAGCTCACCAGACTTCTTTTTCATTCTCAAACACCATCAAAGCACCATTTGACTCTTGGAGACTAGATGGCAAGTCAGAACACCAAAACAACAGCTAAATCTTTAGTTACAGCTTGTACTGAATTCTGGAACCTGGGCTGCATAACCATGCAAATTGAACCAATTCTTTGAAAATCACAGCATAGTTTTGTGTGCTTGGCTTACAGAACAGTTTGCTAGGCCATGCACATCATTTAAATCTGGAAATTAAAACCAGGACAAAAAACACTTAATTCTCAGAAACAAGAGCTGTTTGCAACACAAATTTAGCATGAAATAGAGAGCAGAATGTGAGGATTGGTTCTGCAGCCTGGCTACTGCAGCTAATGGGATTCACCTACGGCCACTCTCCCTTCATGAGCCAGCTCCTTTTATAAGCTCCTCATGACAGAGACAATGCTGGATCATTGTGTTTTGTTGGATAATGAAACAGCTCCTTTGTGGTATACTTGTGCCTGAATTATAC
>JAVKLF010000083.1:548445-560196 GCA_034783495.1 Millerichthys robustus | reverse complement strand
TCTCATAAATATATGCTAGCTAAAAAGCTTTGGACAGGCCAATAAAAAGCGCAACGCTACATTTTTTGCAGTCCAGAGAACATATAATATAATTTACCTACTTTTGATGGACAGAAAAAGCCTAATAATCCATATTTGTTTATTGAAATTACAATTATTTGGTAAAGACCCATCTATAACTAATATAAATGTAAAAAAAATTCTATTTAAGCTTGCTTTTTTCATTTGCCTTGATAATTTAGACGCTTTTCAAAACATTTGACAATAAAAGAACAAAAAACTAAACAGGAAGTCTTTATAAAAATAAAGAAAACAGCACATGTGACCAGCAGTTTTTAACACGTTGTGTTCCAGATCAGCAGGTTGGTGTTTACCATAACTGGATACAGATTTACACATTTAAACAAAAATACAAAAAGGCCATCACTTCCTGGTCCCCGCTGCTGAATTTTGGCCGAGCTGGCGGGCTCTCTCAGTGGCCGACTCTACGGCGCTCATGACGGCTGCCCTCACGCCGCCCCGCTCCAGCGCGTGAAGCCCGTAGATGGTTGTTCCACCTGGGGTGCAGACCTCAGAGCGAAGCTGAGCGGGATGCTTCCCAGAATCACGTAACAATCTCCCAGCACCCTGTGGCACACCACAGCGTGATGAAATCAGTACGTTCCTCAGAAAACAAACGTGCAGACTTTGTAAAACTGACCAGAACCGTCTGAGACGCCACACTTTGGGCCAGAGCGCTCGGCATGCCCATTTTAACGGCTCCTTCGGTCAGAGCTTCAGCAAAAAGGTAGACCTGCGGAGAAGAATCAGGGAAAGGTGAAGAGGACCCGACTCTTCTGCTCAGCAGGAGGATCGTTTTACTGAGGAATAAAGAAAATTATCATCTGTCAATTATTAAAAACAAAACCTTACCAGTGACACCGTAAACGTTGCTAATTGTAACTGCTGTTTAGCTCCTTTTAGCTAGTATATTACTGTTTTTAGGCATTGTTTTGCTCCTTTTAGCTACTGTTCTACAGTATTTTTGCAGACAATGCTTAAACTCTACAATAAACTGTCTACTCATATTTAATTTCTCTTATTCTGAGAATCAAAGAACGATTGCAGAAACGTTTTGAACAAAAAACAGTAAAGACTTTTTACGACTCACAAAAGCGACCCCACTCCCGCTCAGCCCCGTGTGGATGTCTATCCAGGCCTCGGGACCCTCGTCCACGAGCCCACAGTGATGCAACAAAGACCGAAGCTGAGCCCCTTCCTCTGGTTTTGCGTGGGTTCCCCGAGCGAACAGGAGAGCCCCCTCCTGAACGACACAAGGAAGGTTGGGCATCAGCCGAATGACAGCCGAGTTCTCTGGGAGGAGCTTAAAATCAAAACAAGGAATGGTGTTTGTTTAGATCAAAACTAACATTTATTTTAGAGCTTATCACAGACTCTCACCTCTTCTAGCGTTGCCAGGGTGACTCCTGCTGCCACCGACACGATGACGTGTCTGCCCGTGACGTGCCGAGAGATCTCAGACAGAACCGGAGGAACCAGGTGAGGTTTGACTGCAACAAAAACCACACGAGACCCACAAACTACCTCCTCGTTGGAGTGAGTCACAGCAATGCCAAGCTCCTGAAACCAGAAACATGTACCGAGACCAGGCTCAGCAAGGGTACAGTTGGTTGTGTCTCTGTGTTCTTTTCTGACCTCAGCAAGCAGAAGAAAATGTGGGAAAGTACCTGAAAGCGCTGCAGGTTTTTGGAGGAAGGTGCGCTCACTGTGATGTTTTCAGGAAGAACTTCTACAAAAAGCAGCAAACATTCGATCAGACTCCTTCACATAAACCCCGCTCTGGCGTTTCAACACCACTCTGCCCTCACCGGGTAAGATGCCCTTTGCGATGCCGAAAGCCATGTTTCCTGCTCCGATGAAGCCCACCTTCAGCTGCGGGTCCGAGTCAGGCTCCATTCTGCTCTGAGGCAAAGCAAAAACATAGAAATATCAAATTAAATCTTTTTGCAAACATTTGAAACATTAAAAACAAGTGCCATTTTTTATTTTCTAATTCAAACATTCAATCCTTTATTCATTACAACCCATGTTTGAGAGAATTTATTTTACAGTAAACCAGGATTAAAGTGATGCATAACAGCACAAAATAAAGCAATAAATACGACCTTAATGAGATTATATTGGTCAGAAAAACCGATCAATGAAATGTCCATTTTGGAAGCTGTGCCGCTGTTCTCCATCAGTCTGTTCAGAGTTCGCCCCAGCTCCCACCAGGGGGTGTCCGGAACAAGTCGCTGTCATCCTCCTGTGGGCCACTTTAAACAGTTCATTGTTCCTCCCGTCCTTTCGTGTCCAGGTCCCCGAAGATTTCGATCAACAAACAGTTCCGTCTCCTTTACGTCCCACTTCCGGTTACTCACTTTGGCTTGGCTATTGCCCACCGATGTATATCAATCCTAACATATAAATCCCCTTGTGTGTATTTTAGTTATTGTTCCACTATTATTTAATTTTTCATTTTTATTTATTTATTTTCAATGTTATTTTGTATTTCCATTTCAAAATCTGCCTCTACTGTGCCCATGTCAGAGTTGCACTGTTGTAATTGCCTTACTTGTTTGTGCTTACTTTGTTTAAATAAAGTTTGTTTAAAAAAAATAAAATAAACATTTGGTTTGGCTAGGCTAATGAGATGCTAACGGGGATGATGTGACTTCGAAAGGTGTCAATTTCAGCTAAAATCTTTCACGACTTGTTCTGTAAACTGTGCCGATAAAATCTCGAGATGATTTCCTAACAAAACACTCAATCGGAAACGTGACCGTGCTGCTGCGTTTAGCTAGAAATAACTAATAATCCCGGGTAGATTAGACGAATGTGTATATGAATGAACGTGCCACGACATGCGTATTTGGTTGAACAACAATAAAGTTTCACGGAGTTAATTAAACACGATAACAGTAGTTTCTGACGCTAGAAACAGGATTGTTATTTACCTGATTTTTCTGAGCAGCTGATGTTTGGCGTATTTAAATTAAAACTCCCTATTTTAAACCTGTAACATAATCTAAATGAGACCATTCGCACAAACCAACCTGTTTAGCGAATCCGAAAATAGATACGTTCGATTCTTTTTCACTCTGACTGCCAGCGGTGGGCGGAGCTCCAAACATCGTCTTTTTTGCGAGCATTTTAGCACCGCAGCCAGTTTTCCGTTTAGCCCTTTAAATTATCAAGTACACCCAAACCCGGCACTCAAAATACGAGCGTTCCCATTGGCTGCCTCGAGGCGTAATCGATTGTAGCATCATTTCAATCAGCTGTGGGACACAGTGGCGTCTAGGAGCAAATTCTAACAGGTAAACGCTTTAAAACGCGTCCGTTTGTCGATGTATTTACTTCTTATTTAATATTTATTTTGATTTTCTACTAAAGAACACTTTGGGAGTTATTTATGCGATTTGTTTAGATAATTATGTTGGGGGCGGGGATGCTCATTCTAAAAGTGTGCTTGTTCATTGTAGCCACTGTCCAATTATCTTAATATGCTTTAATCTGTGTAAAATGTAATATTTGACAGGAGAACTCGCCTCCCGTGTAGAGCAGACATGCCTGGACAAGCCTCACTGTCTTTTTTTATGCTATTTTAAATCTAAAAATAAATCAATTCAAGTTGTATTTCACGTTCTACATGAAGGCACAACGGTTTACCTGGACTTGATAAATATAAACCCAAACAGATTTCAGAAAGTTATATTTTACATTTTCTAACATGTTTTGAATTCTAATTGATGAAATGTCGCCATCAAGTGGCTGCTTTCAGCATCGCGGTAATTTCATCCAACCTTTAGAAGAAGAAGACGTTTTTTTTTTCTCTCATGTAAAATATGTAGACTTTCAGGATTATACGACACAACAGTTTCTGACTTGCTAATTATAAAAAACTCATTTTCTTTTTTTTTTGTGCTATGATCCAGACATGGGCCCCCTGCTGTCCCACCGTCCCCACCTCCTGCTCGCCGTCTGCATCCTGACCTGTCCTCCTGTCGGCGGCCTGTTCGAGTGGTTGAAGAACACCTGGACTCCTCCTACTCCTCCCACTCCTCTTCCCACAGCAGCTCCTGCACACCTCACAGAAGACGCTCGCTTTGAGATGACGACTGCAGATGAGAAGTTTCTGAGCGAGGCGAAGCAGCTGGAGCTCGGCCCGTTGGACAGCTGCCATTACAAGGTCCACATCTGCACCTATGCTTCATTTTGATTTTAGACAAAGGCTACATTTTCTGCCACACGGTTTCAATTCTAAAGGAAAGTTAGTGTTTTTGAGGAGACAAAGTCGTTAATGAAGAATGAAAAGCTCAAATTTGTTGAAGCTGGAACTGAATTGTTGAAACTATCAGAGCCAAACCTAAAACTGACAAAGCAAAAGCTAAAACTCTCAGCATAGTAACTGAAAGCCAAAATGAGCAAAAGAACTGTGGTAACTGGCAAAATAGCAGCTACGAGCTAAATTTGGTAAAACAGCAGCTATGAGCTAAAAGTGAAGCAAGTATGCTAAAGTAAATTTTAAAGAGCACAAAGATTTAAAGGATTTGAGATGCAAATGTATTTCTCTCAGAATAAATGTCATATTAAATAATTCAGAACATGTATGTTACAAGTTCTAATGCTGAATGTTTTGATACCAAAATGTTTGAAGTAGCTGAATTTCTGCTGAAGTAGTTTTAAAAAAAAAAAAGTAAAAAAGTATTCATGAAACGATGGTCAGCATTCAGGATGATTTTTCTCATGAAAATGTAACCAAAAGGAAATCCTCAGGAAAATGAATAATTAAGAGCTTGGGCTTTTTTTTTTTTTTTAAAGGTGGTCGCTCGGCTGAAGTCCAGCTGCGAGAGTCTCTCTGAGGAGAATCTGGCAAAGCTGGGAGTGGAACTGTTCAACTGCCAGGCTCAGATCGAGGGGCGCCGCACCTTTCCGTGCACAGAGGAAACGGTAAAATCTTTCCGTTGTGATTCGAAACCAATTGGCTTGAGCCGACGGCGTCGTGACTCTGAGTTCCGACTCTCAGACCATTAGGGAGTGCACGGCCGACATGGATCCGGACACGTGGAACGCGTACCACATCGTGAGCAACCGAGCGCGCTCCGTCTGCTACGCCACGCGGCAGCAGCTGTTTCGGCGCCGAGCGGAGCTCACGGTCAACGCTCTGATCTCCACGGCCAGCAGTCAGCTGGATGCCATGAAAGGCCTGAAGGTAGAGCCGGGTCCTTCAGTTTGACCCGACACTTTCAATGCTGCTGTAGGCTGGCTGGCTGTTTTTTTTAATAATAATTTTTTTGGGAACAGGAGGGACAGCTGGAGCTGAAGCAGCTGACTGCGGCGTCTCTGGACAAGCTGCTGGAGGGTCACGGCGCTCTGCAGGCCCAGCAGGGAATGCTGCACCGAGGCCAGGAGCAGATGGAGAGTTCGATGAAGACAAACCTGGAACGTCTGAGTCAGGAGAAGGCCCTCATCGCCTCCGGTCAGGAGCTGCTAGCGCAGCTAATTCAGAGCATTATGAAGAAAATGGGTAAGAATCGTATCATCGAAAATCTGAATTCTGACTTCTACTTGAGCTTATTATCCTCTAAATTTGTGAATATTGTTGTGAACTTCCTGAGCCCGTTTCATTTTTTCGTTTGAATCCAGAGAACGTGAGCGAGCATCTGCAGATCCAGAGCTCGGAGGTGGAGGACGGCCACAAGGCCATCGTGGAGGACCTCGCAGGCGTGAGGCGACAAGCTCGGGACATCTATCAAAGGATCGGTAACTCCGCACACTCATCGCCTCCTTCAAGGTGGCGTCCAAAGTAAAGCTGACATGAACGTGTCGGACAGACCAGAGCGTGTCGGAGTTCCTGCAGTACCAGGACCGGACCTCCCAGTACCACGCCGACCTGATGGACCAGCTGGAGCGGATGAACAGCACGCTGGGGTTCGTGCTGCGCCTCCTCGACGACATGCAGAGCGGGATCGAGGAGAGGCTCCACGTGATCCAGGGCTACCTCGGCTGTGCGGGTCAGCAGGGGATGATTGGAACGAAAAACCGGATCCCTGAAACCACATCAGCTAAAGAAGTTATTGTTTGTTTTTCTGATCTTTCCAGGTTTAAGTCTGACAGCCATGTGGTCGTGCGTGGCGCACACCGGGTACTTGGTGTTGGGTGCGGTTCTCCTGACGTTCCTGCGCTGCTCACGGTTCTCTCGAGCCCTGCTGCTGCTCGTGGTGCCCCTGAACGCAGCGGCGGAGGTCAACCAGCAGCCGGCGCTGGATCTGAGCAGCCTGAGCCTGCTGCTGCTCGCCGCGTCTCTGGGTACAAGACAAAAACAAAGCCTTCACAACAACAAACAAACAAACAAATCTGAGCACATTCTGTCTGCAGCTCGCTGGTTTGTGACCCAGCTGTGGGCCCGCTTTCACAGCAGCCGAAGTCCAGCTGCCCCGCTCCCTCTTCACCCGTCATGCACGGTGGAGCCGTCGTCGGGAAACCCGTATCCTCCGTCTTCTACGCCGCAGAGGTGAGACGTCTGAACTCGGCTGTGAAAGCTGAAAGCTGGGTTTTCTAAAATCCTGGCTGCTGTTTCGGCTCTTAGGGACGTAAAGGACGACGTCGTGGAGTCGGACGACTTGTTGGACCAGGACCCTTTCTTACCAGGTGGAGAAATGTTTTAAAAACATAAAATCCCACTGAATAGATGTCAGTTTTTCAGTTTCTCTTGGTGTCCAGGTGACCTCAGCATATCAGCGGTGTCCACCCCTCCCAGGAAACCGGTACCAGAGTCCAGGTTTATCCCCATGTTTGGTTCGCCTCGGTCCGTTTTCTCAGGGGTCAGCTCATCCAGTTTAAGCTCTTTTTAGACATAAATCTAAAAATAATAAATCCAGACTTTGACTCGCTGATTTACTTCCCAGGCTCTGTTTGATGACATCCCCCTGAAGAACCTGGGAGGGGGTTCTGATGCGGAGAACTGGTGTGACTTCAGGTCCGACTCGAGGAGTGCGAGTCCCGCCCCGTCTCTGGTCACCAACAGGTTTGGATTTTTAAGATATTTAGTTTGTTTCACGTTAAGAACAAAAACCGTAAAGCTTTGTGTTTCCTGCGGCAGCTCTCTGTCGGGTCGGCATCTGTGCAACGGAACCACAAAAACAGGAAAGGCTTGTAAGAAGAGAGCCGTCTCGGGTCAGGAGTTCTGCCGGGTCCACGAGGGGGGCCACGCCTCGTACACCCTCTCCTAAACTGTTCAAGTTTTAACAGCTCGACAGCAGCTTTACATTTTTAGATATTTTTAATGTTCATTCAGATGTTTTTATCTTTTATTTAAAAATAAATTTTCCTACCTTTTTGATTGTTTCTCTTTTAAATAATGTTCCAAAAGGATGAACAAAAAGTTTTAAGTTCACTTAAAGTTTTGTTGGTATAAAACATTTTAATGGTCAGTTTTTAAAATAAGTCCAGACCCGTGCATGTGAACAGAACCTCCTTTATTATATTTCTATAGTCCCAACATTTCACCAGTAAACCTTTTTAAAGTCTTTAAAATTCATAGAAACCGTTAATGTGTATATGAGCAACTGGAATTAAATAAAACTAAAGAAAACGCACCGGTAGGAAAAAAAAAACCTACGACCACATTTCATTTGTTCAAACATTAAACAAGAAAGTTCTGCAGCTCTGACATGTTCCAGTTTGGTCCTGCTGTATCCGTGACCTCTGACCTCTACAACAGCGCCCCCAGCTGGATTGTGGGTTTATTTCCGGGCTGAGTCGTAGTTGGCAACAAACCAATCGCACGTTTCTTTTAAAGCTGCAAGAACAAGACGACAGTCTTAATTTAGATGCATTTCTGTACCTAATTAAAGAAACCCATGTGAGGTGGCGGCGGCCCACCTTGGCTGAAAGGAGTGAAGCTAAAGTCCGGCAGGTAGCGGCGTAGCTTGGCGTTACTGGCAGTCTTCTTGAACTGACCGTCTGCTTTACTCGTGTCGTACTGAGGAGATGGGATCAAGGAAACTATCTGTGTAGAGGAGCCGTCAATCAGCTGTTCTGCCACCTATCCTCAGAAGCCCCGCCTCCTTTAACCCTTGTTAAAGGTACGTGTGTGAACCAGTCGTCATTGAAAACCAAAGGATACCACCACTTCTCCTTGGAAGCCCAACGATTCAACCACTGCATCTGCTGCTTCTTTTATCGACACCTCGTCTTCCTCCCCGACTGGAACAAAAATCTATTTTTTAAAAACCTCTGACGATCCAATTTCACTTCAAACCGCTAAAATATCAACATTCTGCCTCAATATTCTGTGAACCAAAGACTCACCCGAGAGAATGATTGGCTCCACCTCCGGATACTCCCTCAGGACCCAGAGGAAAAGACGAGCCAAGTCCAGGGAGTAGATGAACTGCCTCCTGGGGGAACCTGAGCCCCACACCACCAGGGGTTTTCCCTCTTCTGCCCAGAAGAATTCAGTTAAGCATTCAGGGGGCGTACGCCGAATTCACAACACGAGGAAAACTTTTACAGATGACTTGCTTTGAGCGAGGTACGCTTTGTGTACGAGGCCCGGGAGCACGTGACCGTCCTCGATGCTGAAATTGTCGTGGGGACCGAACACGTTTGTGGGAATCACAGCCGTGTAGGAGTGACCGTGCTGCTGGAAATAAGCCCTGGGAAGCGTAGACTTCATTAAAACAAATGCAGAACTCCCTTATAGTTTGTGATTTAAAGATATGAGACGGAGAACTTACTTGTTTTGAACGTCAATCATCCTTTTTGCGTAAGCGTAACCGAAGTTGGAGTCATGAGGCGGGCCGTTGTGGATCTGGTGCAGAGGCAGTAAAAGGAAAGTTAGTGTTCGGTTGTAACCCGCTGGATGTTGCAGAGGGCATGGCTCGTCCGTTACCATGGTTTCATCAATGGGATAGGTAGTTTTGTTGGGAAAGATGCAGGTGGACAGACAGGAAACCACTTTGACTGCGCCCACGTGGTGCGCCGCCTGCAGCACGTTGTCGTTGATGTAAACATTGTTCCTCTGGACAAACGGACCAGCAGCGTCTTCACCGGAACATCGTTTCATTTTCAGAGCGCAGCGCATTCTTAACGTCGGAGGAGGAACTTACCCAGAAGTCCAGGTTGGACTTCATGTTTTTGAAAAGCCCCCCCACCATAGCAGCTAGGTGGATGACGTGGGTGGGCCGGTGTCTCTCAAACACCGCCCGCGTCTCCTCCTTGTTCCTGAGGAGGAATCAGGAGGAAATCAAACGAGATGTGGACACAAAAACTGTGCAGAAGCTGCAGTGATGCTCACATGAGATCTCCATCTTTGGAGGACAGAAATATCCACTCCTCCCCTTTCCTGGACGCTCCTTCCTCCTCGATCACGTGCTGGATGGCCCTCCCCACCAAGCCGGACCCCCCGGTCACCAGAACCTTCATGGGAACCGAGCAGTCAGCCTGGGAAGTCATCTAAATAAATGATAAATAAAAGACTGGTTATGGGGGGAAAGTCTTTGATTTTATCCCAAAAATAAAGCTGCAAAGAGAGTGAGACACAGCAACAGGAAAAAATAAAGCTGAAAGAGCAACTGAAGGCATCAAAAACTTAGAAAGAAGCTAAAAGCATCTTAAGGCCGGCCAAAAGTAGCAAACAGCTAAAAACTTTAAAATTCTGTTTTAAAAAGTTACAGCCTTATAAAGTTGACAAAGATGTCATAATTTTTACATAAAAAAATAAATGTTCTTTGGTGAAAGTTCAGAGATTTTTTTAGTCGTTAGAATAATATTTTTATTAAACACCTGGAAATAACCCCCCACCCCCAGATCGCGTTTATTACCACAGAAAACGGTTTTGGTTTTATACTCTCAAAACAAGTTTCACAGAAATTGTTTAATTTTTGGAATTATAAGCAGTTAAAATATATATATAGGCTTTTGAGTTAAAAAAAGAAAGCAGATACCAGAATATGGGGTAAAATAATGGCTGCTGCAGGTAAACGCCACGTCTGTCACACACCTCAGGTGAGAGGAAACACTTTTTAACAAACATTAATCGAGCTTTTATCAAACCAAAAAAATCACAGAAGAGCTCGCTCTAAAAAGTTGTCCGTCTTTTAACTTTTAATCGCAAACTTTAATTTTCGTTGGTATTATTGAGATAATTCTTCCTTCTGACCAGTAAAACCAGTCAGACAAAGTTTGTCTGCAGAAAAGCGCTGGTAAAACCTTTTAAAAATATTTAGATTATTTCTAGTTAGACAAACTTCATATATAAACTACTTAACACATATAATGTTCTGTCGCACAGACATGGTTTTAAAAAATCTTTATTCTGAATTACATTAGCATGAAAATCAGCAGCTCCTTACCTGTTAGCCGCAAACCGGAAGTATCTCAGCGGCAGGCTATGGTGAGGAAGCGCCGCCTCAAACACGTGACCGCTCCTCAGCCAATACAAAGCCACGGTTGCTGAAACCACGTGATCGAAGGTGATTTTTTCTTCCTTTACAACTTTTATTTTGTTAACACGTTTAACGTCACAGTTTAGAAAAGGGAGTCAGTCGTAAAATAGTCAATACAAACAAAATATAAAAACAAGTTGTCACTTGGAATAGACGTGAAGATATGTAGTTTTGATGTACGGTAAATGAATTTCAAATTTATTTGTATTGTTTTTTTATTACCATTTATCTTTTGTACTGTGAAGAACACTGATCTTTATTTTAGTTGTAAAGAGCTATTTTATTCATTATTGATCGATCTATTGGCAAATTTATATATTTGTGTGAATCACTGCAAATCAGTTTGTTCAGAACTTTGGCATTTAATTCAGATTAAGGCACTTTGTGTGTACATTCCTGAAAGCTTGACGGGTACACATTATATTCATAAGACAACACAGAAAGGACACTTTTTTGTGTGTTTAAGAACTTCTACTCCAGTGCAAAAGCAGAAAACTTAACTGCAGGGTTTTAATAAAACAACAGAGAGCACAGAACATTCATTTATTTGCAGAAACCTTTTTTAGCTACTCCATTTTCCTCGGCTGTTTCCGTCTACTGAGGAGAAGAAAACCTGCCAAAGAAGAGGATGGACTTGGTCTTATTGTGCTTGATGAAGAAGAGGAAGGGGTGATCAGCCGTGAAGTGTTCCTCCCTCAGCATGCAGAAAGAAACCATGCCGGCGGTGGCCGCCGCCGCTTCCGTTCCCTCCTCGTTCACCTCCACGAAGGCCTTGTGGGCCACTGTAGACAGGAAGAGCCCGCCCTCTCCGTTCATGCCCGACAGGTCGGCCTTGGCGGAGCAGAAGACGTCGCTCATGCCCAGTTGAGCCAGCGGCTCGTTCAGCACGTACTCTTCCTCCAGCTTGAACTTGGGCAGGTGGACGAGGATGTCCGACTGAACGTCCATGTTTTCTCTGCTAGTCCACTCGCCCAGCCTCTCCTGCGTCAGCTCCTTTTCCAGCTGCCACAGAACACATATGGTTTATCAAGCTGCAGCTGGCAGGCTGAAATGTAAAACTAAAAGCAGCAAAAGGATAACTAAAAGTAAGAAAAGGCTTAATGAAAGGCATCAAAAGTCAAGAAGCTAAAAATATCCAAGGGCTAACCATAAGTTGCAAAGGGCTAAATAAAAATAGAAAAAGACTGGTTAATAGTAGCAAAAAGATTACTAAAAGTATCAGAAGTCCAACAAAAAAGTTAGTCAAAAGCAGCAAAAG
>JAVKLF010000083.1:472521-484472 GCA_034783495.1 Millerichthys robustus | reverse complement strand
CACACACACACACACACACTGTACACGTGTGTTAGCGATCAGAAGACGTAACTGACTGATACTTTGCTCATCTGTCAACACACAGGTTTGTATCTCTATCCTTATTAGGACCGTTCATTGGCTTCCATTCATTTCCAGTCATTTTTAAAGCCTAACCTTTAGTCCTAAACCAAATCCAGAAATGGAGTTCCACCATATTAGGACTGGTCTTTGGTCCCCATAAGGACTACTGGTCATGTCAAGGTAAGTGTGTGTACCAGAAACGGTTCTTAAAAAGTAACAAATACAAGAATGCTCAATTTAAAGCAGAAAGGGAGGCCAGGATCTTGATTAAGAAGGGCTGCTCCTTTAATTAATAAGACCTGGGAGGGTGGAGGCGGGGGTTGCCGCAGCGACCTCCCTTCAGCTTTTTATTGTAAGTCCTGACATGTGCCTTAATCAACAGGCACCTCCCTTCGTTTGCTTTGGTATTCGGCTCATTACAGGAGGAGGGAGGAGGAGGAGGAGGTCAGCTGGACAGTGGAGCTGTTTTCAGTCAATCAGCAACTTTTCAGCAATGCAACTCTGGCTCATAAAATAGTCCTAAAACCTTCCAGAGGCATCTCACGACATCCCAGTTGCTCCACTTTGTGACAAAACGCTCCTCGAATGAGCGGCTCGAAAACACGAACCAAATTGAAGCTGTAATTGGAAAAAAATCTCATTTTCTGTTCTCCAAAGATTCAAATAGAGTTGAAATCTGCCTTTATTGATCAAACGTTTGGGTTTTTTTTCAGGTAGAAGTAAAACAACTTGGACCTAAGTTTCCTCACTTCCTGTCTGTTGTCTCTCCTCTGCCTGTCATCCTCAGGAGCTGCCAAGCTTTACGCCTACTGGATTGTGGTGAACTTTCGCGAGGCCTACCACATGTTCGCCGTCAACGGGATCCTCTTTAACCACGAGAGCCCGAAGAGAGGTCAGAGAAACGTTTCACATGTGTTCGTGTGTGTGTGCTGCATAAGGCCTTTTATAAACAATGCACATCTCTGCCACCTGGCACGACAAAAGTTTTAAACAAAGATCTTCCATCATCACTTAGTGCTCAGAGGGATTGACGGAGATGACTCATCTACTACCAGTTTTGATTTTACCCCAGTACTTGTAAAAGTAGCCGCGTTGTAGCCAGATTGATTGGCTGTGGCGGACATCTTTAATCAGGTTTACCCCAAAAGTTGGGAACAATTACCCAAAGGTTATCTTCTGGGAGTTTCTTTAAATCCATCTGTGGTTGGCTAATACGCTAATAGTGGCTCTAGCTTCTCTTCTACTGGATTAGCTGTTATGCTAACCTTGATTGTTAGTGGACCGATCAGGTTCCGCTACTTTTAAGCCACTAAAGCAAATCACAAGTGTCAAACATGTATTTTTATACCATTTATCCCGATTTCAATAAAAACTGTCTACTCTTAGAAGCAGTGCTGGATGTGTCAGACACCGTGTATCTAGCCTGTAGCATGTTTAGCTGCTAAATGTCAAACTAAGAGCGTCAAAAAAAATTAAAATAACATTTAACAATATTTAAATAACAAATACGAAGATTGGCTAACTTTGCACGGTACTTATGAAAACGGAAACTCGTTCAAAGAAATACTTTTATTCTGAAAGCGTTAAACTGGATGTTTACGTGAGACAGAGATAAAACTAGTTTGGATTGGCCGATTTGCCACAGATGATCCCGCCCACCCTCAAATCAAACCAAGACAGTCGTCTTAGTGGTTAGCATCAACTAGAGTTTTAGCGGTTTAGCGGATTAGTGGATTAGTGACGCTAACTGTGCCAATCGCTGAAATCCATTCAGTGGTTCATTAGATATTTTGCTAACAGACCGGAAGACAAGTAGGCAATAAAGGAATATTGAAATTTTGTTTTGTTGTTACAAAATAAAGTGTTAAAGTATCACTTGTTGTAAAAGTATTCAGTTACACGTTCTATATAAAGTCAGAATTATTCGCCAGGTGTCATCCATCCACTTCACACACGCTCTCACGCCCGCTGCGCCACGCCGTGAGCTGGTTGTGGTCACTTTTTAATGTGCGCTCCGAGGGTCGCCGGCGCTGGTTTAACCCGGTTTACGCGCCACCGTGACCCAGAATTAACAACACATGACTGCAGCTCCAGCCGCCGGGGCCCGGGTCAGCCGCTCAGGTGTTTACGATTTATCCCCTAATGAAGACACTGGCCACGACCCCAGCCGAAGGTCAGAGGTCACCCAGTAAATGGATTACGGCAGTTAGATCGGTGTGGGAACTGGTGTGGGTTACTGGTCCAACTCATATTTGTTGTTGGGATATTAAATGTGAAAGTGTTTTCTTACTTTAATTGAATGTTTATTAATTGTAGACATTAAAGATGTCAGGTTTTTACATGTCGAGGTTATGACCTTATAAGGTCGAAGCTCTCTGCCCTCCTGACGACATGACGTCAGACTAAAGTCTCCATCTCACGTCACTCCTTTCTGTCGTCTCATTCTTGCCACACTCAGTCATTTTCTCGTTTCAGTTTTTGTTTTCCTCCTTCCTTTTCTTACAGTCAGCATTTCTCCCCCGCAGGCCGCTTGGGTTTTGGCCCCCCCTTCGTATTTTCTCAGACTTTCGGCTGTTTTTGCTCATAAAGCAGGAACGCTGAGCTGCGATGTGGCCAAATGTCCCACGGCTGTTGCTCGACCCGATGCGGTGCTGGTGTTGGCTGGATTGGCCGATGTTTACTCAGGCCTGGGGGCCCACCTCGAACCTTGTACTGCCACATCGAGGAGGTGTTTGGCTAACAGGAAAGGCCTTTTTTAAACCCTCACGGCATGTTTTTAAGGTTGTACTTTCAATCCTGACACACGTTGTCCTGACTAGATGTTTGCATAACAACCAGTTAGATCTAATAAGTCCTTCTTTCATGAAACCTAAAGATGCTCTACACAGGAAAGCTTTTCTTAAAGAAAGAAATTTGAAGTTAAATAACAGTAAAATTGAGCAACAGTCAGCTCGGGGTGATTTGAAGAGTTGAATTGTATCCTGTGGTGTAAATCCAACTCGAAGCAAAACAAACAGAACCAGCTACTGGCTTTTCTTTCTGGTTAGCTTAGCTGTTAGCCATAACAAACATCTCCCACATTTAGTCTGGTGAGAGGGATTAGCATTAGCGGTGCTGCTAAATAGACTCCATATTGCTGTGACATGTGAGACGACGCAGTCCACTGTTCTTCTGGAAAGAAGGATCAGTGGTGAAATTTGTGCAAATAACCAGTTCTTGTGTTTATTTGGTGTTTTTATTCAACAAACACACCACCTGAGAGCCTCAAAAATGTAATTTTGACCAAACCCTGATTTTATTCTCAGGTATTAGCATTGTGTTGGTGTATTGCTTCAACAGGCCTGTTTATTTGGGGAAGAACATTCATCTCTGTCCCCTCGGAGCTCTGTGGTTCATGCTTGGAAGTACAGAATAATATACGGTTGTACCAGGAGAGAAGAACCGTTGGCGTCGGAGAAGTCAGAATAACACTGCCAAAGTCAACGCTGCCCCTTTAAACACACACACAGCTGCTCAACCTCCGCATGCCTCGGATTCATCTTTCTGCTTTTGTTGAGATGGAGTCCGAAAGGTCAGATTGCATGATAGATTTGTAAGAGGATCTGTTTTCTGTTTGCTGAGGTTATTTTCAAAGGAATCTACGGATGGGAGCGACCCGGTGAACAGATTTCACGGGGATTTCATGAGAACCCAAACGCTGAGGTGGTGCTATTTGGATTTTGGTTTTGTTCGGTGTTGATGAGAAAAGGGCTGAACAACCTAAACATAAGCTGAACTTCGGCTAAGTGAAGAGGATTTTAAAGACACCCCGCCTTTTTTTGAACACCTTTCACAGGCTTGTGTCTTAAACCAGTATTGATTTTGTTTTGTTTTTCTCAGCCTGTTTGGCTTTCAGACATATCCACCTTTTTACTTTTAGCTATTGCTACTGTCTAGTCAGTGTTTGTTGTTTCAGGTCACCATGGTAACCAAGCATCTTGATGACTGAGCGCTCACTTTGAGTGGTGTGATTGTGCAGGTTGAGAACACTTTGGTGTGCCCCAACAGAACTCAGCGCAAGGATAACTCAAGTTCTGTTAAAGGGGTCCTAAAGTTGGGGTCGGTACTACTCGGTCCTCCGATTGACGTGTTGCCAATTCAACTAATTCATTAAAAAATGCTCCTCCAGCTGCTTCTTATTCCAACCACTTATTTTCACAGCCTTTTGTCACCCCCATCCTAACATTTATGAGGAATATTGCTGCCATCGAGATCAAAACATGTTTTTTTTGTTTAAACACTGGATATGATCGCTGTTATTCTTATTTTGTGGGCTAAAGCTAAAACATTCTGGAACCGCTGTGGTGTTGTAGCTTAACTTTGTAAACCCGGCGTCTTGCATCTTCAGTCGCTCTTCACACTTTCGCACACCACCGTTTTTTGGTTTTGTTTTAGGTGGCTTTTCTGGATTTTGTCCTGCTCTTTGCAACCCACAGCTGAGTCGTAAACCTCTTTGCATCGCATTTCGTTCTCTGCACACCCCTCCCTGTCAGTTGAGTCAGCTCCGAATGAGGGCAGCAGTCTTACAGGTGTGAATAGACGCCGTGTGCTGGAGTGCACGACCCGCCTTGGGTGTGACTCAGATACCCTCCCCTGACGGTCGAGGTGGAAACCTGCCCAACCCGCTACCACCCCTCCGTCCCACCGGAGACTCTTCCTGCGGAGTCATTTAGCCTTCCTTCGAGTCAGGCATTTTCCTCAGAACTCATTTAAATACCAGGAAGACAAGAAAGTAAACAACCCACTGTTTTATTTTGGAATGGCTTGTCATTAAAACAAGGAGAAAAGTTGTCAAGTTGGAGAAAGGAAGTGCGTGTTCTACCTGAGCATCAAAGATTAACTCGATAAATAGTTTGCACGACTCAAGGTTTGTTAGCGTTTTTTGTAAATATATTTAAAACACAGCTTTTCTGTTTTTCCAGAGCTAATGTGCCATTCAGCCACACCACAACCACGCAATATGTCTTCAGAATAAATGTTAGAGAGGAAAGATCTGAATAAATCACACTGTGGTTCAGTCTCAGCAAATGTGCATAAATAGACTGACAGACAGTAATATAAATGAGCGTGAGTCAGACATTTTGAGGTCTGGGTGTGTAAGGCCTAAGCCGTCACACAGTTTAAGGCTTTATAAGACACCTTTCTTTGCCGGCGTAGCTCCAACAACAGGATCTGTTGAGTAACCGGGGCCTCTTGTGCTAAAATCTCCTCAAATCCACAGTCCCTTTCCTTCCTACCCCAGACCCAGGCCCCCAGCTGACAGCTCCCGTCCCCATCCTGTCTCAGCCCACATGGTCTGGTAATGGATGGGAGACGTCTCCATACATTTCTCATCACCCTCCTTCTCCTCCTTTTCCTCCCCATACTTGGCCCAGCTGTGCCAACCAAGCTTGTGTGCTTGTTTTCCTGTTGCTTCTCTGGCCAATAAATGAAAAGGAAAGGTGGAAAAAGAAAAAAAATAAGAAGCAGTTATATGAGAGCGAAGGAGAGAAAGTGAGTGAGTGTCAGTTTCTGGCACGGGTTTTGCTGTCTGCTCAGTTTTCACGGCCCACGGTTTTATTAGACTTTCCGCCAGGCTGCGGGCGAGGTTAAACGGCCACCTCTACCCCGTTCGGGCTCAGAACCTCCTGTCAGCTCCCCCTCTCGGCTCCCCTCGCCCCGTCTCCGCCTCCTCCTCCTGCCTGTCCCAGAGTGCCTCTGCCAGTAAAGGAAACACATTAACACCAGGGCCTGTAACAGAGCGGGCTTTGTCCAAGGCCAGGCGGACCCGTCCATTAGCCCCACGCTCCACTCCACGCTGCACCAATTAGAGATGGCAGGGAGCGGAGCCACTCTAAACAGAGGTGTGAGCTTTACAAGGAGACTACAGGTGTGCTCTGGGGGAAATAATAGACTTTATTACTGATCGGTGTACTGTGCTACACCGTGTACCTCTGACACCATTTTTAAGAGCCAAATGAGCTTTACAGGGTTTAGACAACCTGTGTTTAACCTGCAAACTCACGTTTGCCTTGGATGTTGGATCAAATCAAGCATGGGCTTTTAATTTACTTTAGTCACCAGGCTGGGCTCTTGTTGCTTTTCTTTGGCTGAGTTCTGCAACGTAAAGAACTTCCCTTGATGATGGTTTTTATTATATTAATAAAAAAACAGCGACTCTGCGGTCCCCAAACTGTCTCCAACTCAGAGTCTCCAAAAAGCCTTGAAATGTTCTGTGTGGGTTCTCAGGCTGATAGCTTTCTCACTTTAGTTTAGGACAATTTGGAGGGAAACAAAGATATCAGCAAATTTTCTCTCAAAATAGTCCCAGAGTTGTTGCATCTCAGACCTTTCTCAGTTTAGTTTCCATAAATTCTAGAGTTTTAGCTTTGCGACAGAACTCTCTTTACATCCAGGCCCAAAATCCATGCAGGTGATAAACAGTAATTGATTACAAAAAACCCCCTAATCTCCATTTCAAACGTGTACTCTAATAAGGCTGCCAGATTTTGGAAAAATGACAATAAAAAATACCCTGAGATATGAAAAACATACAGGATTTTTCAACAGATGACTTGAATTTAAGTTCTGCTGCCATCTTGTTAACAGTGAACCTGCAACAATCTAAAAAAACATGTTTTAGTCTTTATTTGAGTTATCCCTCTCATCTTTTATTGTGCTGGGACCTGAGCATGTTTCCTTCAATCAAACGAGCTCCGTGTTTTACCACCTGACGTGTTGCCTCTGCCGTTGTCTTAGGTTCTGTTTCCGTCACGCTTTAATGTTAGCATTCGTGCTAACCGGTTTTTACCTCTTTTCCTCGACTTCACCGACTTTAGTCACCGATTGAGTCAAACGATTGAGCTTTTTAGAGACAGCAGCAGCGGAAGCAACCCGGCAAAATAAAAGCGATAACACGCAACCGTTTAGTTCGATGACTTATGGTTTAGTGGTTTAGTCCCTCGACAACACGTTGGTTTAATCTGCCCTTCTACATCACAGGTCGTTGTGATGGCGATATATCGTGCAGCTCTACTCCAATAGATAAAAAAACGTGCAAGCCGTATTTTATTAAATATTAAGGTACCAACAAAAAGATTGGTTCTAATAAAACATTTTAATAACCTTCTAATTGTTGCAGTCAAGCAGCAACATTTGACTGGTGTCTGCTCCATCGCTCTTCCTCTCACAGATAAAGTTGAATCTTGATATTGTGCTTTTTGCAAAGTAGGTAATTTTGAAAGGCAAACAGGATGTTAACGGTCCAAGCAGCACAAGCCCAAGTGCCGTCGCATCAAGAAGCTGTGACCGGTCAAAGTCCAGAAGCGTTTCACACACCGCGACGAAATAAGCCCGTCTAGCTGATGAGGATGAGAGCAAACCTGACAATTGTGTATGTGTCAGTGGCAGAAGAAACCTCGTCGGTTAACACCTGACTAAGGTTAGTGAGAGTGCCGGTATCTGCCGGAACAGATGACCTGTCAGGTTGGAGAATGGCCCTGAGGCTGGATCAGACAGTCGAGCAAAGACGGGACAGGCCTGACATCCGAGGGGGTTTCCAGTCACGATTTATCTACGCTTTGAGCACACGTGCTATTTCTAACTGTACGTGTCAGCAATATTGATTGAAAGACTTAAGAACAAACGATGGCTTGGAAGAATATTCTGTCCTGTCAGACTGTGTTTTGAACCGCTGCAGCTCAATGCGACGACAACGAAGCGTTGACTCCAGGACCATGTGATCTGCAACCAACACACAGAATGCTGTATTTTCTTAATTATGTCTAACCTGGTCTGTTTCTGCTCAGCCTGCCCAGGGCTGTCGCTTTACTATGAAATAATTGCAACAAATTTAGTGCATTCGCATGATTGGGTACATGGGATTTTCCTGTGTCTAAATGGAGGCTCTGCTCCATGTCAGGGGAACAGTGTTACAGTGTGGGGCCGGATTTATGCTGCTGTAATCAGGATGGACACAGAACACTCAGTTTGAGTTAAAGAAACCAGCATGTAGGAACTCTTCAGAGGTTAACTCAAGGTTGTGGGAGATTTATGCGCAGAGAAAATGTTGCACAGACTAAATATAGACAGAACTTTGATGCAAACCCAGGAGAGCTCCTTTGATTTTTGAAGGAGCAAATCAGACGAGCTGAATTCCTCAGCAGCCTCAGCTCAGATGGTAGCTTTATAAGACATGACACTTTAATATTTAGTGTTGATTTCCATCAGTTTAATGTTGTGTTTGAGTTGGAGGCCTGAGCTATTTATTCACAAACTCCACAGCGTGAGCAGAGAACTTAACACCGACCCACGCAGTCCCGTCAAAAAAAAGAAAACCCCAGAAGCATCTCCAACCCCCGCGGCCACGCAGAAACGATCCTTAGAAGCTCGGGGACAGCGTCGCCACGTGTGCCGACTCACGGCGGCGGCACCGCGGGGGGATCTGGCAGATGTCAGGGTGGCAATTCCTGACTGGTCGTTACAGCGGCAGAGCCACGGTGGTCCCGTTTGGTTGTAATTTTTCAGTGAATGTTGCTTTTTTTTGTATGTTTAAAGACAGATGGTCCAGGATTTGTGTTGGCCTCAAGCCCAGATTTGACATCAAAACAGTGAATTAGAGAAGAAAATGAGAGAGAAGTGTTCTAAAAGGGGCTTGTGGCTGTAATACGAGTTAAGAACGAATCGATTTGACTTGGAGTTGAATTTCAAGTTTTTTAGTTTGGCTAATGAGAGCCTGGAAAAGTAGCAAAGGTTTTGGAGGCTGGTGGGGTTGGAGTGATGCACAGAATGCTAGCACGTATCTCTGAACACTCTCTCTCTCCAACAATGAGGTCCTATCTGCTCTGGTTCTGTTCTGTTTATGTGAGTTGGAACGGACTGAACACTTGTGGCCCCAGTCATCCAACTCAAAGCATTTTTGATTTCTTTTTTTCAACGTGTGTTTCAGGTGCAAACTTTGTGACTCGTAAGATCAGCCGCTCTGTGGCGAAGATCCACCTGGGCCAACTGGAGAGCTTCAGCCTCGGCAACCTGGACTCCAAGAGGGACTGGGGCCACGCCAAAGACTACGTGGAGGTAAAAAATAAAGTCATTATCGCACACAAGCCTGGAAAAAGCCACGCAGCCCGCCCGCGCGGCGCTTCAAAGCTGAACAGCGTTCATATATATACAAAGCATTAACGGGCCGTGTTTTCCCAGATCATTTGAGGCCGTAATATGTGATCTGCGTGAAGCCTCCTGTGATTCTCTGCCAAAAGAGATTGGGAGACTCAGACAGAAAGGGGCAGTGGGAGGAGAAGGAGAGGGCTGCATGCTGCGAGGCCACAGACTGCACTCTGCTTTCCCACAACTCACCCACGTCCCAGACCCCTTCGCCCCCCACCCCATTGCCGTTCCTCTAATGGCTGCAGAAGAAAGAGAAAATATTAAGAGAGGGCCGCGGCCCGGGGACGATGACAGAAATACAGTGTTTGCGTTAAGGTGATGGTGCCAGCAGCAAGCGGGGAGAGAGGGTGGCGAGATGAAACGAACGGCGGGGTCGCCTTGTCCTGGATCAAACTCTGAAAGCGAACGATAGGTTGTCGAGACGAAAGCCTGGATGGTTCGCCACGCCTCAGAGCAAACCCCTTGCAGCGCACCGTGTTATTACTAGGGGGCGACGGCGACGCACATGTTGGTGTTGGATTCTGAGGTGTGAGTTTAGGGTGAGGAGGTCACCGCCTGGTGCTTCGGGTGTGGGGTCACTGTGTCAGAGCTGCTGTTAGGGAGGATTAACAGTGTCAGGAAAACATCAGTCATCTTGATGAAGAGTAGATTGTCCATCAGTCGTATGTACAGAAGACTGAAACTGCCAAAACCCAAGAATATAAATAAAGAAACAGCGATAAGGAGTGGCTTTTTAAGCAAAACTACTCCATCTGTAAACAATTATTAGATTTTTTTTCCTCTCCAAATGTTTGAGGTTGCTACTTCTGCTCTTTGTATTTTGTAATTTGTACTGGTCCAATAATTCAAGATGGAGGGGGATCCACGCGTTTTGGCAGTGAAGCTCAGCTCACCCTGCACCGTAGTTTCCACTATTTAATCCTTTCAAAATAAAGTACGGTGGCAGGATGTTCCAGTTTGTTTTTCTTCTATGTTGTGTCGGGGATGAGCTTTGTCACTATAAGGTGTTTGTGTAACAGATAAATTAAAAAATATAGATATTTTGAGTATTGTGAAACGTTTTTAAATTTGCTCATTTTATCTTTTTAATCAAACCTCACCTGAGTTATTGGATTCGTTTCTGCATTTAAAGTTATGTTTTTTTCACATATGACGGGTCCAATCTGCAGACTCTATAGTAATAATAATAAATAATAATAATATTTAGAGTGCTCTCCTTAGCACCATACAGTGCAGTAGCTGTGATATGGTCTTGAAAATGAAGCAAAATTCAAAAACGCAGACTAAAAACAGCTTCTACAATCTGTGGCTTTCCACATTTAGCAGCTGTATTTATAAACCAAGAATTCTTCTTACTTTTGTGCAAGTAAAAGTCATGTTTTTGAGCCTCTGTGAGAGAGTTTCTGTCTTGGTGGTGCTGTTCTTACAGACCAGTTTGTGTACGTGCAGCCTCTTGCAGCCAGCCTTGTGTGTGAGCGTGCACTCCTGTCCAGTCCACCCCAGTTCCAGTTTGAGATGCACCAGGTTTCCTGTGGGATCTGACATTCCACTTCTGGTGAATCAGGGACCTCCTGTTGCAGAGAGGCTTTTTTTTTATTGTTTTGTGGGCAAGTTAAACAGAAGCTGGAGGGGCAGAGGGGAGGAGGAAATCTTAAAGAGGGCAGGAGAACAGACCTGTGTTTGTGGGACGCTTCAACGTGATGCAGAAGTGAAACCGGCCAGCAGACCATCAAAGGCTGAGACTGTCGCAGAGACGGTCTGAAAACCCAACCAGCACCAAGTTATCGTGGCAAACCGAAACGAGAGCCTGTCTGCAAACAGAAACATGTGTCTGCTTCAGGCCGACGACTGCTTTTCCTCCCTCTCTGTCTCCCTCTCGCCACCCCACCCAGCACAGGGAAATTGCTTGTAATTGGCTGTGGATGGATTGCGGGTGGCAGGAGGGGCGTGCTACGTGTCTGCCCTAACGACGTCTGAAGGCGTGCGGCCGGCTGGGCAGCGTCTCCGCAGGGTATCGGGTGTCCATCCCAGGCAGACCGACCGACCTCGGGCTTCCCGGCTGCTCTCAATGAAGCCCTTCATTATTTTTGTTGTAATATGAAATAGATGTTGGGAGCTGAACGCTCCAGTATGAAATCTGCAGATAGAATAATTGAAATCCCCCTGATCTCATTTTCCGTAAGGGGGTTTGGAATTTTTCAGTCTGGTGGCTGTTTAATGCATAATGTGGTTCTGTAGTGAGTTTGATACCGGACAGATGTATGACTCTCAGCTTGCCAGGAAGAAAAGGAAACCCACAGTAATCGCTCACAAAGCATTTTAAATGAGCAAATAAAGATGCAGCAGGACGTTGTCTTAACTTCCCGCTTGCTGGGTGCAGCTTGTGAATCCCTGTCATTACTAGGAGTGTAAGAAAATTATCGATACACTGAGATACCGGGATGTTTAAATTCCCATTTTCAAAAGACTTTATCTTTATTTAAGGCTTAAAATATATAAACTTACATTCAACCGGCTCATTCTTGTGTTGTAGTTTAGCCTCCGACAGCTAGTTGGCAGCAGTCAGACGCAAATACACTGCCTGGCCAAAATAAAAGTCGCCACCTGGATTTAACTAAGCAAATACTGTAGGTACAAGCCTCCTATTGGATAAGTACTGCATAGGCGATTATCTTTCAGCTGGCAACAAGTTATTTAACCCCAGC
>JAVKLF010000083.1:414855-431831 GCA_034783495.1 Millerichthys robustus | reverse complement strand
TGTGTGTGTGTGTGTGTGTGTGTGTGTGTTTCTGTATGCATGCGTAATTTAGTTTGCAGTGTGTGTTTTATGCTTAGGTAGTGAATGACAGCCTTTATGAGACCCCTCTCACTGGTAAAAACATGGAAAGATTGGTTAACTGTTCATACAGCCAGAGGTCACAGTCAAGTTCACGTGTGTTTGTGTGTGCGTGTGTGTGAGTTCATGGACTTCCCCATGCATGTGGCTATGTTTAGATATACAAACCCTCTGATAATATCGTTGAGTGCAGGCTTGATTAATGGAGATGCTATCAGTTTTATGAGGGTGAGGAAATTTTCATGTCAGACGTGTAAAATGTTATTTTTTGCATCATCTTTTGGATCCATCGACGTACCGTCCCACCAAAGACTAACAGTTAGGAGAGAAAGTCAAGGCGTAGACCAAGTTACGAGTGAAAAAGTCTTTCTTTGTGTGGATCATCTACCCTATATTGACCAAAAACCTTTTGATCTGTTAAATCTGCAAGTCAAGAGTTCAGACTGTTTATACTTTTAGTAAACCTTCAGAGTTTCTAACAGTTGAATTCTCTCAGGAGAGATTTCATCATTGTAAACAACATAAACAAATCTTCAAGGTTCTAATTTGTCACTCTTAGATTATTTCCGTCTTTGAGGAAAATGGTTATTTTTACATTAATAGTTTCAGTTTCTACTTGTGTTGAAGATGGATTAAGGATTGTTGGGAAAGATTGAAGTAATATTTATTTTTAAAAGATGGTCCAAATCTGCTTCACTGTTGCAGAATAAATCAGAAATGTTGGGGTGGCAGAAGAAAAACACGTGTGTGTCCTAGATTACAGTGTTAAACGTTGTTCGAGAACAAATCACGATCTAGTAAGGCTGCTAAGGAAACTTTTCATTTTCTTTTGGAATATCGAGTTAAACTCCTGGAGAAAAAGGTTTCAAACTGTTTCCTGGAGCTTCCGGTTTGAGAAAACTACAAAGATGAACCGATTTTCTGTTTTAGGAGTACAAAATGAAAATAGAATAATCAGCTTTTTCCTCTTTTTGATATCTGTTTTTAAAATGGAAAACAAATAACCAATGATTAGCAACTTTATCTACCGTACATGAAGTGCAATTCAAGCATCAACATTCATGCTGTTGCCTTTATGTTGGTATTAAATATCAAAAAAGTCAATATTTCTATAGATCTCAGTCCTCAAACATTCATTGTTTTGTCTATTTTGGTTTAGACTTTGGCGTCACTGTGCAGTTTCCCTTGCTTTTCCAAATATGGTCACTTCCTGCTCGAAAAAGAACAGCAAATTGCTGAAGTTAACACCAGAGAAACTTCACCAACGTGACCCGAGGTTGGCAAAGTCCAGTTCTACCTGCAGTCACTGACTTCCAGGTGCCAGATTCAGGTAAGAAGGCCAACCTCTGAGTCACACAACGAGACCCCAGCTGGCAGCCTCCAGACGATGGAAAGTTAACGCATGTTAAAACATTTTCCCAGAAACAGCTCCAACATGTAAGGGAGAAAAAGTGAAAGCTTGTAGTCACAGCACGTGTGAACCCTGGTTGGATCCAGACTGTTCTGGGTCGGCTCACGAATAAATTCATGTCTTATTTCTTGTTTTCACTGCCTGAACTGAAGCATATAACATAAAAAGGGGCTTTTTTTTCTTTTTGGCATAACTTTTGGATTCAGTGAATTTCCTGTAGACTTACGAGAAGCAACGTATTGCTTCAGTGACTAAGAGATTTTCCAGTTTTGACCTCATTGTTTGTGACGTTGGCCGCCGTGAGGCTCAGCAGGCAGATCTGCAGTCGGACTGAACGCGTGGTCGCTCCTGAACCACGGTGACGCTGTGTGTCAGAATGTAAATATAGCCTCCTCCATCTTTGACCCTACTTCCAGACGGTCCATGTCCGACATGGAAAAAATGCAGAATTCTCTGACTTTTTTGGTCAAAATGCAAGAGGAGAGGAGAAAAAGAAAGTGGGTGGGAGGAAGGAGAATGTGAATTTGGAAGTTTTGAGGGGAGTTGGGTTAATGTTCTGCTAAAAATCACAGCTCCATAGCAGCCATCTGGCTGATGTGGAGCCTGGAAAAGTTAGCCTTGTGCATTAGCATGTCGCTAACCGAGTCGATTGAGGATCCTGCCTCGTCTGGTTTGTCCTGAGCTGCTCTGGTTTGGTTCCTCTGGACCTGTTCTGAGTTTTACTCACTAATAAAAAAAGATAATCGGGGGGAGGGGGGGTTTGGGACACAAGTAAAAATTTGGCAACGTAGCAGAAGTCTGTCTGGAAAATAGAAGGCATACTAAAACTCAAAGCCAAAAAATTTAAACTTGGTCCAGGCCAAGGGCCAAGTTCTGTCAGTATTTATTGAAAAAATGTTTCATTATTCTCATAGAAATACAAACAACCTTTTCCAAATTATGTTTTATGTATCATTTATAGAATTTTTAACCTAAGAGATTAAAACAAAAGATGATTTTAAAAAGACTCATCATTAGCATTCATTTTTACGCCTTACTCTTTATCAACAACTTTTTAATCTAAATAAACCCTCTCTAAAAATGTAACCATTTGAGTTTAGAATAAAAGGAGACTACAGCCAAAGTCTTTTAAATTAAAGTGAAATTAAAGTCTTTTTCCACACCAAAATCAAAGATTACTAAAAATTTAAAGTTAATTTTCTTGGCTTGAAAGTTGGCCAAGTGTCATGAAAAGAAAAAGACGAACCCCAAAACTATTTCACATTTAAAGAATTACTTTTGGGTCCGTATAAAATGTTAACGAGGGCCAGATTTGGCCCACTGGCCTTGTGTTTGGTACGTGTGGACTAAATGATTTAATGAGACTTTTTCACAGTCACATCAATGCTTGAACCTTATTTACCTTTAACAACAAATAAAGATATTTATTTTACAGTTATTCCTTTCTTTTTTACCAATCGGATACCAGAATAACCATATTTGATGGTCTAAGTTTTCTGAGATTGTCTATCCTCTGTGCTGAGCGATACGCTGTCAAAGTATTTGTTCTTGTGTGGAGAAACTGAACGAGCTGGGTTTGGATTGTCTGAATCGTGGAGGGAAAGTGTGAAAAGGTTGGTGTGACGGCTGTTAGGTGCAGGAAGAACAAAAGGATCCTTTGAGTGCCGAGTTTCACCGGCAGCTCTCAGGCATGTTCGTTCTTCTCTAAATCCGATATTTGGGATTATCCTACGCTGTTATGGAATGCTGTTTAACACACACACACACAGACACACACACACACAGACACACACACACACACGCGCACACACACACACACACACACACACACACACACACACACACTGTGTTTCTCTTCTCTCTGATGACACATATCCACATTTAGAAAGCACGTGAATTTTTCTCTGTTCTCATTTTCCTGAGTTAAAAGATTCTTCTCCACAAGTCTGCAAACGGAGACGATTCGATTCTGTAAAACCAGCCCTTATATTTTAAAATCAACACAACTGCAGAAGTGCAATTGAAACTATTTGAACGGTGGTTATCAGGGATCTGTCTGGTTTGGGTCGTAATTTCAATCCTATTTGCCTAATCCCAGAATGAGATGGCTGTAGATGATTGCTGGTGGAAGTAGCGACTCTTGATGGATGTGTGCCCTAAAAGAGCAGCCGATAACACCAACTCATGATGACGTCCACGGCTGAGACCAAGTTTAAAATCTTAATTTTTCCTGCTGAAGCACAAGTCAGCCACATGAACGTCTCGTATCGCAGCTGTAAGTGCAGGTCGTTAATCTCATTATCAGTGCTCAAGCTGGCAGTCTGCAGCTCCTTGAATGGTAGCAGACGCAGCTCGAAATATTTCCTCTGGCTGTGGAACCGAGCTGAGAACGTCTGGAGCTACAAACAAACTGGAAAAATCCAGAGAGGACACGGAACGACAATGTTTGACTTCGAGCTGCGTTTCCAAACGCTTGAAGTGGTTTTGAATCTGCTTGAAGCCTGATCAGAATTTACAGCAAAGCTGTTTTTTTTTATTTGTGCAGAACTTTAAATCCCAGCTCAGGTTTTAGGGGGGTTTTTTCAGTAAAAGCTGCATTCTTTATGTTTGCACGTGAGGTTGAGGCTGAAACTGTTGCCCACATGTGGATACCTGTGTGTGAAAACTCGAGGTTAATGGCATTAGCAGGCCCTGATTGGGGCTGATGGCTTTCTGCAGCCTTAATGGCAGCTCTATTAAGTGTTTACTGTGAGCAATTCCACATGTCAGCTGGAGTCAAGCAGCAAGAGAGACGACGGGAGGAGAAAAGGAGGGCTGAGGGGTCAGCTGGCTGCAAAGGAGGGAGGTCTACATAAAGCTTTTTTTAGGTTCTTATGTTTCGACAGCGAAGCATCAGGAGCAGTTTGCATCCAAAAGACTCTTAGATTTAAGTCACTTTGACAAAGAAAGAAGGATTTTCTCGTGATAAAAGAGAAACAAAGCGATGAAGAGACACGTTTAGACTCGTGAAGGAGGCAGCTTCTGATTTGTCTGAGGGATTTTCTCACAGCCTTTGCTTCTACTGTCTGTGACAGGTGCACACGGCCAGGATGAAACGTGAAGCCTTAAAACCTAAAACAATCGTTGACAGTTGTTTGTTTGTTTGTTTGCAGACTGCTGAACCTCTGCCCATCCTCACCTCTAAGACAGGGGTGTCAAAATTATTTTCACAGAAAGCCATCATGGCTGCCCTCAAAGGACCAGCTGTAACTAATTGAGCTCTACGTGGTGTTTCCTGCACAGAAACAGCGTCTTACCACGCCCCTTTAGAAAGACTGAAAAGTACTACGAGTACGACTGACTGAATGTGAAACAAATACTACAGAAATACAGTTTTACTCACTGTTGAGTTGTGGTGAGTAGCCAAAGAAAATGTAGCAAAATGGAGATTTTAAACGTCAAATTCTGCCTTGAACCCCGTTCAGCTCCACCTAGTGGTGGGCTGCCGTTATTTTGCAGGTAAAAAAATCTTTGCATTATGGGAGATGTAATTTATGATCAATGCTGGCTTTAAAGCAGTTTATTTTAGGACTTTAAGACGTCTTCTGAGCTTTTGTCGACCACGTAAAACACTGTAGTCCGTCACATATTGGCCCGTAGGCCTTGTGTTTGACACACATGACCTAAGACAGTGGTTTCCAAACTTTCCAGCTTTTGACCCACAAAATAACAGCAGCATTGACATTTTTAATGTAATAAAATTTGTTGAAACTGGTTTATTGTCGTCGGACGTGTTTTGGATTTGATTTTTTCTGGTGTTTAATCGTCAAACGGACAAACGAGGCAACAAGAACCCAAAGTTTCAAAACACGCATGTGTTTCTGCACACTCTGGGCTCAGGCGTGTGTCTGAAAAAACGTCAGGTAAAGAGGTTTGCAGCGGTCGCCCGAGTCGGGCTCCGTCTCCGAGCTGGAGAGCGTGACGGGGGTCGTCCCCCGGCCACATGAACAGGGTTCACTGCGGGGGGGCTGAGCTGTTTATCAGACGGCTAATGAAGCAGTTCAATCCTGGGAGACCCCCGGAATGAAAAGGGACGGAAGAGGAGGAGGAAAGGTAACAAAAAGCAGGGTGTGGTAAAGAACGGGAGCCTAAAATCCAAACTGTTATCACCCAGCCTGCTGATTAATAACACCCCCCCACACACACACACACACACACACACAATTATTTCACTTTGTTTTATTCATTTATTTCAGTTCCCAGTTAAAATCAGCAGAGAGCCGCGTCACTCAGCTCCTGCTGTAAACATTTTCTCTGGCTGCAGGAGGAGCAGAGCGGCGTTCCCAGCTCCCATCATCAGCCCACTGCGGGCCACACATTCATCAGCGTGAGCTTACTGCATTACAAGTCCAAATAATCAGACGGTCAGATGATCAAAACAGTGCAGCAGCGGAGAAGCTGGAGTTTGGTGTTTTAGCATTTCCACCGATAATTAATTCTGTTCTCACAGGAGTATTTAACATCTGTTTTGTAACATTTTACAAATAATTTCAGCTCTGATCTTATATTACCAGTTCACCAGCTATCCAAATTATTGTTTAACCCTGAACAAAATAGGAAATTTTTTTGGTTTTTCTTGGTTGTCTGTTTAAAAAAATAATAGTAATTCACTTTGAAAAAACTTTAGATGTTGTCTAAATATTGTTAGGATGTAAACTGTGCATCTGCTTCATGAAGTTTTATCATTGTTGGTAAACATACAGGTCTAATAATGTGTATCAATCAGGCATATTCAACTGGTGGCCCGGGGGCCTCATCAGGCCCTCAGGTGAGCTCAGTCTGGCACACCAGTGAGTTCAAATAAAGTAAAACTAGATTTTAAATAAACAAAAACATCAAATCCAAACATAAAACGATCTCATGGCCTTGTTTGAGAAGTATACTTATTACTGCTATGATCTACATTTGGTCTTAAATATAATTTTATTTGGTTTTGATCGTAAAGCATTCTGCTTTTGATTTCTATCAAAACGATGTATTTCAGAATTTAGCAGCACCTGGGAGTGATAAATGGTTCAAGTTCAGCTGAAGTCACATTTTTCTTCAAAATATTTATTTACATTTGCTTCATTTATTAACATAATTACGTAATGGATAACCCTTTAGTTGACATTGGTGATATAGGCTATTTAATTTTCTCCGACACCTTGAGTGTCACAAAACACTGCAGCAGTTAGATTTAATAGATGTGCTCTGATTGGCTCAGCCCCCTGTCACTCAAAGATTTAGGTGCCATGGTTGGATTGTGAGAATCTGTTTTGTTCATCAGGGGTCAGAGGTCAAGCACCGAGCGGACAGATGACCCTGAACGATTCAGAGATCGAGAGGCTTCCACTCCCAGAGGAAGTCCATCACTGCTCCTGTGTGCGTATTAGCATGTTAGCGTATGTGTTAGTGTGTGCGTTAGCGTGCCATTTGCTGACAGTAACACAACAGGTGCGTATAGCTGCTGCAGCCGTGTCCCAACAAACAAGGTGGGGTTCCCCGAGCATGGGGGGCCAATCGATCCATCGGTCTGCTGACACTTTGCTTCTCACAGCCAGGAAACAAGACGGAACGCAGCCCTGCGTCTCGCTGCGTCAAAGAAAAATCCTGCATCAGTTGGTGCCACAGCAAATTATAGATCGGTGTCTTTCAAATTGTCTCCATGTTTGTCTTTGCTCAAGTTGAGTAGCTGTCAAATAAAACCAGATATATTTTTACTAGTGAAAAGCCAAGTTAAAAGATTGGTTGAAACTAAAAATGAATGCAGCTTGTGGTGTTATTAGAAACAGCTTCGACCCTTTCAGTCGTGGAACTCTGCCTGCATGCGTGTGCATTTCTGTGTGTGGCAGCGGCGGTTCTGTGGGCCTGTGGGACCACCGTCCTGTTTTCCCACGAGCCCCCGCTGTGACGTCGGGACAGAGGTACGAGCGAGCGCCCAGCTCGGAGGTCGTAGGTCCACTTCCTGTCTGTCGGGGCAGCGGCCCGTCTGCGTGACGTCTCTGTGGTCTGACCCCTCTGTCTCTGTCTCTGTCAGGCTATGTGGCTGATGCTGCAGCAGGAGGAGCCAGAGGATTTCGTCATCGCTACGGGGGAGGTGCACAGTGTGAGGGAGTTTGTGGAGAAGGCTTTCAAACATGTGGGAAAGACTATTGTGTGAGTGAACGTGTAAACAAAATAATTAAGTCTGTTTGATTGATTTACAGAAACGGATTGAGCCACGTAGCAAAATATATAACACTTAACAGAAAAAATAAAGGAAATTTGTGTTTGGTATATTATTTCTTTGTTGTAACGATAACTCTTATGGCTGGCAGCACCCTGGAGGTCCAGAAGCTCGAAACAAGACTCAACGGACAAACCACATATACATGTTCCTTACAAATCAATCAACAAGCGTTCCAACGGTAGAAGATTCATTGCCAAGTAGAATTGTCACATCAAAGAAATAATCTACCAAACGCAAATTTCTTTACTTTTTGTGCCGACTTTCAGAATTCAGACTTTAATCTCTGTTTGTTGTTTTATTTGGTCTCAAAACAAATCAGGCAGGCGGCACGTTCTGTCAGGAGACACTTCAAGGAAACAAATGATGCGAGAATCGATCAGCGAGGTCCGGAGGTCAAACTTGTTTCTGATAAATTTGTCTCTTTTCAGCTGGGAGGGGAAAGACGAAAAGGAGATCGGTCGTTGCAAAGAGACGGGGGTGGTCCACGTGAAGGTGGACCCAAAATTCTTCCGTCCCACTGAAGTGGTGAGTCAGGTTTTCTGTTTTGTTTGGGTTTTTATAACAAGGATACTTAAATGTTTGGGACAACTTTTATCATTTTATATAAAAATGAACCAAACATATTTTCCACACAGCTCCTGAAAATATATTCACCTAAACTAATTAAACAAACACAAAAATATTATACTTTGTTTATTTGAAGCTCCAGTTAAAATACATTTAAACAGTTTTGGGCATCGTTTTGGAGGACGTTTAATTCGTTCTGCAATCCAAAGCAGATTAACCTTCAGGATGTTTGTTTTGTTGCATAAACAGTTTTTTAAAGTCCCTTCAAAACAAGGTATCTCTGCAGCGTTGTGAACAAGTACACACAATAATGTGCTGATTTAACCCCTGTGGAGGCAAAGATTGGTTTTAAATAATGCCCAAAAGATTCATAGTTAATTTTAAAATCCACGGTTTGGAACTTTGTTTTGTATTTTCTTTTAATTTCTCATCCATTTTGTTAGATTAAAGCCAGTGTCATAGCTTGAAAAATCACCCAAAAATGTTTGAAGGGGAAGTGTACAAACCACATTTTTTGCATTTGCAGAGCTGAGGCTTGTCATTTTTAGGTCTAAGAAGATGTTGCAACGTAACATATCTTGCATATTTGTTCCTCGCTTGAATTTCTCAACACCTATTGTGTCTACCTGCAATTAAATCCAGAGAGACAGCCGCTGTTTTGGCTTTGCCTCTGCAGAGTTTGTGCAATCTGTTTTGTTCAGTAATATGGTTTTGTGGTGAATAGTGTCTGTAGTTAACATTTTACTTTCATTTTCTCTGTGTAGCCAAACTTCTGCAAGTGTTCACTTTATTATTGATACATAATTAGATTCATAACTGTAGGTCTCAGTGTGACATTGTTGTTTCTGCAGAAACGTCAGCTCTGGAGAGTCCATCACGTAGCACAGTGAATATTTCCTGGTCTATATTCTTGACCTTAACATGCGTGTTGCTGTTTTTTTTCTGCATGTATCTGATTGCCGGCCATTGTGTCTGAGACTATACACTTATCAGCCATAAAGGGTGCAGTTGACAGCTTCGGGCTGTTTATTGTATGCTTTCAAACTACTGGAAACGAGCCAGCCCACCTCTGGATGTATCCTGTCTGGAACAAGAGCTTTAAAATGTGAGGGAGGGGTTTGGAAGGTGTCGCTTTACTTTGCGCAGCAGAGGCAAAGTTGTACATGAATAAGTTTACCGTGCAGATAAGAGGAGCCTAAATCACCTTCCTAACTCGTTGCATGATAAGTGTCTCGAGCGTTAGGGGGGATCCCTCTTATCAGTGTGTCTCAGGGGGGTGGCAGTTTCTCCTTGTGGACGGTTTAGAGTTACCCCAGAGTGTTGTGACTGAGATTAGCCATCAAACTCTTGGTTAAAAGCCAGTAGCCCCCCCACCCCATGAGGTTCGGCTCTTCTGAGATTAGAGCTTCCATCCAGCTGAGTGACAGCAGAGGATTAGTAAGGAGGCCCCCGCTGACGGACTGCTGAGGGTATAGAGTGGCGCTGGTTACACACCTGGTGCCTCTATTCTTCGTGCATGTCGGCTCATTCATTCAGGGTCTTAACCCCGAGTCCCGCTGAAAAGTCCTCCAGAGAGTGATGGAGTCGACACGGACCTGTCGAGACGGCCTGGTGTCGTTTCTGCGACGCTTCAGCATACAGGTGTTTTCACATGTTGATGTCCTGACACTTGATGTGTGGAACCTCAGACTGCTGGCTCATGAAGCTGGCTGGAGGGGAGTGGCTGAGTAATACTAAATGCATAATTATACTTTTAAAAAGTGCATCTTTGCTTTCTTTTGCCATCAAAATCAATAAAACCAGTGCCTCCAAGGTTTTTTGTTGTCTTAACGAGACTGTCTGTCCTACAGACAACATTATCATCCAGGCGTCACAGTGACCTGTGAGACAAATGCCATTCAGGTGAGACTTTATTCTAAGGTTAACCAAATTGTGACGTGACGATGCCTGTGGTGAAGCAGCAGCAGCTAAATGTCTCTTCAGATAGAGACAGCAGTACAATAAACTCTAGATTACATCGCAGATGGAAAGCAGCCTCGGTTGTAATTCAGTTTGTCGTTTCAAGTAGCTTTTCTTGTCGTTTTAACCAGATGGTCCAATATAACTAAACCAGAAAGAAGCACACAGTTTGTGACATAACACATCATGTGTCCACATTACCAGACAGTGCAGCTACAATACAGACTGATGGCAGAAATGTTTGAGGCGTACAAATGTATTTGATGAGTGTGTGTCAGTCCAGCACCGTTGTGTTCAAGTCTTCTGTCCTGGTTTTATTCAGGATGGCAGAAAGAGGACAGGAGGGTTTACAGATCCAGTGTATGATCAATGAAACCGCCATGTTGGGAGGTTGGATGAAGTTTCCAAACCACATTCTAAGGCTGTAATTATTAGAATAAGCAAAGCAAGTATTCCAACTAAGATCTGCACCTTAACGCCTGAGAACTGTAAAAACGAGTCGGATCTTTTTTCTTTCTTTCTTTTTGTTTTTGCAGGTCAATTATTATCTCTAAATAAACTAAAAATTACCAGCTCTTCCAAAAATGGCTTCATGGCTCAAGATCAAGTACTTTCATTCGGTCTTAAAGGTAACACCAGGTCAGCACTGTGAACACACACCAGCGAACTTGGCTCTGTGACTACCTTTGTAGCTGACTCAGAGACACAGCCACTCTGGATTGTCCTAATCTGACTGTTTTACACACGACACCACCAGATTATAACCCCGGGTCTTTGATGGCGACCTCCACTCATGACGTCACGCATGTCCTTACCGTATGTTATCAGCCACACCTTTAGCTTGAGTCGCTTTTAAATTTCTCTGCTGCAAATCTTTATTTCTTGGAGTTAAAGTGACTAAAACGTATTAATCCCTCGACCAATTCAGACAGAAAGTGGGTAACACTGGGCTTGCAGCTAATGCCTGGATTTAAAAAATCTCTGTTGATTTTTCAGAGACTGCAGACCCCACAAGTGACAAATAAACGAATAGAAACAATAGATACAACAGGTTTGGTCCCACAGTGTGTGGCGTACAGCCACACGGTAAAGTATTTCACGGTACTGGATGTTTGTGTGGCGTGGAGCAGCGTTTCCTCCGGCTGCATGCTGATGAATGTCTAATTTGTCATTTTCTCTGACAGCGTTTGTGCTTGACGTCCCTTGGGGACAAGAATAAACAACCCGCAAAGGTTTCAAAAAGGTCAAAAGCGCAGGTGTGCGGTACATTTCTCTCTTTGTGAGAATCCGTGCACTTATTTGCATCTACCTGTGGTACGTCGCACCACCACCACCCCCAGGCCGCAGAGGTGACAGGTGTGATTCAACGATACCAGCGTTCTCCACAGGCGTGCCAAACCAAAAGCTGTGCGATGTAAACTGTCGAGGTTGTTTTGAGTTCTCAAACTGTCGAAGCTTCGGAGAGCCATCGCCCGTTCCAGACAAGCAGCTGGGTTCCTGCCAGCGCTGAGGTTTGGCTCAGGTGAGCCTCGGCTGTGCAGAGGCGTGCCTCGGGGCTGGACGGGTTGCGTCAGGAGACGGTCATTATCACACCCGCGGATGTCTTTAAAGGTTTTCTCATTCTTGTGTTTGTTGTTAGGATTCTAAATCTGTAAGGTTTGTAAGGAATATCTTCAGCCGAAGCAGAGCTATTGGAGAAAAAAGAATGATTTCTGTGCAGAAATGCTACATTTGTGTTTGTTTAGCTGCCTGCACAGGTCGTGTTATGTTATGGGAAGTCGACTACACGATATGCCCGGCGTGCAGGTGACAATAAAACTGACGTCACCTTGGAACCATCTTCAAAAGCACCTTTCATTGATCTGTCGTTTAAAGGTTAAGAAAAGTATTCCAGTGAAATTGTTTAAGGGTATTTCCATCGTGGCGTGTTTTAAAACAAAACAAAAAAAGTGTTTCATTTTTAGTGGTTGGAGACTCAAAGTAGAGCTTCCTTTTTTTAAAAAAACATTATTTTCTACATTAATTTAACAATAACCACATGAATTAAATGACTTGTGTTAACCTACAATATTTATTGCAGATTCCAGTTTGTCTCATCAGCTTTCTGAAGCCTTGAATTTAGACGGCAAACCAATTGTTGGACAGTTGTCTGCTGGAGTGTGCGTTTCCTTAAGTTGGTGTTGTCATTTTTGGAGTGCATGTCGACGCTTGCGCTCGTCTGTGCTAATGCAGGTTAGCTGTCATGCTTCCAAGTTCACGTGTCGCCAGAGGGCATCAACCGCTGTGGGTTGAGTGACAGCTCCGTGGTTTCTGTCCAATCTCTCATTCCGAGGAGGACGACGGCTGATGAACGGGAAGCTGGCTTCCAATCTGTCTTTACCTCTCCCCGTCCTTTTCCGTTGTCGTTTGTTCGTCGCGCTCCTGTCCTTGCGTGGAGCCGTGTAAGTTGACTAGAATTTGTGAGCAGCCCAAGAATCTGTTTTTCACTTTCGGATGCATCTTTCAGCCTCGTCTTGGCCTTCACTCAGTCTGTCCTCGCCGTGTTTTGCCGTGAGGGCGTTCTCTGACAGCACCTGATGTTTGACAGACAGATTGCTTGGAGCCGTGCCCAAAAACACGAGCTTTGGCCTCTTCAGAGCCAAAAAAACCCTCTGATTCTGTTTCAGTTTTGCAAACACCTCACACTCTCCTATCAGTTTGGATCTACGGAAAAAAAGATTGTCATCGTGTTTGGCTGCGTTTCAATGTCTCTTCTTCTGTCCGAGACTTTTTAAGTTGCGTAATATCTCTCTGTTTACACCCGGTGGTTTGGACCTACTTATTTATTTCAGATAAATACATACTTCTGGTCATAAACAATTTGTTTGTAACAATTTTTTTTACATTCTACATCTGAAAAAGCAACAGGCTGAACAGCCCGGCTTGTAAATGCCTACACCTTAACAACCAAGAATATCACCAAAATTAAATAAATAAATTGAAATAAAAGTTAAATATCAGACTATTTAGTAATCTTATGGTCTTCAATTAGGTTACATTTAATCAGCTAACAAAATAAGCACCCGATGGTTTTGTTGAGGCTTTTGTGCTGCTGGGATTATTCAGTGTGTCAGAAATGATTTTGCTGCTATTTAATATCGTAAACTTATCTCTGTGCTTTTGTAAGTTAATTGTGTCATTTTTATTAGATTTTCATATTTTAAAAGCTTACATTAGTTGATTGAGTGCATTAGTAGGTGATGAATCCAACATGCAACCATTAAATAAAAGCTTTTATTTTTAAGGTTTTACATGTAAAACAATCAAATCGGCTCAAACGCCTCGTGCTGACGGTCAGGCACGGTGGTGATTTACAGCCACGGTATTCCAGAGTGAAATATGAGACCATCTGTCCCAACAGCTGAACTTTGGACCGAACCGGGTCGTGAAAGAGCCGCTGACCAGTGGCTCTGAACTTCTCTACAGTGACATGTGAGGCTGATCGGGTCACGTAGAGGACGCTGACAGAGAGCTGTAGCTGCTGAAGATGTTTTACGAGCTGCTGAATAATGAGGTGTACTTAGTTTTTTTACACACTGCTTTGGTATGTTGTCTTACTTTGTGTTAATTAGTCACTAAAACCCAAAAACTGGTCCCGTTGGGTGGTTCACGAGTAAAATAAACCACTGGTTTACACAGTGACTGTTCGCCGCCTGCATAAAATCGTTTACGGTTCAAAGTAAAGTTCTTTAGAGTTGGTTGAAACTTCTTATCATTCAGATGTGATGTCATCTTTGTTTTTTTATTATTCTCATCTGTACTGGATCAGTACCTTGGCAGCAGCACCTTTTGTTCGACTTCCAACACGGGGGTGTTTATTTTTATTTGATCTTTTGTAATTGATTTGATCACTTTATGGTTAAAAAAAGGAAAACGATAAGAAATGCACATCACAGGAACAAACAATCCAAGATAAAGCTTCAGGGTTTTTTTAAACGAGAGAGGTGTTGTCGGGGTTAAATTATTTTCTTTTTACAAGCCAAACCTAAATAAACAACTGTTGCATTATCACCCCAACATGCCAGCTCACACTTTACAGATGGGAGCCTTTTTCTTTTTTATTTTACTTTTATTTCTGAGGCGTGCTTTGATTGATGGAATGAAATTATCAGCTACAGTTCCCATGTATTAAATGTAAAATAGGCTTTGTTAGAGTCACGTACCTGCATTCCCTGCAGTGCAGTCATGTGCTGTCAATACACGAACATTATCCCTTTGTTTTAAACAAGTTTCCAAACAAGTTTATTCTTGTGCAGGAACAAACAAGTGTGAATGGAAGGAGTGCTACATACCATCAATTCTGCATTTGATTTGTGTCAAGCGTAGGAGACATAAATAGAAAGAAAAAAAAAAACATTTGTAAACTGCAGCACCGGTTCTTATCTGTGTGCATGCAAGAAAGGAAAAGCACCGACTTTGTGCAACAGCAGCATCAGATTGTTTTTGGGCTTCCTAGTTGTTTTAATCATGCAATTAAATCAAAATTTATTTCTGAAGATTTGACTCCTCCTGACCTTATTTCTACCGAAATAAGTCCAATTTTATCGAAACAGTTTTGTTTTTGTCTTCTGAAAGGTGGTACGAATCAAACTTTCCCACATCAGTCCCTAAAAATATCTTTGTTGAAACTACCGCGCCTCTGTAGCTGTCAACCCAGTGTCCCCGGGTGCAAATGCAAAACTCCCGTCTCCAAACTTCCTCATTACCTCACGTGGCTGTCATTCCAGCAGTGAAAAGGCTTAAAGAATTCAGCAGATCCTCTCTCAGGTACACACTCTCGTACGTCATCAGTCATGTCATCGCTTGAGAGGAGCTCAGACAATGGCTGCAGTGATCCGCTGAATAAAGACGCTAAGTGCTGCGGTTTATTTTTATGGCAGTTGGCAGCAGAGGCGACCCACCTGCTGAGGTAATCAGGGAGACAAACACATACCTGACTGATGTAGTTACTAAATAATGTTTGGCACTGTCAAGCTTAGCTGAGCCTCAGAGACAATTGCGTTCTTGTGTACTCTGACACCGTTCGATATTAATAATAATCCTGAACGCATTCCTCGCAGCTTTGAAACGAAGTGTTGTGACCTGCCTCCACCGCTGCGATTAGTGATCGCAGGAGATCTCTTTTGTTTCTGCTGGAGAGAAAAGAAACAAAAAGTTGGCTTTTACAAACCTCTCCTTTAGCGACACTCCGCAGATTCTCCTGGGAGACGCTAAGGTGTTCCCAGATCAGAGAGGGTATACAATCCCTCCAAAGAGTTCTGGGTCTGATCTCTTCCCAGTGGGACAGGCCTGGAAACCCTCCAAAGGGAGACACCATACGACCAGAAATGGCCCAAAGCTGACACCCAGGGTGATGAGAAAATGTTAGAACCAACAAACAATAGGGGACAAAACTGACATTGCATTTTTCTGACCCTGGAATATATATTTGGAAATGGAACAAATACAGGAATTTTCAACCCTGCTATTTCGTTGACCTCTTTTTTTGTGCATGTTAGAATATTTTTGTCAGTATTTGAGAGTTATTCTTATGTTTTATTTTGCTGTGACCTGAGCACACGTGCACCTCTATCGTGCAAATGTGAATTGCGCCTAAAGTGTTGCATCTGTTCCCAATCCCGTATTTTACCTCTTTTTCTCCAGTTCTCTGCAAATTCGCTCATCTTCCTCATATTCGTCAAGATCCTCGTCAAGAGCTGTAACACACGATTCATTATAATCTAGTTTTACTGTCAGCTTTCACTGAAACTCAAAGGTAGAAATTTCTAGTTGGAGACCATTTTGAATAATTATTTAAAACCCAAAGAGGGGTTAGACTGCTTGGTGCTGAGGCGTACCAACCATTAAAATCACTGCGGTATCTCAGGTAGCAGCAGAAACACGGTGCTCGATGCTTCAACCCGGGTTAAAAAGTATTGCAGGTTTTAGGTTTCATTTTATTCCATGCAGGCGGTCCAGCGCTCATAAATCCACTCCCAGGGTCCTTGTAGCGCTGTCTCCAACACAGAATGAGCACTGCTGGATTTTTTTTTATGTTACTACAATAATAAAAGCCAATGTCGAGTGTTTCTATCCCTTTTTTCGTGACCCAGCCCCTTCTTCACACCAATTGTTGCTCCTATTGTAAAATATGACCTATAAAATTAGCTTGGGACATTTGCAGATGTAATGAGAGACGGTGAAAATAGCAGAAAAAAACAAACTGTCAGAGCCCGCTGTGGAGGGCAGTCTTCATTTTAACAATGAGAAAACCAGGTATGGCCTCACTTACATGTGTGCTGCGAACATAATGGCTCCTGGCAGGCAGTAAGTCATTCATCGCCCCTGTGCACCAGAGAGTTTAAAAGTCCGTCTGTTTTTTTACCCAATATCTGCTACCTAATGAAGCCTGAATTATGGAGAGTATTTCGGTTCCCAGTATTAGGTTGGACTTCTCTTTAGGTATCCAGTTGAGAACTCATACAAAAGAAATTTAAAAAAAATAAAAGAACCTGTGACCCGGTCAGCTGTGTAATATTCTACAGAGTCAACCTAATTCAAGATGGCTGCCATAGCTAATCAGTCTTAGCAGACATAAAAGTGGATGTAATCTAATCAGATTTACAGATACTGAGCTGAGTGGGGGCCAGGTCTGGTGACAACTGGCCCGGTTTTAGTTTGGTATATGTGGTA
>JAVKLF010000083.1:241640-260073 GCA_034783495.1 Millerichthys robustus | reverse complement strand
TGTGTGTGTGTGTGTGTGTGTGTGTGTGTGTGTGTGTGTGTGTGTGTGTGTGTGTGTGTGTGTGTCTGTGTGTGTTCGGTGCACCTGGCAGCTGATGGTACACGAACTGGACAGAAACCGCCTCAGCCCAGTATGACTGCACGAGAGCAAACCCCCCCCGAGTCCTCGGGGACAGACCGAACTCTGGGAACGCTCCAAACGCTTTTCATAACTACTTTAAAAAAAACTGTCGCCGTAACATCCAGTCAGCTCTGACTGTCGGCTGAGAGAAAAATGGTTTCACGTCCACCTCTCGTCTCCTCAGACCATCAGCAGAAGAATTTCCAACAGAAGTCCACTTCAGCATACGAACACTACGTCTTTTATTATTTAGCCTGCCTTTTGCTCCTTCTAGCTAGCATTTCGCATCTTGTATTCTTTAGCCAATCTGTTGTTACCTTTGGCCTCTAGCTGCTCAATTGCTAGCCATTTGCTACTTTTAGCTTCGTATACCAGCCTTTCGTTTCTTTTACCGTTTGACCAGCCGTTCAGTTGTTGGTTTCTAACTAGGTTTTTGTTACTTTTAGCTTTTAGTTACCCTTTTGCCACATTAGCTTTGAGCTAGCCTGTTGTTGCCTTCTAGCTGACCTTTTGCTTCTTTTACCCTTCAACCAACCTTTTGTCACTTTTGACTTCTAGCTAGTCTCTTTTAGTACTCTAGTTTTAGTTACCCTTTAGTTACTTTCAGCTTTTAGTTACGCTTTTGTTACTTTAGATTCTAGCTAGCCTTTTGCTTGTTTGGCTTTTAGATACCTTTTTGCTACTTTGGTTTTAGTTATCCAATTGCTACTTTTAGCTTTTAGTTGCTCTTCTGTAACAGTACTTTAGATGTGAGCTAACCTTTTGTTGCTTCTAGCGAACAGTTTGCTTCTTTTACCCTCAATGAACCTTTTGTTACTTTTAGCTTCTAGCTAACTTTTTACTGCTTTTAACTTTTAGTTTTCTTTTAGCTGTTTTAGTTTTGAGCTAGTCTTTAGACTTTAGTTTTAGTTACCCTTTAGCTAGTTTTAGCTTTTAGTTACTTCTAGATTTGAACTAGCCAGTTTTTTGCTTCTAACTAGTCTTTTGCCTTTCAACCAACCTTTTGCTACCTTTAGCTTTTAGCTAGCCTTTTGCTTCTTTAACTTTCACCTAGGTTTTTTCTGCTTTGGTTTTTGTTACCTGTGTGCCTGCTTTAGCTTTGAGCTAACATTTTGCTGCTTCTAGCTAGCAATATTCTTATTTGTATTTTATAGCTACCCCTTTTTTGCTTTTTTTTAAGTTTTCAGCTCGTGTTTTTTTCACGTCAAGTGTGATGACTCAGCTTCAGCTTCTCCAGGTTTTTGGCTTTGCACAAAAACGCTGTAAAAAATCTGTCCTCCTCAGATGCAATCAGCTGCACGTCTTTAATTTTTGCAGTATGTAGATTAAAGCCACACTCTGACCTCAGAGACTTGATGGTTGCAAATTTTACCTTCCTCTCTCAGGAACCGTCCACCTGTCTTCCAAGAAATCAATGACTCAGCAGTTTGACTGTTGGGTATGCAAATAAAACGGCCCATCTGGCCACTCGGGCCGACGCAGACCTGAGTCACTCTGCAGCCACAAACCTCAGAGAAACCAAAGAAACCCAACGTTTGGAGCAAGAGTTGTCTTCGAGACGAACTAAAAGCCGAGCGGCAGCTCAGAGTTCGCCGAGATGCGATTTCAAGTCCAGAACCCTGTAAAAGTTTTTGTGGTTGACCAGTTTGGGTAGTGATACCGTGTAATACGGGTTGCTGTTTCTCTTCGACGTTCAATGAAACATTCTGGAGAAAGTTTACAACAAGAAAAGATGAAAGTTGTGAAAGCCGACAGTCAGAATGTCAAGATTTTCAAAACCAGAAAGACAATTTCAGCTGCAAGGACTAAAACTAGAACTTCAGATCAACTCGAGGTCTCGTCTTCGTAAAAAACAAAAAGAAAAAGCACTTTCATACACAAATCTTCACGTCTAAATGCAGCAGTTCCACTTTCAAGACTTCAAGCTGCAGAAATAAAACAGCATCTCGTGAGGAAAGCGAATCGTCGGCAGCTGCGTCGACTCAAAAACGACACATATCGACTGAAATTCCACTTTATATTGCAGCTTCAACACTGAGAGTTTAGCTGAAAGGTGAATTCCGGGTCTTATGACTGAGACAAAAAATGAAAATATGAACTTTCACGTGGTCTGTTTGAACCCAATCTGACTTTGATGTAAAAAATACTGAATAATCCTATTTTAAGACTTGTAATGATTCAAAAATCAGGGAAATTGTGCTTCAAAAGCTGAAAATTCGGAGCAAAGGATATTCAGTTATGAGTTTTATTTTAAATCTTGGTTTTGAAGAATTCCCACACAGCTGAAAATAAAAAAGGTCATTATTTTGGAGGGGAGGTGGTGGCTCTTGTGAGGTTTCAGAATGAGTGCTGGGACGCTGAGGGGAACCGACACCCCTAAGTTCAAAAGACCGTGGTGTTCTTCACAGGTGGACGGACGTCGGGGGGTCGAGGGGTCGCCGGTGCGAGACAAAGGTGGCGCCTCACCTCCAGGATGGGCGCAGCCGTGTCGTGGATGGAGAGGATGTGGGTGATGCTGTGCCGGGCCAGCAGCTCCGGGTCTCGTGCATCTGCAGGTCACGAGAGAAAATCAAGAAATTTAAAACAACCCAATCACGAATCCCTTCGTTCAAGCCCCCGCCTAAATAAAGCGTTTTCTGCCCGACAACAACCCCCCTCCCAAAGTGCCTTCCAAGCAAATATGGCTTCATGGCCTCAAAGTTTTAGTCTTGTTTTGAACTGAAAGAAAAACCGGAAAACCAATGTTTCTAAAACAGTCCAACAGCTTGGCCCAAAAGCAAGAAACTGTAATTGTTTTAATCAAATTTTGTTCTTTAAAAGGAAGCCAAATGTTTTTTTACTTTGGACAGATGTGCTTTGAGCATTTTTTTTTCTCATGCTTTGCAAGTTTTGCAGAAAGCTTTAAGGCCAAGAATTATCGTTGCTATGATTGTCAGCTTGTTTTAAAACAAGTAGACTGTGAGCAAAACAAACAGACGGAGTTTTATTTATATGCTAAAAATCTTTGATAAACAACTGATGAAAATGTAGCTTGCTAACTAGCTATTAAAACTAGCTTAGCAGCGTAGCAGTGATTGTGATTGTTTAATCCAAAAAAACAGCAAAAATCTTTGATAAACTACTTATTTGTATTTATGATACAAACCCAGCTACCTTGAATGCTAATAAATATAGCTTAGCAGTGCAAAAGTGATTCTGAATTGTTTTTGTAGATGACTTGTTGCTTACAAGCTACTAAAAGTAGCAATGATGGTGGAATTCATTCAATCACATTTTTAAATAAATAGGAAAAATGATTTAATAACTTGTCACTTTAAAAATGTTTTTGTTCACATTACATAGTGTCAGACTAGCATTTAGTGTTATGTTTGTTAGATTTTAGCTGGAAAAATACGTGGTTAGGTTTAGACCTAGTCTGCAATCGATATGATGACACATCATTAGTGATCTTATGATACATTAATTGATATACATTGATATATTGTTTAAATTATTGATGCAGTTACATTGTGGCAAAATGAAGACATATCGTTGTTATAAGGCTGATGTGGATTGATATTGTATGATATCAATTACAGACTTGTAATCTGAATTTGTTTTGTGACAGACTTTATGATTTTGAGAAACCTTTCATCATCCAAACAAATTGATATATCTGGTGAAAATCTGGTGATTTACACCCCTAATGACGATGTGGATCGATGTTTGTTTGTGTTTTTGTTTTGCCTCACTGCAGTTGCACCAATAATCACTAAATCCATATAACAATATGAATCAATGTTTCGTTACAACATTGGGTGACAACTCATCTTGCGCCTGTCAAAAATGTGTTATATGCACAATTATTGTAACGAAAACCCCAAATATTCTCACTCTGTCTTGCACTGACAAACAAAGGTCAAGATGTCAAGCGATGAAGATGAAAAGAAGAATAAATGAACACGGAATGCATCACGTTTCCTGTATGACAGCAGTTTCCAGACGCGTTTACAAAAAGCCTCCCGTATTTTTATGACTTTACCTTTGCGGTCACCATTCTAAGCGTGCAGTTCTTTTGAACAAAAAGCAACCTCACGGTTACTGCTCGGTGGAAACGTGGAATGTAGTTCTCATGAAGGGACACCCCCACAGCGTGGGGCATCCCCTCCCACACCCACGCTCCTGCATTCACAACAGCCGTCAGAGAGTCATGTTTCCCCCCCAGCTGCTGTACGCACAAGAAAAGGTAAAAACAATCCTGTAAAAGTCCTGTTTTTTTATCTGATCAAAGTGAGCGGAGTCGTTCGGCATCACGGTCTGACCTCTCTATAGAAACTGAGCTCAGTGTAGCAGTTCACCACACGCTGCTCTGATGAGGAACTGAAACACACTCTACTACTTTATCCTGAAAATAAATCAACTCACATGACGACAGGAACTTACCTTTAAAGTTGCCCAGATACAGCTTTGGTAGAACCTGAGGAGAAATGGGGGGGGGGGTGTTGTATAAAAACCAGGAAATTATGGTTTTAGAAACAACACAACATCCTACCTTATTTATTCCATTTCCCATTTCTGCTGAAAGTTAAGACAAATTTGAGATCATAACTGGAGAACTCTTGCTCCTGGAAGATAATTCCGAGTTGTTCCCCTCCAAGCTGGTTCTGTTTGTCCTCCAACATCCCTGATGGGTTCTCAGAGTCACCCGGGACGTCCTAGAACACCCCCCCACCACTGAACCCAGCCTCATGTGTTGATCAGGATTACGTAATGTCACCTCCGTGTTAGGGGGTTTATATTTAGACCTGGAACGGGTCACAGGACCGTGGACCAGCACATACCAACCAGACAAAGATGGTTAGGGGGTCCAGATCTGACTGAATGGGGGGGGGCTGTTGGACCCAACGAGGATCCAAATACCTCCTGTAGATCTCTGTTTTGCTGGTTGTGTTTGACTTAAGTGAAACTCCCACCGTGTGTCTTATCAAATAAAACTTTGTCTCCATCAGCTGGATTTTGCTGGTGAACTTGGGCTGTTTTCTCAGAGGTCATCCCGTCAGACGCTTTTTGGTTTCCAGTAAACGCGGCAACCTCTTCCAGGCGTCGCTCTGAGCCGACGAAGGTATTTTTAGCCCCGGCTGTGTCGCGTGTTCCGGTGTCTGCGGTTCAGTTTTGGTGTGGCACCGACTCTCTGACAGGCAGAGCAGCCTGGAGGCGTTTACAAAAAGCTGCCTGCCTTCACCGGAGAACGAGGAAGCCGACGGGATCCACGAGTCAGAACCCGAGAACCGGTTCATCGAAAACACCTAAATGTTCTCATTTGGGTTTTTACTAAGATGGTGGTTCGAAGTCACTCTTTCACTCAATTCAGGAAATCACACTTTGTTCAAATTAAACATAAAAAACATTTATTTAAAAATTTAAAAAGCTGAAACTAGTGGCTGCTGAAATCAGCTGAAGAAGCTGGGAGATAGCTGCTAAAGAGTGGACACTACATAAATGCAACAAAAAGCTGCCAGAACAGTAGCTTAAAGCTAAAAGTAACAAAGGGTTAGCTTTAGGTTAAAATTAACAAAAGGATGGCTAAAGTCTTAAAGTAGCAATAGGATAGCTAAAATTAAAACTTAGTAATGCACTAACTAAAAGCACCAAAAGTTAGCTAGAAGCTAAAAGCAGCAAAAGGGCTACGTTAATTTAGAATTAGCGAAATGAGAGCTTTAAGTTTAAAACGTTGTAGCTAAAACATTGAAATCACAAAAGCCTGACTAAAAGTTAACATAGCTTAATAGGACAAAACAGCCAGTAAGTAAACAGATAAAATGATTTTTCAAAACATTTCAAATACGTTTCTGTAAAGTTTTTATAAATAATTCGTGTTTAAAAAAAATAAATAAACTTTATTTTCTTGGATGTTTCCGGACACAAACTGAACATTTTTGTTATTTGGGTGTTTTCTCTTTAAATGTTTTCCTTCCTCTCCCACGTGGGTTTGAGTTGAAGACTTCCTACAGCTGCGGACTGAAAGGACTTTAGCTCACCTGTAACCTGTTCAAACGTTTACAGGTGAGGAATGTTGCTGCTGTTGCACAACTGAGAGGAAAAAAAACAATCATGGTTTCGCTGCTTTCACTCGGAGGACGTTTGTGTCCGCGCAGCAGTGCCTTTCTGAGGACCGTGAACGCACCACGGCGGCTCAGGTAACAGCTTGCAGGTGAAATGAGCGCGTTTGTTTTGTGCACAAGCCTTTAATATACCCTTAAACACCTGCAGGAAGCGACATTGGTTTCGGCTTGTTTGGCGTTGCTGTTTTTTTTTTTTTGTGTTGTTGTTGTTGTTGTTCTTGTTGTTCCAGTGTTAACCACTAGATGGCGCCAAATATTGAAATCGGCTGCGATTTTTAAAAGTAGATTATTTGTTTATAAATTAAGCTTTTTATGTGTTTTCTTTAAAGTTTTTAATAGTTTTACAGATGGGAAGGATTAAAAACAAGAACAGCAACATTAGAAATTTGTAAAATGTTTTAAGTGCAGGTAAGATCTTTAGGAGTCTGATGAGCTGATCCAAAGTCTGGCTGTAATGATCAGCAGTGAGTTCTGAAGGTTCTGATCTGGGTCCGGTTTCATCTGTGTGTTCTGGTCTCTCCACAGCTCCTCGGTTTCCTCCGGCAGGCAGCACGTGAACGGCGTGGATCTCTTCTACCAGCAGACCGGTGGAGGGAAACACGTGGTTCTGCTGCTCCCGGGTGCTCTGGGTGACCAAATGGGATCCAGATTTGGGTCTTTGTTTTCCCCAGGAGGACGAAAACGTCAAACAAAGTTTGTCTTTTTATTTTTCCCCCTTAGGAAGCTCGAGGACGGATTTTGGCCCTCAGCTGGAGTCCCTGAATAAGGAGGTCTTCACCGTGGTCGGGTGGGACCCCCGGGGTTACGGGCGATCCCGCCCTCCGGATCGAGACTTCCCTCCGGACTTCTTTGAGCGGGACGCGAAGGACGCTGTGGATCTGATGAAGGTGTGTTGCATCTCTCTCGGGGGGTCTTCAGGTGAAACAGCTGTGGTTTCTCCTCCAGGTTCTGGGTTTTGAAAGGTTCTCTCTCTTGGGTTGGAGCGACGGAGGAATCACCGCTCTGATCGCAGCGTCCAGGAACCCAGATCGGATTAACAAAATGGTGGTTTGGGGGTCCAACGCCTTCGTTTCTCAGGAGGACCTCAAGCTTTACGACGGTATCTCCATTCTTAATCAAACCGACTGTTCCAAAATACAGATTTACTTTGCTAGCCAGAAGCTACATGTGCTGAAAGGTAGAAGAATCTAAAAGTAGCAAAAGACTAGCTAAAACTCAAAATTAGCAGATGGCTAGCTACAAGTTAAAAGTAGCAGAAAACTAGCTGGAACTCAAAATTGACTAATGGCTAGCTTGAAGCTAAAAGTAGCAGAAAACTAGCTGGATGTCAAAATGATCCGAAAACTAGCTGGAACTCAAAATTAGTAGCTGGCTAGCTAAAAGCTAAATGTCTTGGAGGCTAGAAGAATCTAAAAATAGCAGAAAACTAGCTGAAACCCCAAATTAACTAATGGTCAGCAGTAAGTTAAAAGTAGCAGTAGGCTGAGTAGACGCTAAAAGTAGCCAAAGGGTACTTAGAAGCTAAAAGTAGCAGAAAGTTGTGCAGAAGCTAAAATTAGCAAAAGACTGTTTAGAAGCAAAAAGTAGCAGAAAGCTAGCAAGAATCATCTGAGGTTTGGCCAGTAGCAGAAGATGGTATAGAAGCTGAACGTAGCGAATGGCTAATGGGTGTTTTTTGTCAGCGGTTCGGGACGTGTCCAAGTGGAGTGCCAGGATGCGGCGGCCCATGGAGGAGACGTACGGAGCGCAACGTTTCGCTGAACTGTGGGAGAGCTGGGTGGACGGCATTTCTCAGTTCATCCACAAACCCGAAGGTGAGGACTTGTTACTTTTGCACAGTCTTTTTTTTTCACCGTGTTTTTTTTTTTTTTTGTTTAGGAAGTATCTGCGTGGAGCTTCTGCCACTGATCAGCTGCCCAACCCTGATCGTCCACGGAGAGAAAGACCCCATGGTGCCCAGCTTCCACCCTCAGTACCTCCACAAACACGTGAAGAGGTCAAGGTGAGACCGCCTCAGACCATCAAGCCTTCAGTGGATCTGTTCCATCCACGGGAGAAAAGCTAAAAGTTAACTTTCCCTGCTCCAATCCTAGGCTGCATTTAATGCCAGAGGGAAAACACAACCTCCACCTGAGGTACGCCGAGGAGTTCAACAAACTGGTTGAAGACTTCCTGCAGGAATGAACGGACACAAACTCCTGGACGTGTTTAGGGATTTTGAATTTTATTATTGCATTAAAATAAGACAAAGTGAAGCTGAAGTTGCTGTGCCTTTTTGAATAAAATGCATGTGAAAGCTGGAAGAGGGCTGATGTTTGAAGCTTGGACCATGTTGTTTTTTCTTCACCAAACAGGTTTTAAATGAAATCGTGGCTGTAAATGTTGCGTGTATTAATTTACTGTAGAGTTGTTTACAATAACAAAGCTCCCGCTCAGCTTTTACTGTCTTTTCTCGCATCGGCAGGTTAACGATCAATTGCTTTACTCTGCTACGTTTCGCTAAACCGGAAAAAGAAGCTATCGCGAGATTTGGATTTTTTCGTCAGAATATCAAAAAACATAAACGAAACGCGGAACTGGACGAACTCTAATAACTTTTTATATGGATCGCATCTAATCGGTGCGCTCTGGTTTGCTAGTTCTCGCTTAACCAGAAGTAACCCTCATTCAGCTATCGCGAGATTTAGATGATCTCGTTGAAACGTGCTTTGAAAACAAAAATAAAAATGAACGGAACGCAGAACGGGACCGACTTTGAAGGGATTAGAGTCCACAATTTCTCCGAAAAGATCCTGGAGCAGGTCGTCCACTTCCACGTGATGAAGCTAAACGGCGGGTTCTTCCTGTGGGTCGGTTCGGCTCCGGTTCTGTCCAACCTGGCGGTGTCGATGAACAGCAGATATGTGAGCAAATCAGCTAAAATCAACTTGATGTTGTTTTCGGTTTGATTCATGTCAAAACACTTTGAAATGCCTTGCTGCTGAAATGTGCTATACAAATAAAATTTGATTGATTGATTGAATACAAATATATCATTTAAATGAATTAATGGCCTAAAATTTGTTTCTGTGTCTCTGCAGGATTCGATGCCTTTATCTACTTTAGTAATGGGGGATCCGTCGAACACAGCTGCTAACTCTTTAGCACAGAGATTAGGTAAAGAAAGTTGACCAACTTTATCCCAAAACCCCAGCTAAAACTGCTGCTTTTAAATCATTTATATTATGTACATTTAATAAGAATAATGACACAGAAGCAGCTTCATTGGGTCTTCAGAGATGAGAACTATCTTAGGATGAAGGTAAAACTGGATCATAAATAATTTAGTGAGAGCTGCTGGACGAGATGAAAGATGAAACAGAAACGTTAGCTGAAAGTAGCTAAACCTAACTAAAGACTAATGCAACAGAAAATACTTGCTAAAAAGCCAGAAGTAGCAAAAATCTTGCCAAAAGTTGCAAAAGGCTATGGAACAGAAGGCTTTCTAGAAGCTAAAAGTAGCAGAAGGCTAGCTTAAAGCTTAAAGTAGTGTGAATCGAGGCAGGTTGTTGAAGGAAATGAAGGTCTGTATGATTGTTAGTAGTAAAATATTTATAAGGTAATTATTTTGTAAAGTATCAAAGAAAAAAAAAGAACAAATGTCACAGCACACATCAGCTGAACGTTCTGACAAACAGCTAAAGTTTTTAGTTGGATTGTAAAAAGCAAACTTTCTGTTTATTTCGCAGCAAAGCGGACAAAGAAACAAGTGTTTGTGAGTTTCAGTCTCCCGATGAGCGACTCCAGCCTCAGTCTGCTGGTGGAGGATCGGATAAAAAAGGAGCTGCAGCTTCATCCTGAACACTTTTAATCCTCATCATCATCGACCCACAGTAAACAACCCCCCGACACAAAAACAAGGACCAAACTTTCACATCCAGCGTTCTTTTATTGACTTTATAAATTAAACGGTTTATCAAAAACACGTAGGCCTACGGCTTTCTGTACAAATGCATTTATTAAAAAAATAACACTTAGAAAACAGCTTTAATGGTTGAACTTCTTATTTTTTTCAGTTTAGCTGCTCGAAACATACACACTAGTGAATCAAACTGTTTTATTTTAATATGTGTCACATGAACTAAGTATTGTTTAAAAAAAACTAAACAAGTTTGGACCTGTTCTATATTTGCATATGAACGATTAACGCTATGGTTGATGTAGATCACACACCTTGATCCTAAAAGATACTTAAAGTGTATAAAAGTACACGGTCACAACTAGTCCAGGTCTATAATCTAATCCTCATGTTTGTTTCTAAAAGGAGTTAAATATTGTGCTTTCTGTTTGGAGTTAAAACACCCAAGAACCATAATTAGAACGTTACTACGAGACGAAGAACAAGAAACGAGAATTTAAAATATCGGCTAATTAAAGAGGTAATCACTTTTGGCAGCGTCACAAAATAAATACTGGGTCCTTTTCTGTGAACATCGCCGTGAAACCATCAAAGCGCTGAGATGCATCATGGGACGACACCCGAACGTCCGTTCAGCTCTCAGATTCACCGTCCACCGGAGCCTCCGGTTGTCGGTAAAACCGACGACCTTCATATCAACGCCTGTTTTGTAGATCCACGCCAACCTCGAGTCTCGTGATAAAGTGCCTCGTTAGACGACAACCGAAGAACACCGAAAGGAAAAATTATTTAAAATATTTGTGCTCATTTCATGCGAAACAAAAAAATACAGCCGAAACCTTGGACTTTACACCACGTTTGCTAATAATTTTTTTAAAATTTAAACACTTGATTGTGTCATTGACGTTTAGTGCAAAAATAACTTAGAAGATCCGGTTTCAACGAATCACAACGCCGCTCCTTCACCTGCCCACACCTGGTGTTCCTTTAGCGAAACCCAGGTGTGTCGCAGAAATCTAGAACATCTTCGCAAAGCTATAGATCTGATGGGAAGTTCAAAGATGCAAACAGATCGACAACGCCAGCGCCGACTTCCTCGTGTCGAGCAGATTCTGCCCCAGAGTCGACGTCAGAAAAGGACCAGATCGTAAATTTTTGTGTTTCATTTTGATAATGGAGGATCCAGGGTCTGAGGATCTCGAGTCTGAGGATCCAGGGTCTGAGGATCCAGAGTCTGAGGATCCAGGGTCTGAGGATCCAGAGTCTGAGGATCCAGACTGCTTTAGGTCCAATGTTTCCATAGCCGTTAGTGGTTCCATTTCGTCTGGTGCTGCTGCTCCTCTGGGTTCCATCGGGTCAGCCATCCTCCAGGACTCTACGGAGCGCTTAGTACTGAGCCGTACCTTCTTTAGTGACCCTCCCGTGGCTTCAGTACCCGGACCTGAAGCCCTCAGAGAATCTCAGGGTTTAATTATCAAGAGGATAATGGAACGGTCTTCAGGCGTCCCTGAGCAGCTAGACCCGTTCGATTCATCCAAACCGGGCTTTTTGCTAGAGGGGCGTCGTTGCCACGCCCTCTTTTGGTTTTGGGGCGCCTTATTTCCGTGTAACGACGCCCTCTGAGCACCGAGTGGACCTGCGTATTGGACAGACATTTCTCTGGACGAGGTGCAGCTCTGACTCTCAAACACGCTGCATACTAGCTAATCAGAATGAGGGTGGGCAAAACGACGTTAGAGGAAGACGAATAAAAAAATAAATGTCCAAATTCTCCCTTTTTAGGCTCGGAAATATAGTTGTTACTGAAATAAAAGAGCCTTTTAACGATATTCTAATGAACTGAGATGACAGGAAAATCACCACAGACGTTCAGATAAATGCAGAATAGTTGCCTGTTGACTCCTGACGAATCATTGTCACATTTAAAAAAAAAAAGAAAAGTTTTTCTCATTGTCGTCATCTCAAACCTCACTTCATCAGAGTTCATCTGGTTCGTCGGAACAATTTCTTTCCCTTTTTTTATTTAAAGGTTTTGTTGACGAGCTGCCAACGCCGCTGATTTATTTTGCACAGTAGAAGACTATTGCTATGAGGCCGAAACCCCGTTGGCTATGGCGCGGCTTCCGATCACCTCGCCGCCAGCAGCAAGGGCGTACGAGGCCGGCACCGCTGCCAGAGCGGTGGCCGCCACCGCCGTGGCGCCCCCCGTGGCCGTGAGGTGCAGTGGGGTGTCGTGGACGCGGGAGTAGTCCCTGTCGCACTTGGCGAGGAGGAGGTGCTGCTCCCCGGGGTGGAGCAGCGTCTGGCGGGTGAAGGTTTCGCCGTCGGCCAGGCTCTCGGGGAGGGGCTGGCCCCGCGGCTCCGGCAGCAGCAGCAGGCAGATGATGCACAGCAGCGTGCAGCAGGCGAAGATCACGTGATGCAGGAAGTAGCCCTTCTGGTTGTGGAGCTCCATGATGGGGGCGGTGAGCATCCCGAAGCCGGCACTTGCCAGGACGAGGCCCAGACCTCCACCCCTGCACAAACAAAAAAAAAAAAAGTTTTAAGATGAGGTCATTCAGGACAACTTAATATTTTCAGATTTAACTCGTTTTGCATTTGCTTGTAAGTCAAACGTCCGCCACTAGATGGAGCTATTACCTTGTTATTTTTCTTCACGCTATGAGCAGAAAAAATGTTTTTTGTGACTCGCCTGATAACAGTTGGGGTGATTTCTGCGCAGAAGAAGATGCTGAGAGTGCTGACGGCGTGAGAGGAAAACATGCCGATGATGGAGAAGGCCACCGAGAACTTCCTGTTCAGGGTGTCTCTCAGAACTGTGCAGAAGAGAGCGACAGCGTATCAAAGAGAGCGGCAAAGTTTTTCATTTAATGTTTAAAAGATAAAAAATCACAGTACCTGTGTCATGTCGGAGGCTGTACTTTCCGATCACTGAAGACGGGAACAAAAAGGAAAGGGAGTTGTTAGTAAGCACAAAGAGCAGAAGAGTGCTGACTCAGAATGAACGATTCGAGGAGAACTGGATGTTTTAAGACCAGAGGCTGAAATAATGACTCGTGCTACAGATGTAGGTCAGAAACGGCGGACTCTGCTTTTAATAACTCAGGATTACCGCAATAATTTTAACAAATAAGACAATGCATTTCTAAAACCAAAATTTAATTTTCTAAGTTTAGAGTCGGCTAAAATTGTTCAAGTAAACCAGCTGAAGGTCCACTTCTTGAGAAGGTTCTGCACGTACTCTGGGTTTACTTACGGTTCAGCAGCCCCAGCTGCAGCAGAGACGCAAGAGCCGTCACGATCATGAAGGCGAGCAGCCCCCCGCGGCGACCCATCAGCCCCACCGCGGGGCAGAGAGCCAGGCAGGTCGCCACGGCGATGCCTGCCATTGTGTAGTAGTCGGCGTGGCACAGAGCCGTGGGCTGGGCCTCCGGGTCCATCATGCTGCGGGCAAAGCAGTGGTGAATCCCGTAACCCGTCAGACTGCGCAAACACACACACACACACACACGGGTTAGGAGGAAGCGGGAGGAAAAAGAAACGGTGCAGCCCGACACAACGGACGTCGGCTTCGGCGCTTACGAGTTGACGCACAGCACCACGATGTTCTTCCACAGGTTCCTGGTGCTCATCATCTTCACGATGCAGCTCCTCTGGGGTTTCCTGCTCAGCTCCTGCTCCAGCTCTGGTGGGAAACATGAAACGTTAAATGAAACGCCGGGGGACCTTTTAGCTCAGACAAGCTAAAGTGCCGTGACGCTCGGCTGCGGACACGTGAGCCCCGAAACGCTCACGCTCCGGGAGGAAGGAAGTGTTGGTGCCAAGGACCAGAGAGACAGATGGAGGGGAAATATTTGAGGGAAAACAGCAGAGCTAATAAAAAGCAGCTCATGTTTATTTGATTAGTCAGTGTTGGGATGAAGAAAGGAAAATTTTCTAACGTAAACGTGAGTTTATTGATTGAAAGTCCTCAGTCACCTGAAGGTGAACACTCAGATTGTATTTCGCCTTATGGGCAGTTTGAGAGGTGATGCTTGAAACTTTGAGCCTTCGATCAACTCAAACCAGGGAGAAGCTGTAGAGTAAACTAAGGTTTACGCTGATGATACTCTATTCATCCACAAAACCTGTGTAATGGATTGGGAGCTATTTTAAATAAATTGCCTAAATTATTTAAGTTTGTAGACTATTCAAAGTGATTTTTTCAAATTAAGAATGTCGCAGATTGTTTATGGGTGTTTTTCTGTTTTGATTAGCATTGTTGGTGGTTTATATTTTGTTTTGTTTAATGGTATTTGCATGATGTTTTGGATTTTTTTGTATGTACCTCATGGGCTGCCGTAGCTAATGAGGGCAGGCCCTATAAAAGCTGGTAGAATCATTGTGCCAATAAATGACTTGAACTGTCAAGATGTTTGGCCCAAAGAAATCAACACAGTGTTCCCCAGTGAAAGCAGTGAGGTATGTTTTGTTTCATTGTTTGTATTGTAAGTTTATGTTTTGTATTCTAATATTTGCGTATGTTGGCAACTGTGGTCACTGATGATCATGGTGGATCTTCATAAAAAGAAAATAAAACGCTAAATTCACCCGTCGAGACTGGCTGAGTTATTCAAGTGCTGGGGTGCTGCTACAACTTAAAAAACAAATCCAATCAGTTACTTCGATTATAAGCTCCTCTTGGAAACATAAAAACCTGACTCTTAAGTTTAAAGATTGTGGTTTTTGGAACCTGAACATCTGAAGTGTGTGTGTGTGTGTGTGTGTGTGTGTGTGGGGGGGGGGGCAAATATCGACGTTTTTGTCCCTGAGGTTGTTTGTTGTTGTTGTTTGTTCACCTGCGAGAACTCCGCTGGGCTCCGTCGTCACATCAACCTGGTTCTTCCTGGCGATGCATAGCATCATGGCTTTGGACTGCTTGTAGTGCTGGGTGGCCAGCAACCAGCGCAGAGATTCAGGGAAAATCCTGCAAAAAAACGAAAGGGGTGGTGGTTTAAACCGGACAACAGAGGAGAGCAGAATGTGCCGTAAGGAGCAGACAAAAAGGAAAGAAGAATGAAAGTATTGTTGGACTGTTGTGAAGCGGTGTGACTGTACGAGCCGTCGCCTGAACCCCCACCCTCCTCCTCCATGCCGGGGGGCCATCTTCAAAAGGCAGGACTCACCAGACGTAGGGCAGCATCAGAACAAAAGGGCTGATTATGACGATCTGCAGCACCTGCCAGTCCTCCCCGCTCGGCCAATAGCGGCACAGAGTGGCCATGACTGGCATCAGAAGCTGCCCGCCCACCTTCAGAAAACTGGCCACCATTGTCATGGAGAAACGCCAGGCTGGCAGACAAAGCTCGATCCCTAAATAAAGACGCAGAGACAGAAAACAGGGATTATCCCCGCACTGTTGCAACAGAGGCTGACAGGGAAATCAAAAAGTTGGGACGTGGTTCCTTTTGGAGACGCTGAGTGTCATCTTAATGTGACGAACCAAAAGAAACAAAAATCTTCCCCCACAGGTGGAAAAACTAAAAGAGGACATCCCTCCCGCCTTTAATCCTTCACCTGACCATCTGCTTTTCGCTCAGCCAGAAACATGAGACGCATCAGAGAGATTTGCCAATAAAAGTACTGGCTTGATGAATTTATTTTAGATTTTCAATGATTCGTTGTGAGTCCTGGCATTTAGTGTTAATATTTCTGTGTCCTTCCCGAGGCGTGTCGCAGCAGATGATCTGATGATCAGAAAGTGATTAGCGTTCCTGCTCCTCGCTAACAACTCCTGAGACAAAACAGAAGGAACTATTGGCTTCCTATCAGCACGAGTTCATAGGCTCCGTTTTTTCCTGGGAGGGAATAGTTTTAAACACCTGACAAGGTCGCAGATTTATCTGCTGAGTCAGCACAAGTCATTGTACTTGGTCATAAAAGAAAACACACACACACCGGCTGTGTTTATCATCGACCATCTCCGAGAGATGAGGACAAAAATATTAACATCAATGTCATTTTAGCTTTTAGCTACATGTGCACTACTTTTACATTCCGCCTAGCCAATGAGGAATGCTACATTTAGCTTTTAGCTATAGTTTTGACAAATTCGGCTTTAAGCTTTGAGTTAGTCAACTGTAGCTTTTAGCCACAATTTTGTTTAATTTGGCTTTTTACTGCAAGTGCACAGTTTTGCTGATTTAGCTTTGAAAAATAGTGTTGCTACGTCTTTGTAACTACAGTTTTGCGATGTTTAGCTTTTAGCGACAGATTTGCTACATTTAGCTTTTAACGACAATGATGACAACTGCATCTACCTTCTAGCTACAATTTTATTAAATGTAAGTTTTAGCTTCAATTCATGAGAGCTGAAGGAACTAAAATTTTTATCTGTTACAGTTTTGCCAATTTTGGCTTAAGTTACCATCTTGCTACATTAAGCTTTTAAGCTACAGTTTAGCCAATTGTAGCTTTTAGCCACAATGGAGCTAATTTACCTTTTCACTACAGTTGCTCTGTTTTTTTTTCCTATATCAGTTTTGATGATTTTGGATTTAAGCTAAAATCCCGTTAAACCAAGTCTGTGGTGTAAGTTTAGCTTTTTTTCTTCCAGTTATTTTAGTTTTTGTTCTGTCTGAATTAATAAATTAAAGTTAGGACATTTTCTCACAGCTCTCACTGTATGTTTGCAGAAAATTCAATTTCTCTGGTTTGAAACTAATTAACTCCTCTGAACAGCTGTTATGAAGCCAAAGCTTAGAGCAGATTTTATTTATTTTTTTTAACTTTTTGTAAGTTTAGAGAAGCAGAAGTGGTGACCGACTCACCAGCTCTGCCTGGAAGATATTCTCGTCTATAATCTGCAGCATTAATTTTAAATTAAGTCAAAAACCTCCACTGTTTGCGTTAAATCCGAACTCTCAGGAGAGAGCTGCTGCGGGGGAGGGAGGCCATTTTGTTTGTTAGGAGGGTTTCTTTGGAGCTTTGTCTGGGGACCCCTGCAGAGAAAGAAACACCCCCGAGCCCAAGTCTGCACAATGCCTGGCTGAAGAGAGGTGGGAGACAGAGGGGGAGACGGGGGACGGCAGAGAGGACAATGTCTGAGGCGTTCAGATCAGCGTGTCTCCTGCAAATAAAAAGGGAAACATCCTCAGAGCTGCCCCGTCGATGTAGAGCGGGGTGGAGTGGAGACTGTGCAGCTTATCCACTAGCAGCAGCACTAGCTTCTCATTTAGCGGATTAGCTTTTTTGCTCACTTTGGAAACCTTTAGCAGACCAACTAAATTAGGTACCATTATGAAAATTCACAAATGATTGCCTTTATTCCCAAATTCAATAAAAAAATATCCCCTCTACAAACGGTGCTGAACATGTCAGGCACCGTTTGTTTAGCATAGCATCTTTAGCAGCTAAACTTCAAGCTAGGAACAGCAAAAAGAAATAAATGGTAAGTAACAATATTTAATCAACAAAAACAAAAATTGGCTACATGTAAAATATGGTAGAGAAAGTATTTACTTGTTGTTTGACTAACTTCAAACAGTATTTATAAAAATAGCAACATGATCAAAAAATGTTTTTATTCTAAAATGGCTAAACTGGAAGTATCATAAACTAGACAGAGCTGATATGGATTGACCAATGATCCCGCCTACCTTTAAATTAAACCAATAGAAAACTAACAGGTTTGTCTTCACCTGGAAGGAGATGAAGACAGTCGTCTTAGCGGTTAGCGTTAGCAGAGCTAATATTCTTGTTTAGCGGATTAGTGGTTTGTGAAGCTAAGTTTTGGGCGTAAATCTACAACCGCCTAACTGGACTTGATGTCCAGATGAGGTTGGTACGGTTCTGCTTGTGGTCTGGGGTCCCGAGCACTTGAGCCTGAGGCACGCCGGTTGAACTCTTTTACTCACTGAGCACGTAGAGGGAGAGAGCGAGGCCCGCCAAGCAGAAACCCTCGAAGAAACGCAAGGTGCTGAACGCGGTGACGTTCGCAGAGAAGGCGACGCTCAGACCGAAGACCAGCATGAAGAAGACTGAGAGGATCAGCACCGTATGTCGACCAAACCTGGGAGACGGGCAAAGAGATGAAAACCTGAGAGTCTTGTTGGCCTCGGGTATAGATAGATTTTTTGTTTTAGCTACCCTAGCTGGTTTTAGCATTTCGTTTTGCTAATTTTAGTTTTTGTTCTGATCGCTTCAAATAATAGAATTCAGTTGAAGCTTTTTCAACAAATTTCAGCTGGTGTTTGTGACGAAGCGTTCAGAAATGCAACTTCTCTAGTTTGCTTCAGGGTCAGTACACTTCTGGTTTCACCGTGAGGTCAAAGGT
>JAVKLF010000083.1:119790-132751 GCA_034783495.1 Millerichthys robustus | reverse complement strand
TAAAGTATATAACTGATGAGTATACTACAAGTACACTGGAAGTACACTCCTTTAGTTTTACTTTACATATAGTACACTTGTATGTAGTACTTTTTGAGCTCTGTCGGCGCCGTGAACCCAGGACCGGCTGTTTGTGTTGGGTTCTGACAAATTAGGATTTTTTTCTGTGGGTGTGTTCAAAACAACCCTTGTTTTTCTCAGATCATCTGACACCCGCAAGAGGAGGAGGAGGAGGAGCTGAGGGGGGCGTTAAGTCCTGTGTTGGAAACAACAAGACAAAGGTAAACATTCCAGTCCTGGGACGTTCACCGCCACGGGCCGTTTGATCTCCTCATCATCATGTGACACCTGAAAGAGACGGGAGCGCCCTCCTCTTCATCACTTTCCCAAACAGAACGCCTGCGGCAGCGGTCTCGTGAGGGCTCTGTGGGCATGTTTTTTTTTTTTTTTTAAGTAGGCCTGTCCCTGACCTCAGATAACTCTGTTTGAGCACTCTGCCTCTCTGATCTGACAGCAACAAGAAAAAAACCCACCATGTGGCTCTTTCATGAGAATTCTTCACATGGTTTGGTGCTGCGCGTCTCGCCCTCTTTACATCAACCTGCTAATTACCCACGATCCCATGCTGGGCTTCCCAGCCGAGCCGGGCCGTGCCGTGCCGCAGAGCACGACTAATTTTATTTTTTAAGAGTTTTTAAGGTTTGAGGAGATGGGATCATTTGATCCCGAGGCCACTTTCCACCACATGGCGATTACATCACAGTTCAGCTGAGGACACGAGCCGGGAAACGTTCAACTTCCAACTTGGGTTGCCAGATATGGCGACAAAAAATAAAAGAAGGGCAATGTGTCACAGTTTAATCACAGCCTGGGCACATAGTCCAGCTTTAGTGTTTTGAGCTTACAAAATAAGAGTGTAGCTTTTATTGTCTTTAGAATGAAGTTTGTAGGAAGTTTTATTGTTTGGCACTCATCAGAAACGTTGACTCTGCCAGACTGAAAACTCATAAAAATGGTCTGCAGCTCTGGTACGCATGAGTTTGTTGGTTCTGTTTTGGTATCCGCAACCTTCAGCTTGTGTCGTGGCACAAAAACTGCAAACAAGATGGCACCGGTCGCCACGGACTCGCAGAACATCTCCAGAGTTCCTGGTCCAGTCCTGATCCTCTGGGTATCTCAGTTTTCAGGCTTACTTTTTAGTTTGCGTTTCTACCTGTCTTGTACATTGCGCTTTCATGGAGGATGGGGGGTGGGGGGCACAGGTTACCATGGTGACCACAACGAGCTACTGGCAAACTGTTTTCTGCTAAAAAGAAGCTTTTATTAAATTTTGGTGATTCGTGTGAGAAACGTTTCTGTGGGTTGGGTTTTTGAGAAACCTGTAGGGTGAAACCGGTGAGGCTTTTCAGACATTACAACATCCCATAACGAGTTTTAAAATCAGAGGAAAAACAGAACACTCTGGTTCTTTATAAATGCAGAACTTATAAAAATATCCTGCGGCACTGCACGATGACAGCTGCTGCTCCTGTTGCATTAAAGGACTTCCTGTTCGACGGGAGCAAACACAAAAACAAACCACACTTGGACTTCCTGCAGGACAGAGAGTAGAAACGAACACAATCACGTGATTTAATTCCTTTTAACTCATCGCTGCTCAGAAAACCTTTATTTTATCTTTACAGAACCTGCAGCGTTTGGTGCAAGTCAGAAAAGGAAGTAGAAATATGTTGGATATTAAATAGAAAAATGTCAGATATTCTGAATTTAAAATGTTTTCCGGTCATTAAAACACTGCATGAGCTGAAATAAGAAAAGACTGAAAAACTTTTGTGACCATCCAAACTTCGAGAGAGCCGCTTGTGTCTCCACGCTGTCTCCGCTGTGCACACAAAACCTGCGCCCTCTCCTTCCACCAATTCTTCAACCGTATTTTATCAGTTTTATCCGACTGTAAAGATGGTTGTATTTCCCAACAACCTCGGCCAGCAGATCCTCCACACTTTTTGTCACCCAACCACGTGGTGCTCCCTGTGAATTAAACCAAACTTTCCTTGTTCTTTCTCTCGTATTTCACCTTTAGCAGCTGGTATTTCCACCTAAACATCGTCTGACATCGTCACGTCTGATTTCCGCCATATTTGATTCACCAACTTCGGCCTAACGTGAAACAGTCAACACCTCGAGGTTCCATGTTAGGATTCAGCTGAGTGCACATAAACCACTAACTAAAAATATAGGAATAGCAATATATATTTGCTATTGCTAAACTGGTAATCTTATAAAACATAAATAAATTAAAAATTTGCGGCCGCTAACACTAAATAGTTAAACAAGTAAAAAGATAGCGGAAAATAACACAAACAGATAACCGCTAAGACGACTGTCACTCAGTCTGCGTCTCATGTCTTTGTCTCCTCCGAGCTGAAGACGGGTGGGACACAAACCCGCTGATGTTAGCTTAGCTGTTAGCGGAATCAAAGTTGGCAGAACCTAATTTAGTGGAAGCTAACTGTTCCGCTAACTGTTTTAAAAGTTGGAGAAATCTAAACGAAACATTAGTTCAGCTGATAAACAGAACCAGAATATCTAGAAAACTGCTGAAGTTAGCTCTTAAAATGATTTGTTTTTTATAATTTGAGGTTTGTTTGATGTCATGTTATGTAAAAACTTATTAGGAAAAAAAGAGATTTGTGGAAAAACGATGCTTGATGAAACTTTTGGTTTTGTTCCTCTTTTATGTCATTTTTGGTCATTTGTTTTTCCTTCCTTCTTGAGGACCTCTTCACATTAAAGAAGGCCTAAGTTTCTATGAGACGTGAAAGCATCGCTTTGTAAAATATTAGGCTTTAAAGTTCCCTGAAGCAGTTAATTGTTTTTTTAATTAAGCAGAGCTGGAACGTGTTTACAGGGAAACAGAAGCTGGAGAACAGGGAACGCCCTCACGTGACGTCAGCTCCAGCCTGGAGGCCTGATGGATCAGAGCTGTCAGTCAGATGATGCAATCCCGCCAAGCAGTTGCACGCGCACACCGAGCGGCTCCTTGCATTATACGAAGACGTGAAGGGGGGACGGAGTGGGGTTTTGTGTGTGTGTGTGTGTGTGTGTGTGTGTGTGTGTGTGGGGGGGGGGGGGGTTGGCGCACAAAAAGCGTCTTGCAGGGAGTCGAGAAGACGTGCAAGTGGTGCGCCATGAGACCTTCCCCCACCCCCCCAAGGCAGGCTTCAGGAGGGGACGTGTCTGTGGTCATGTCGGCCTGCCCCGAGTCAGAGTTCTGGGTCTATTTTTATCCCGGGTAATTACAGCGGGACATCTCCTGAAAGCGGCCCAAAATAGGCCCCGGCCCCCCGCGCGCGCACCGCAGAGTTCACCTCCTCTTGGACGATGATTTGGTTTTCATTCTGGCCTCGTGCTCACACACGAGGAACCGGAGCCGCCGGTTCGGTCTCGGCGCGCCCACGCTTCTCCTCGCTGCGCGCGCGTAATTTGCGCTCAGGCCTTCTTTCCCCTTCCTCCTCTCCAAAACCAAAGTTAGTTTATTTATTTATTTCAGGGTACAGTTATCTGAAAACATGACTCCAGCAGGCTCCTCGGAGAGGAGGAGGTGCACCTCCAACAGCCTCCCTCCCGCCCGCCGGACAACCTGTTCCAAACCTACCCAACTTTAATGTTGTTTCTGGGGTAACTATAGCACCCGCGTGAGAACGAGTGGGGTGGGGTGGGGTGGGGGGTCTGGGGGGTGGGGTCTTAAATTGCAACATCAAACAACGTTGTCGTCACTCCTCCGCTGGACTTGCCAAGCACCGCCCGCTCCAAAATAAATATTGACGTGATTGTTGTATTCAAATGAGCGGCAGCATGACCGGCCAGGAGCGGGCCAATCACAGCGCGTCTTCTTATTACACCTTCTTTTCAGGAATCATTCATAACGCCGATGCGTCAAACGCGCACGGACCTATAAATACGGCTGCGCGCGATGCACAGTTAGACATTTCCTCCCTACAAATCAAACGCGACGCACAGCAGAGCAGGAACCGCGGGGAATCCGGCGTTTGTTTCTTCCATCTGCGGCTCGTTTTTTCGCTCCACGTTTTCGTATCCAGAGAATGCCGGCTGTGCGCGTGCAGCACGTCGCGGCGGCAGCTGTGTGCGCCGCGCTCCTCGCGGTGACGCTTGCGTCCCCGGTGGCGGGACCAGAACCGATCCGGTGCGCGCCGTGCTCTCCGGAGAGCCTGAGCCAGTGTCCGGCGGTGGAGCCCGGGTGCGCGGAGGTGCTGCGGGAGCCCGGCTGCGGATGTTGCCTCGCCTGCGCCCTGAAGGCGGGGGACCTGTGCGGGATCTACACCGCGCCGTGCGGCTCGGGACTGAGGTGCGCCCCGAGACCCAACGACCCGCGGCCGCTGCACGCGCTCACTCGCGGACAGGCGGTGTGCACGGAGAGCCCCGCGCCGCAGCCCACTCCGGAGCCGGAGGCACAAGGTAGGCCTCCCGCACCTCCACCGCACACATCTGCGGTGCATCCATCCATTAATCCAGCCATCCATTCATTCGTTTCTCCTCCACCAGATCAGGACGAGCCAGAACCGGAGATGGACAACTCGGCCACCCTCTCGGACTCCGGCACAAGCCACTTCTTCCCGGGTATCAGCAAGCCCCACGACCCGCGGGTTATCGCCGACGTCCAGGAGAGCATGAAAGCCAAACTCATCGCTATCCGCAGGAAGCTGGTGGAGCAGGTGAGGCTCAGAACCGGCGCGAGGACAGGGAGGACTTCCTCCGCTCCGCTCCTCTGCGCCTGCACCGAGGCGCTTAAAGTCTTTTTTTTCTCCATTTTTTTGGCGGCGGTTCTGAGAGATCAGCCACCAGGAGGCGCTCCTGTGCTGTTTTCTGCAACTTTACTGTCCAGTTTAAAGTCAGCCCACGTGGTCCCTGACAATATAAGGGTTTTTAATTTTTATTTTAACCTTTTCCTCTCCTGTCTCCTCCGCAGGGTCCCTGCCACCTGGAGCTGCAGACGGCTTTAGACAAGATTGCCAAAGCCCAGGAGAAACTAGGAGAGAAGTTAACCAGGTTCTACCTCCCTAACTGTGACAAACACGGCCTCTACAAACCCAAACAGGTTGGTACCGTTAACAGGTGGTAAATGGCAGCAGATTTACAGATTTATTTTTTCTGCTGCGAAGGTGGAGCACGAGGCGACAGCAGGGTGGGACGAGTTTGTTGTCACAGAAAAAGCTTTTTACCAGGACTCACATTTGTATCGACAAAGAATAAGGAGTGAAATTTGTGACAAAATTAACAATAATTGAATTAACAGAAGTGTTAAACTGGAGAAACAGCATGTTTTGTAAAAACATGTTCTGCTGAATCTGAGCTGAAGGCTAAGTGTGAAAAAAATGCTAGTCAAAAGCAAAATACTAGCCTAAATAAAATTGCAAAATGCTAACAACGGATGCAAAATGCTAGCCATACACTAAAAGTAGCAACACATAAGCTAAAAACGGATTAGCTTTATCAAAACCTGAAAGTGCTAACCAAAGATCAACACAGTAGCTAAAACTTAAAAGTATTAAAAGTCTAGCATAATGCTAAAGGTAAGAAACACTAGTTAAAAGTAACAAAAATACTAAATGAAAGTAGCAAAATACAAACAACAGACTGAAAATACAGACTAAAAACTAAAAGTAGCAACAAAAGCTAAAAATTGCTGATCTAAACCCAAAAGTAGCAAACTGCTAACTATAGGCTATAAGAATAATGCTGGCAAAATGCTAAAAGTATGAAAGACGAGTCAAAAGTAGCAAGCAGTATTAGCATTACCAATAGTAGCATTAGCATTAGTAGTATAGTTACCAGTAATAAATTAGCATCAGCAGCTGTAGTTTTGGCAGAATTAGCAGAAGTAAACCTAAGGTATTTGAGGAGATTTTGGAAAACGTTTGTGTTACCTGGTGTTTGCAGTGAAAATGAAAACAGTGTTAGAAGTTTTCCTCCCGTTTCTGTTTCAGTGTGAATCGTCTCTGGACGGACAAAGAGGTCGATGTTGGTGCGTGAACTCCTGGAACGGGAAGAAGATTTTCGGTTCCACCGACCTGCCTGCAGACACAGAGTGCCCTTAAAGACAAAACCTCCTGATGTCGCTCAGAAGAAGAAATAAGCCACTGATTTTGATTTTATATTTTCCTTTCTGGTATGTGTTTATTTATTGATCTTTTCCACGGTGGTGTTGAATTCAGGTACACTGTCATTGTGGGACCACCCTGAAACCCCTCATCCTTCCTTTGAACCCTGTCCCAAAGAGAAAAAGATATTTTTATTTTGTTGGAAAGGAGATTTTAATATTGATGCATTTCTTTCTGCTCTTCAGCCTTATTTATTTTTACTTTTTGCAATTTATTTGTAATTATTCATGAGTATTTATATCTTATTTGCCTTATTGCTATGATGTTATTATTTTAAATTGTGTAAATATGTATTCTGAGAAGCTCCACTGCTGAGTTGAGCTCGCTCTGCCCCGACAGGAGTTGTCTGGAGGTTTAAGCAGGAACAAAAGCACTGAGAGACCAAATGTCATTTAGACCTTTTTCTAAATGATGCTTTTTTTACGTCTTATTTTTGTTGTACTTTTTATTTCCTGATGTGATGCGTCGGCTCTTGCATCCATTGAGAGCCCTCCATGCTCTCAGAAAACATTTCCCATGATTCCATGGGGCTGCAGTTAGCATGACAGGCGGCGGTGGTGGCAGCTAGCCCCCCCAGTCGCCGCCTCTCAGACGGGTATTTCAACATTAACCTACCTCCAATATTTACGTGTCTGCTGCCATTTTGTGTTGATGTGTCAGTCGAAACAAATATTTGCCATGTTGTTGTTATTATTTTTAATATTTTTTTGGTTTTTGTTGTTGCCGTTCTCTTTGACCACAAAGAGCGATGACGCTCCAGCTGTCTGCTGCTCTGTCTACATGCTGCTGTTGGAGAGAGAATTGTTGTGTGTGTGTGTGTGTGTGTGTGCGCCCATGTGAGTCGATTCCAAAGTGCTCACGCGTGTGTATGTATACTTTTGTAACTGAGCTGTAATGCAAGAGCAAAGGTGATATATTTAATAAAAACATTAACCGTGAGCTGGTTTGTTTTCGGCTCCTTGTTAATAACCCGGCAGAAATGTTGTAGATGTGCAGCATGAATGACTCAAGTGAACCGGGTTAATTTAGTGAATGGCTCAGATTAACCTGGTTCCATAAAGTGAACCAGGCTCTAGTAAATCCTATCATCATAATCATAAATTTACCAGCTCTAGTATAAAACTCTCCAAGTGGGGGAGGGTGGACTTTAAGGGTGTCCTGCTGTCCAACATCTGGAGTCCTCACAGAGATCCAAAGTGCTGATTGTGGTCTAACTTCAGCCCGTTGGGCTCGGCGCTGCCGTTCGACCGGCTCTGTTTGCCTCGGTCGGGTGCAGGAATGCACCTCGACCTCTCGTACCCCGGCTGCCAGCCTGCCTGGCACCACCTGATTTATTTTTGTTTGTTTCAAATCGAATCCTCCTTATTGACGCATTCCAAGACTGAGGGGCAAGAATTTGTGCAGAAACAACAAAAAAGTCACAGAAAGAGACGCTAAGGAACAATAAAAGGTGTTCACTTTTTATTAGAAAAAATTACATTAAATACAAATTATAATTTGATTTAGAATCATTTTTCTTATCTTAGAGAAAACATGAGCTTTATGATTTGTAGCTTGTACCATGAGGGATAAAACACAATACCCGTGAACAGAAAGAGAAAGCTTTATGAAAAAGAAAATACAGTATTACAGAAGTTAAAGCCCAAATAAACTGAAACTGGATGGCAAGGTGTGCACGGAGAGAAAGGACGTACCGAGACGCTTAAAGTCGCCTTCGGGGCGCTGACAGAAGCAAAACAAAACATTCATTAGTGATTATATTCCCCAAAAATACACTGAATCATAAAGACTTCGCTGTGCAATCGATGAAGAAAACCTAAGTTGATCAGCTTATATTTCTTTCATAGATAAATAATTTTTCTTTTTAAGGTCTGTACATGATGTCCGGTCAGATGTAAAGCTGGCCGGAAAATACTACTAATAACAATAATAATAATATATAAAAAGACACATAAAAATATGAGGGAGGGTGTAGCTTAAACATATTTAATGTATGTTCCTCCCTTAAATCAAGTCTTTGAGTCGGTGGCGTTCAGCACCAACAGGCTGGCTGTCTGAGCCGATCCGGTGCTACCGAGTCACTAGGCAGGCCTTCTCCCGCTAGCTCTCCACGTTTTAAGTCTTTACACAGGATGTGGGAGAGCGTCGGGCAGGAAGCTCCGCCCCCATTTGTGTGAACGCATGTTTGCGTGGAGATCTGTTGGCGTACGATCAAACGAGCGTGAAACGAAAACACCAACAGTTGCACCGAATGGGGAAAAGTTTTCTGTTTGCTAAATTTGCTGTCCTGGTGGGTTCACCAGCCGTCACGCCGTTACGTCTGACATGACCTCCCAGGACAGGTGTGCCGGAGCGGGTCGGTCCAAATGTCTTTAACTGCATGCATCGTGGAGTCGCAGCGCAGCTAAAGTGCTTTAAGTGCTTGTGCTTGAAGCGTAGGGGGCAGCGAGACGGTCACACCGGGCTCGACCCGTTTAAAAAAAAAACCCAACAAGCCAATGCCCTGTTGCACCACTAACAGGAAGAGGAGGAGGAGAGACAAGGGAGACGGGACTCGGACAAACGGAGGACGAGAACGAAGGCAAAGAAAAAGACGACTGACCTAAAACTGCAGGGTGAGAGCACTTCAAAACAGCAAGAATTGGCAGAAAAATCTGTTTATAAAAAATGTAAACATGCAAAGACATTAAAAGTACCACCTCCATCAGCTTGTCTTATCTGACTGATGAAAACACAAAACTGAAAGAAAATGAGCAGATTTTTCACTTGACGTCCCACCAAGTAGCAACCACGTGACCACTGAGTCATGTTTCCAGCAACCAGTTTTTGAAAATCCCAACTTTAATTTTTCTGTGCAGATTGCATATCTGTATTCATGGCCTTGCACATCATTTCACTGGTCACCTCGGCCATCATTGTACCCATCTTGGCAGCCAACTCCACGTTCCTGGAAAGTCGAACGGATTCTGGCTGGATGAAGATGCCTGTGGTGGCTTTGGGACTAACTTTGAGAAGCTGTGGTACAAATTCATGAAGATGTTCAAAAGTCAAGCGATGGGACTGTGGGTCTCACACGAGGAGGACGTTCTGGATACATTCAGGAGACTGGAAATGGGACTAAATTCTTATTGCGTCATTATGTGACAGATATATGGCATCACGTAGGGGTATATTCGTTACCACTTACGGCTATATCCAATCTCAATGGTAACAATCACATTTTGGTTGCACAAGTCCCCAAACCTTCCTGAGGATGTCCTAATATCTCGCTCTTCCTGCCAAAAAACAAACAGTTTTTGTGTGCAGGGTTTGCCAAACGCAGAAACCATGAGAATTCAGTAAGACTTCAACAGAAAATCTGCCTGTTTTCGCTGAAGTCTTTGGCCAGTCTCTGAGTTGCCAATTCGATTTCAACAGTCACATTCCAACTGAAGCTGCCAGAACTTATAAAGAAACAATTTTTCTTACTGAAAATGTAGGTAAATCAAAAACTAACAGAGCAGTGAATCTGCTGCTGAAGGCCCAGGCTGCAAACCTGACGATCTGATTCTAGAAAAGGTCATTTTTCTTTTCAGTGCAGTCATCGTTTCAGTAAGAGCCGCTGAGGTTGGAGGAGGCATCGGGCGGTTCGTTTTCAGGCACTTGGACCGCAGTCTACCTCAAGAAGTGAGGAGAGGCAGCGAGGAAGACCAAACGTGGTAATGGTTGAGAACGGACCCTGAGCCAAAGATTGTTGTTGTTTGACAAAGCAGAGACTCCCTGAACTGAGCTTAGTTTTTTTTTTGTTTTTGTTTTTACAGATAAACGGTTTGGGGGATAAAGCCCTCGCCTCACGCAGCCTGGTAGCTGTTGTGCAGGTGCTCGTTGATTTAGAGACACAAACCTGTGGTTGCACACTTAGAGACACACACAATACAGATAGTTTTTTCGTCGAGGGGGCGGGGATCACAGTCACAAGCGTCGAAGTGAGTGGAAAAGTCCCTCATTTCTCTCCCTCTAAAAGAATAGTGCAGATGATAACATTATTTCTGTCCTCTCAGCTTTTAGCTTAATTGTTTGCTTTTAAAGAAAGGATAACGGTCCCTCGGCACGGGACAGATAGCTACAAAGGACAGGAGGCTGAGCTCCACCCATCACCCCCTCTGTCCCTCAGAGGGACCTGAAACCAAAGGTCCTTACTTCTTTCAAAATGTTTACATCAATCTACAAGCAAGAGCAAATCCGGTTCCTCTCCACACGTCACTTTGCACTCCCTCCGTCCAGCCGCCATTCCCGACTCATTTGCTCTCCAGGTTGCAGCACTTTTTCTCACCGTGCGCCCTTTCAGGGTATCCCGGGAGAGGATGCCCGTATTTGTCCACGCACCAACAAGAACCTCGTCTCCTGCCTTTGGAGGGACGGCACTGAAACAAACAAACAAAATAACAGGTTAGAACCCTCACATCCGCGCGGGACGTGGACGAGCATAAATTACAATTCTGTTGTTTGACATGCACAATTAAAAAGTAGCAGCAGATGTGTTTCACACTCATTCAGTAAGCAGTCAACCACAAAATCTGTTTTCCATTTATTCATAATAATAATAATATTAACAGTTAACCCTTTTATGGAAATTGAAGCTCCACAGGATCAGGTTGAACCACATTTTCATTGTTTGTTGCTGTTTTTACCAGCACCGTTGCAGTTCTACACCACAGTGTGCACACCGAAGATAAATACACAGCATTCTCACACATCAGTTTTATCATTTTGTAAGTTCAAACACATGCAAACTTAGCATGTTTAGCAAAGTTTTGTTTCTAAAATAAGGTAAAGCAAAATTAGCTTTGCAAATGCTAAATTTCTAAACTGGTTAAAAAAAAGAATGCTAATGCTAACTGGCCTGCCTGGCTGCTGAGTTTGTTTCGGTTTTTAACTCGGCGGAAGAGTTTGCTGCTGCCCAGCCCAGGGGAAGTGATGAAAAAGCCGATTATTTTTTGACGGACAGGGTGCAGGGGGCGAGATGGGAGAATGCTTGAGCGGGAGGGTAAACATGAAGTTGCTAAAATATTTGCCAAGGCCGACGAGGGCTCGCAGGGAAACCAGCTCTACTATTCTGGGAAAGCTGGCAGACGCTCAGAATCATCTGGACCTGATTATGGCCCGCGTGCACGTGTGTGCACAAGCACACGCTAGCAAACGCAGCCTCGCACAAACAGGACTTGTGTGTGTTCTACATACCTCCCACCTGCTTACACACACATGTCGGATCAGATGGCCGATCAGGGGGCTTGGCTGCACCAAGTGGCAACTTTAAGAGCCCCATTTGGGTTAGGCATAAAACGGCAAAACCAGGATTGTCAAGGTGAACTTCCACTTCTGGAGTCCAGGACGGAAAAAACACATCTGTCTGTAGTTTGTTTCAGAAAGTATACAGAATCACTCAGCTGGTCTGTGTGCAGGGCTCGGCCACAGGAGGACAGTTTTAACCAGTTCCTGTGATTCTTTTAGTGTTATTTTGGTCCCAGAGCTGCCACCAGGTGCATCACATCACAGCACAACTTTGGCCTGAGTAACAAAACAGCATCACAACCAACGCAACATTTAATCAGACAGAGCAGAACTTTCAGAAAATGATGGCTTAACTGCCACATATGGCACATGTTTATTAGTAACACACATGAGGTGTTAGCTTCCATGCTAATGCTTTTTAGTAATATATGAGCCGTTAGCTCCCAAGCTAATGTTAATAACATATATGAGCAATTAGCTCCCAAGCTAATGTTTATTAGTAACATATATGAGGCGTTAGCTCCTAAGCTAATGCTTTTTAGTAATATATGAGCCATTAGCTCCCAAGCTAATGTTAATAACATATATGAGCCATTAGCTCCCAAGCTAATGTTTATTAGTAACATATATGAGGCGTTAGCTCCTAAGCTAATGCTTTTTAGCAATATATGAGCCATTAGCTCCCAAGCTAATGTTTTTTAGTAACATATATGAGGCGTTAGCTCCTAAGCTAATGCTTTTTAGCAATATATGAGCCATTAGCTCCCAAGCTAACGTTTATTAGTAATATATTACTAAAAAACTACAAGTACTAGTAGCTACTTACTAGTACTAGTACTATAATTGCTAAAAAAAAGTACATATACACTTTTGTTTTGTAAATGTTTTGTAATGTGTCACAAAACTATGACTTTTAGTAAAAAATAAAATGTTCAGACCAACATGTGACAACAGCCGGAGATCTCTTTAAGGGTTTTCTTCAGAAACAGTTGCACACCCAACACGATGGGAACCAACAAAACAAAAAAAAAACTTTTAACTTTTAACTTTTAATGAAAGCGCGCCAGTCTGCTGCATCTATAAAGTTGTCATCTGATGACACTCGCAGCTGAACATCCTCCATAATTAGCATTGTGTAATTTGGAGATAAAATTAAAGGCTTTGCAAAGTTAACCGTCCTCCGCGGGTTGAACGGGGCGTTACGAGTTGTACCGGAGGGAGTAAATATGATGTAAGAACTAATTAGAACTGAAAGTTTCCTTTTTATTTTAGTCTGACTACGTCAACAGATGGAGATTTGGAACACGAGGAAATTTCTGCAGATCGGAATTCGAATAAATTCTTACAGTAAATTTAATCCCAAGTTTCAAAAGGTAAAATAATGTCTAATACTTGGTGCTAGATCAACAGAGACTTATTAAAATACCTCTAAAAGAACTACATGCTGCGTTCTCACTAAGTTTCCTCCGTTTTCTTCCTCCCTCCTCCTCCTCACATACTCTGGGGAC
>JAVKLF010000083.1:38917-51595 GCA_034783495.1 Millerichthys robustus | reverse complement strand
TGGTGGTGGGGATGGTGTGTGATGACGATGAATGGTGATAGTGTGATGGTATGTATTAATGGTGCATGGTGAAGGTGTGTAGTGATGGTGTTTGGTTGTGATGGTGGTGGGGATGGTGTGTGATGATGATGAATGGTGATAGTGTGATGGTATGTATTAATGGTGCATGGTGAAGGTGTGTAGTGATGGTGTATGGTGGTGTTGGTGGTGGGGATGGTGTGCGATGATGATGAATGGTGATAGTATGATGGTATGTATTAATGGTGCATGGTGAAGGTGTGTAGTGATGGTGTTTGGTTGTGATGGTGTATGGTGGTGTTGGTGGTGGGGATGGTGTACGGTGGTGAGCAGCACCCTGCAGTGTAACACCAGGACATGCTTCGGGTGTGTCTGCAGCCATTTCTCCATCGTCGTGCACACGTTACAGATCTGATCCAAGCTGGGAGCGAGCTGCTCCAACCATCCTGTGTCCAAAACCTGAAACAAACACGTTCTGTGAAACGTTTAACTTCATAAACTCGTAGCTTTCAGGCACAGTCAGGTGCTCCGTTACCTTGTGGTTCATGTGGGTGATGGCGTCATGCTTCTGTGAGAGATTGATGAGCTGCATCAGATCAGAAAAGATACAGAAATCTCTTGGATCTGTTCAAAAACAGATTATTGATGTGGGAAGAAATGATTAAACTGTAACCTGGAAACTCCAATCCATAAACCTGAACCTTATGAAGTGGCTAGTGGGGTGAATCAAAAGAGCAGCAAAAATGATTTCCCCGCCTTACCTTGTAGTTGTGTCCATGCTTGGACTGGAGCATTGCAACGATTTCCCTCAGGTTCTGCAGGTAGATGTCCTCAGGACACCCGGCGGGACAGAGGACACTGATGATGCGCTCCGTGATGTACGTCAGATCCATCTGACGCCGCTCCTCCATGTCGGTTTTACATGGGTCGTCTGTGGAAAGAGTGACCCAGTGTACGTCAAAAAGAAAGTTAAAGGAACTTAAAGGAAGTGAAACCTCTCTCGTTAACGCTGTGTTTTTCTGAGCCACATCTGCAGAATGAACACCAACTGTTTCAGCTCACGAAGCAAATAGCTGATTTTAAACTCGTCTTTCTTATGAATCTCATGTGAATGCCTGCTTAGTCACTGGATACACTTTCTGAACTTGTGACTGCTAGTAACATGGTGATGAGCACAAACAAAAATGTCAGCTCAATATTCAGCAGACACAACGGAAAACATGCATAAGTGGGTTTTTCATTCGCAGCAAATCCATAAATATGAAGTATTTTCTCTCTGTGCAAATGCAAATTGGTTCAAACTTCACTAATCTGCAGCTTCCACTTCTATTCTGGTGTTAATGTAAAAGTCCTTTTGGCTCCCAGGCTTCCATGTTTTCCAGAGAATCTTTTGTGGAAGCAGCTGTCAGGGTTGGGCGAGCAAATTTAACGAGAGACTTCTCCCCAATTATATATATATATATGTATATATTCCGTTTTTTTTTTCCCAAACGTTCTCAGCTCCGCCTGGGAAGCCAAAACAAGAACCTAACCACGGGTTTCAGAGAGGGGAGAGAGCTGCACTGAAAACTGGCCGCAGCTAATTCCAGTAAAAAAAAAAAAGAAGCCAAATTTATTGTTTGTTACAACTTCTGAGCTCACGGGAAAACACACAATTTGATCAAGCTGTCATTGTTTAATTGTTGGAATAAATTCTGATGAAAGCTTCTTGTTTAGTTTTACAGAACTCTAATCTTGAAACGGTTCGCTGCAGAGATTTATCCCCGAGCTCATTTCATTTTAGCAGAGAGGCTTTAAGAACTTAATGCAGGATTAAAGAGCCTCTGAATCCCAGAGGAAACACCTCCGAGCTGTGATCTGTCAGCGGGGCAACAAGCTGTTCATCTGAGTTTGTGACCTTTACAACCATCACACTTCATGAAGAGAAAGAAACAACGAGTCAAACTTTTCTGAAAGAGTGAAGAAACTTACCTTGGCTGCAGTAAAATCAGACGATAAATTCTCAGCACAGATGAGTGAAAGTCTGATTTTTTTTTTATAAAAAAAGTACTGAGGTGGAGACTTGACAGAAGGTGGGAGGAGGAAGAAATGGATGGTAAACTAAACAGCTGCACTTTGCCCTCTGTTGGACTGCAGTGTGTCAGCAGGCCGCAGCAACACAAACACGACTCTGCCCCAGAGTCACAAAATACAAAAAACACACACTTGGGTTATTGCTAAACTGTGGCATTTACATTTTTTGTCTCACTACCCTTAGATTTTTTTGGTTTTCTTGCAGATTACCGTAGAAAATAATACATAAACATAAAATTTGCAACTTTAAAAACATGCCAATCAAATTACATAGCTGTTTGATAAAACTTAACGTCAATCTTACACTTTTATTGTTGCTATGAATAAGTCAGAATTTTTACGATGCAAAAACTAAAAGTTTATTTTATCTTATTGAACAAACATTGAAAACAAGCTATAGATAGAGAAAAGCAATAGATTTATGTGTGATAATCGCAGAAAAGCACTACTTTTGTGATTATGAATTTATCACCATGGTAATGCGACGTTTCGTCCATGAGAGGGTGCCAGAGTACGAATTTAACATGTTTTCACACAAGTAAAACTCAGCAAATCAGGCAATTATTTCAAATAGTTTAATAGAAAACAGTTTATTCGTGTGATATAAATAATTTCAAAAGAATAACGCAACGAAAATCGAGGTGTGTTGTTTAATTCCTACTTGTTGGAGCTTGTTTACGCACTACTGTATCGGCACGCCATGGCGCCTTCACTGTCCCTTTCAGGTTTGTAGATCCATCTGTGAGAAAAGAACTGTAAAACGCATGGTTATGAGATGCATGGTCACATAAAAGACCCTCGCAATAAATTACTTTAACTTTTTAACCAATGATTATTTTGAAATAGATATAATTAATGTTTGGTGATTTAAAAACACGCCATTTGAATTTGCAGCGTGTAACGTGTTTACACTGTAAATTCCGAGCCATATGGTGGCGATTGAACGCATCATAATTCATATCAAATGAGACCCCGCCCTTGTCCACCGTATACCCGCTGACCGTCGGTGTCTTTGGGGTAGACCTTTATCTGTCCGCGCCTTGTCGTCTTTTAGCTTCTATGGCGACCGGTTAAAAGCCCCTCGATTTCTTCGCTCTGCCAGTCGGTTAGCTTCTGCTACAGAGCTAACGGGCTTCTGGTAAAATGGGACGATGTAGCGGGATAACTGTGGGAGAACTACGCAGTACCTTAGCATGCTAAGCTAACGCGAAGCCGCTCAGCAAGTAGCCCGAGCTAACAGCTGGAAGCTAACCCCGACCAGCGTTCACCTGCGGGCTGCTGCCGCCGTCCGACTAACTAACATGATGGAAAGTGTGAAGCAGAACGACTCCGGGGCGACTTTACCAGCCCTACAGGGGACCCCGGACCCCGGCGGTAACTCCGCAAAGCCAAGCGGATTATCGCAGCTGCCCCCGGGTAAGAGACCCTCAGTCGGGGAGGACGAGGCGGGTGGGGGCGCGGAGGCGAAACTCTTCGGAAAGGGGCTCGCGGCCACGTCCCTTCTCCAGATTGCGATAAGGAACGGAATCTACCAGAATCAAGTTGCAAACGCAATCGGCGGCTCGGGAAAGAGCGGCAACATTTACAGCTTGACGTCGGCGAGCAGCACCACTTCGGTGAACTCCCTGCTGAACAGGAGGCGGCACCGGCACAAGCGGAACCTGTCTCTGGGGGCTCCGCCGACCGCCAGCTCCCCACCCGGGGCGTCCTCCGCCGAAGCAGACGGTCCGGCTCCCTCAGCCTCGCCGCTGAGCACCCTCAGCCTGGACAGGAAGACCTTCCTCCGGCAGAAGCAGTCGAAGCAGCTCCAGGCCTCGGACAAGTCGTGGGTGAGGTCGGACCTCCGGCGGGGCTGCCTTCACGTCCACGACTGGCTCACGCCCTCCTACCCGCGCCCAGTGCTCTGCACCCTGGACACCACAGCCAGAGAGGTAGCCCGTAAGCTGGAGGGGATCAAAGCCGGGGCTGTGCTGAGGATAAACTACAAACCTAACACATCTGAGCCAAACGAGCTGAGTAAAGATAGTAATGGACTCCCTGATACCGTAGATGTCAAAAACCCTAAATCAGAGGAAAGTGACTTTAAAGTACCTTCTAATTTATTTCTTCATGATAAAGCTGGTAGCAACTCTTCCTCTGAAATCTGTCTGAATGATATTGGTGTCGATTTGGGTCAGACTGTGGCAGACTGCTACGGAGTTTATTCTGGTTCTGACATGGAGAGCAGCACATGTGAGGACTTCAGCCCAGGTGTTCCCAGAGGCTCAGAGAACCAAGACTCTCTCAGCGAAGGCCTAGTTTTGTGCATTGACTCCTCTGCCGTGAGTCCAAACTGTGACAGTGCCCCTGAGGGACAAGACCCGTTTGAGAGTTCTTCAGATGACCTTGAGCTCACTTCTTCTCCGTCACACTCAACAGACAACTCTGCAGCCGACCTGCCCCCCTCGGACACCCCCGCTGCTCAGAACCAAGTCACAGGACCAGGTGATGGAGGCGAAGCTGCTGCAGGTGATGCCCCCAAACTCATCAGACCTCCGTCTAAATGCTCCGGCAGCTCTCACACTCGCCCCCTGACCAGCCGAGAGTCCGACCCGGAGACCCCAGGTGGCGTCAGCGGAGGATGGCCCGAGCCCATCAATCCTAGTCCGACCCCGGCCCTCTTCATCCAGCTGCACGGAGGAGTGGTGCGGCGGTTGGGCGATGATGAACGACCCCTGCAGATCCTGAACGATTACCTCACCAACCTGGGGTTCGAAGAAGCATGGAGAGTCCAGGAGGAGGGGATGAACCCGGAGATCGGCTGCCTGATACGCTTCTACTTCGGTGAGCATTTTGTGTTTTAAAATCTGACCCAGGGTTTGTCTCTCCTGTTGAGCTATAAGGGCCACTCCAGCATCATTGTTTGTCCGTTCTCAGTGAGTGCTGCCTTTGTGTTTGCTCAGTCTGATTGTTAAACGAGTACGTCCAATTGTCCCGCCTGCACAATAACACCCAGTGTTGTGCCTGTTAACCAGCTCCAGCCCCCTATGTTGCTGGAGAGTAAGAAGGCAACAGGTGGGGTTTTTTTCAGCACGCAACATCCCCAAAACATCATCACGCATTCCCTTCTTAAACTGCTGGTTTTGTTTTTGGTAATAAACCTATTTTGTTGACAAGAGGGTTAAGAGGATGGAAAAACACCCATGATCCCTGACGGGATTAGCGTGACTGGATCTTGTTTATGCCCTTGTTTTCTACACTAATGGCAAACAAAAATGAGATAAAGAAACAGGATCTGATGGCTTTATTTTGGGCTGAATTTGTCGCAATTTAAAAAGATTAAGAATCCCAAATACGAAATTTCCTAAATGTTGCTTTAAATGTTAATCACACCTTCAGTTTCGCCCATCCCATGGTTATTTTGGCAGAAATATTGACACATTTAGTGTAACCTAGAGTTACATGACAAATGCAGAGCCGTGAATCAAGCCGAGAGGCTGATTTGTGTAACGGGGCTGAGGAGAGGCGAAGTGACAATATGTGATGACAGTAACTCTTCGCCATGCATTGCAGCATCCTGTTGAGTGATTTGTGTTTCGAAAACAAGTTTTATGGAGCTGTGGTGGAGTTCTTCGTGACTAACCCAGTCCTGTTGGTGAGTACGGCATGACTTGTCTAAGAGACGGGAGAGGTTTGAGGCGCAGCCAGCGAAAGCGTATCCTCCCTCTCCGTGCTGCTGACATTAGGGAAACGGTGACCCGAGCGGAACTCAGATTTCACCTCCTCAGTGTTTCAGATCGCTCCCAGACAGCTGCAGCTACAGACTCCCCCTTGACGTCAAACCTGCAGAGGTCACCGCTTTCGCTTCACAAGGTTGTGTTATAAAAACAAAAAGAAAACTTCAGGCTATAAGTCCAGATTCAAAGCTCCTCACGGAGTTTCTGATTCAATCGTTGACGCGATACTTTCTACGCTCCTATATTCCCACCTGTACTTGCTCAGGGATACCAGGGGGCCTCAGGATCGACCACCCAGCCTCAGATTAGAGGATATACTCCACACCACTGGTCCAGACCTGTCACTTTAAAAGATGCTGTTCTTGTCGTTTTAAATACTGTGAAAGTTTATTTAAGGGGTCTTGAGAGAAAGGCAGGAGGTGTGTGTGTGTGTGTGTGTCAGTCAACAAACGACAGAGGTTCTGGTTACGTATCAAGCTAATCTGATTTCAGGTCTCTTTGTGGTTCAGACTCTTTGTGAGTCTCGTTTTCCCCAGTGGGTTTGATCTGACAGTTTGAGAGACCAGAGGATCTGCAGCCTCAAACCCAGCTGCAGTTCATTTTTGTGTCGGCGAGTGGTTAAAAGTGTAACAAATCACAGCAGCCCGTTTAGCCTCTTATGTAACCCCACGGTTCCGTCTTTGTGAAAGAGGAACCTGCAGGGGCCCGGGTCGGTCCGTCCTGCGATAGGTAACCTGTCTGTTTCCCCCACAGGTAAGCCTCGCAGCGTGGGGCGCTCTGAGCGTGTGCAGCTCTCCGGGGTGTTCAACGTGCGAAAGGGGAAACTGGCTCTGCCGGTGAACCGCTGGTCAAAGCGTCAGGTCACGCTGAGTGGAACCTGCCTCATTGTGTCCTCTGTAAAACACGCCCACACCGGCAAGATGCACATCCTCCCCCTCATCGGAGGAAAGGTAACCATTTATTTTTTATTATCAGGAACAGAATTTTTTATTTTTTTTTACTAGACTCAGCTTAGATTTGAGCCCTGAGAGTCTACCTGGGCTTTCTAAACGCTGGTAAAACCAGAAAAAACGAGTCAATAAGATGATTTCTCATTAGAACTGGATTCATGTTGACGGACCACCTCCCAGGAGACGAGCCTGTCGGCTACAAGCTGACCCTTGTTTTCTTGGTGCAGGTGGAGGAGGTGAAGAGGCACAGCCACTGCCTGGCCTTCAGCTCCGCTGGTCCACAGAGTCAAACCTACTATGTCAGCTATGACTCGTACGCTGAGCACCTGCGCTGGCACCGGATGGCCTCGAAGGTGGTAAATCTGTCGCGCAGCTGCCTGACAGTTCGCTTTTTTGTGAACGTCTCCTCACTTTGTCTTCCTGTCCTGGTTTGGTTCAGATTGCCTCTCAGAGGGTGAACTCCGTGGACCTGTCGTGCTGCAGCCTGGAGGAGCTGCCCGCTCAGCTGTTTTACAGCCAGGACCTAACGCACCTCAACCTCAAGAACAACTTCATGACCCTGCACAAAGGTGTTCCCGCTCTCGCCAGGTGAGACTCTCTCAGCTCATCGTGCTCTGCTGCGATGAGCAGTGTTTAAATCTCAAATGGCTGGAAGAGGAAAATTTATAGAAAGCGTCGTGTTTGTTTATGCTGAGCGAGTACCTGTGTGTTAGAATCCCGATCATTCTATTTGTGCATGATGAGGACACCTCGTAGTTTGGTTCGTTTACTCAGAAATCAGCTCGTTCTGTTTGGACTTGACCAAAGGCGCATTTCCTACGGCGAGCCTCGGGTGTCGTCTTACAGTTTGTGTTCACAGCTGCGCAGCCGAGTAAAAAAGGAAAAAGAACAATATCCTTCATCGCTCGATTAGCAAGAGATTCTGATGAAGCCTCGCATTCGACTCTATGGAAATTCATTTGTACTTTCTGCCATTGTCTGAGTAAACACAGACTTCCTGTGGATCAGAAGAACCTCCTCCATCCCTACGCCATCCACCCCGTGGCAGATATGTTTTAAAAAAATAGTCAACCCTGACCAGTTTTGGTTTACATAATCATCACCCAGAATGTTTTTTGTTTGTTCCTAATTAAGAAGGTCCAATTGTAGCGCAGAGGTGAATGTGTGTCGCTCTCTGCCTGCCTTCGCTCACGCCGAGCGCCTCTCTCTGTTTTTTGTTTTAGGTTTTGCAAACTGAGGAGCCTGAGTTTGTCCAATAATGCTCTGTGTGAGTTTCCTCCGGCCTTGTGCGACATGGCCTCGCTCACGGAGCTGAACCTGTCTGGAAATCGACTCTCCTGTCTGCCGGCAGAAGTAGCATCGATGCACAAGTAAGCGGCGATTTGTGTTGATGATACTGTTTCCTCTCTGATGGAGACATGGGTGCAGATTGAAGCCTTCCTGTATGAAATGAACAACAGGTTTCGTGTCAGCCATGAGGACTCTGGCCCAGTTTCCTCGGCGCTGACGCTCACAACGGCTCACAGGTGTCTTACTTTAGCTTTCAAACAAGCTCTAGTCAAACTGCGTCTCTCTGTAGCCTGCAGACGCTGCTCCTGGACGGGAACTTCCTGACCTCGCTGCCGGCGGAGCTGGGCTCTCTGGAGGGCCTGTCTTACCTCGGTCTGTCCTTCAACCGTTTCGGCTGCGTGCCGCCCATCCTGGAGAAGCTCCGGGGCGTGGAGAAACTTTGTCTGGCTGGGAACCAGCTCTCTGTCTTGGACCTGTTGGGGCTGCAGTGGCTGCCCGCTCGCTCCGTGGACCTCAGGTGAGGAGTCTGTAGGAATCATCTCCTTTTACGTTTCTGCATCAAGTCGATTTCGAACGATTGACTCGCTTCGTCTCTCAGGCTGAACCGGCTTCAGAAGGTGGCAGCGGCAGACTCTGAGGAGCTGGTCCACATCGTGCAGCTGGACCTGAGGGATGCAGGTCTGCAGGAGCTGGACGTCCGGTGTCTGTGTAAGCTGGAGCTGCTCCGCTGCGACAGGAACTCGCTCTCGGTCCTCAGAGTCGGCGGCCACGCCCTCAAGAGCCTGCACGCCGCACGCAACGGTACCGAGCGCCTCAGAGGCTTTAAACGAGCGCTGCCTGAGACACCGTCTTCACGCTCGCTGTGTTTGTGTTTTCAGAGCTGAGGCAGCTGGACGTGCAGCCAGTGCCGGAGAATCTGACTGTTGTTGATCTGTCCAGGTGCGAAAAACGCCAATGCTCTACGTTCCTGTTTACAACGTTTGTTTGTTTTCACAACCTTGTTCGTTTTCCTCAAAGGAACAAGCTCGAACGTGTCCCGGACTGGTTGTGTGGCAGCAGCAGACTGGAGGTGTTGGACATTAACCGTAACTGCATCACCGAGCTGCCCGTGTGGTGAGAGGCGCAAACACACAACACAAGCCCCTCCCCCTTCACACAGAAGGTTTCATTAACGAATGTAACCCTTCATCCCAATCCCGTGGTTCACCTGCGTGAACGACAAACGTACTTTCAGTTCGGCAGGCAGCGCGTCGCCTCTCCTGTCCCTGGGCTGAGACGGCTGTCTTTGTGTTTGCAGGCTGCTGTCCAGCGGGAGTCTCAGAAAGCTGCTGGCGGGCTGGAACCACGTGTGCCGCCTGAACGAGCGGCTGGAGAGATCCCGCCTGGAAGTCCTGGACCTCCAACACAACCACCTGACCGAGCTCCCGCACAACCTGTTCATCAAAGCGCAGAGGTGCGGACTCCTCTCTTTGGGTTTCTCCCCTTCAGAACTTTTCTCTGTGACTCACTTCCGGGGTTTTGTTTTAGCTTACGCTACCTGAACGTGTCGGCCAATAAGCTGGAGGACCTCCCTGCAGCCGGCCTGTCGGAGGACGCCGTCAGCAGCCTGGAAGAGCTGTACGTGACCAACAACAGCTTGACGGACAAGTGCGTCCCTCTGCTGGCGGGACACGGCGGTCTCAGGGTGCTCCACGTCGCCTACAACCAGCTGCAGACGTTCACCGCCAGGTAAACTTCCTTTCTCACGACGAGAGGAGCATCAAATTAAGGTTTTTCACAAGAACCGTCCTCGCTCCGAGACCAGATCGTAGTGACTGAGTCTGAGTTTTTTTGCGCAGTAAACTGGCCCGACTGGAGCAGCTTGAGGAGCTGGACCTGAGCGGAAACCGCCTGAGAGCCGTCCCGACCACCATCCTCAGCTGTCAGCGGCTGCACGCGCTCTCCGCCCACTCCAACTGCATCAACACCTTCCCCGAAGTCCTGCAGCTGCCCGAGATCAAGGTGCCTGACGAAACGATCTGGACCGAAACATTTCGGCCACTTCAGACAAACACACAGAAAACTGGGTGCTGAACAACTGCTGAAGATGCTAGTCTGTGTTGTTAAAGCTAAAAGAAGCTAAACACAAGCTAACAGATAAAAACATAAAACAAAAGTTAAAATCTAGAAGTAACAAGACACGAAAGAAGCAAAATGCTAGCTAAAAGTAGAAGAATCCTAATGTAGCTAAAAATAGTAAAGAGCAGCCTAGCTGAAGCTAATTGTAGCAGAAAGCAAGCTAAAGGCTAAATGTAGCAATTGGCTACATAATGGGTAAATATAGGAAGATACTAAGCTAGGAAGGAGCTTTACCAGCTCTTTAGTTTGTTAGCAGTTTGGAGTTTTTAACGTTCGGCCTCAGACGTGACTGAACCCAACTCTCGGCTCTAACTCCTCCGTTGTCAGAGTGTGGATCTGAGCTGCAACGAGCTGACAGAGGTCACCCTGCCAGAGACGCTTCCTCCAAAACTCCAGGAGCTGGACCTCACAGGAAATCCTCGACTCAACCTGGACCACAAGAGCTTGGAGCTCCTCAAGTAGGAACGGCAAACGTAAACAGGCCTCAGCGGAAACTTTCCCACCGGATACGTCTGATCTTTTGTTTTCTTCTTCTTCTGCCCAGCAGCAACATCCGCTGCTTCAGGGTGGATCCGTCTCCTTCGGCTCCGGGTGCAAGCGATGGTCAGGGAGTCCCCGCGGTCTGGAGTCACGGCTTCACCGAAGCCTCCGGAGTCAAAAACAAGTTGGTCTTATTTCATGTTTATAGTGTAATCGCTGAGTCAGGGTTTGGTTGTTCTCAGTTTTTTTGTTTTCCTTGAACATGACAGTTCTTGTGTTCTAGCATGAACAGCTGGCCGTCGGTTCTGATCCGGCTGCTGTCAATAAGACACACACGTTGGCAGAACACGCAGTCCTGCTTTCAGAATAAAACCGGAGGTTCTGATCCGATAACTCCCCACATCCTCCTCAGGTTGTGCGTGGCGGCTCTGGCTCAGGACAGCTTCTGCGGGACCCATGAAGCTCTGTACGGTGTGTTCGACGGAGACAAGAACGTGGAGGTTCCGTACTTGCTGCAGTGCACCATGGGAGACGTGCTCGCGGAGGAGCTTCACCGAGGCCAACGGCAGGAGGACTACATGACCAACACCTTCCTCACCATGCAAAGGTAAACGCCCACTTTTCCTAGACTCCTCCCCCTCCACTGCCGTTTCCTTTAACGCTTCGTTCCGGATGCTCCTCTGAAGGAAACTGGGCACCGCAGGTCAGAGGATGGGCGGGTCGGCGGCATTGTGTCACATCCGGCATGACCCGGTGGCACCCGGCGAGCACGGCGGCTGCTTCACCCTAAAGGCCGCCAACGTGGGCCGGTGTCGGGCCGTGCTGTGTCGAGGAGGGAAGGCTCTGCCGCTCTCCGGCGTTCACACCGTCAAAGACGAAGCGGAGTACCGGAGGGTCCGAAACCACAACGCCATCATCACCGAGGTGACAGGCAAACTGCTGAGTCAGAAAGGATGACACAATTTAAATGTGATTTTAAACTGAACCTTTGTTTGTTTTGAAGGATAATAAAGTCAACGGTGTGACGGACTCCACCAGAATGATGGGTTACTCCTTCCTGTGTCCCTCGGTGACGCCCCGCCCCCACATCTCCACGGTGACTCTCACTCCTCAGGATGAGTTCTTCCTCCTGGGCAGTCGAGGATTGTGGGAGGTGCTGTCTCCTGCCGAGGCGATTGAAGCGGTCCGGAACGTTCCGGACGCCGTTGCCGCAGCAAAGAAGCTGGTGACGTTAGCTCAGAGCTACGGCTGCGCCGACAGCCTCTGCGCCGTCGTGGTGCAGCTCAGCATCACCGAGGACTGCTGCTGTTTCTGCGAGGCCCCGCCTCCTCCGCCCAGCCCCGGCACAGGTGCCCAGTCCGCCGCGCACCCTTACGCGTCAGTTGGCGAGGGCGGGGTGGCACTTCTGCCTGCCTCCTCCGGGACCGCGAGCGAGCTGAGCAGCGAATTTAGCACGTCAGAGATGAGCAGCGAGGTGGGGTCCACGGCGTCCTCCGAGGAGCCGCCTCCTCAAACGGACCCCAACGTTCAGGGCCGATCAGGCGTGCGGAGACCCGCCCGCGGGGGAGGAAGCTTCCAGAGGCAGTTCTCCGGAGCGCTGTCCGATAACGGTTTGGACAGCGAGGACGAGGAGCCCATCGCCGGTGTGTTTTCCAACGGCAGCCGCGTGGAAGTGGAGGCAGACGTCCACTGCCTGCTCCGCCACGACTGCGCCCACGCTACATCTGAGCCGTCGCCCACCTCCCCCTGCCTCAGCGGCGGGGACACCCGCTCGGGGACTTTGGGCCGCAGGGCTCGGGCCAACGGGTCCGTCGCCTGCCAGGGCCGGAACCAGGATGTCATCGAGGAGGCCGGGGACGCCCCCGTCAGAAAACAAGGGGGCTACTTCAACGCCCCCGCCCAGCCGGACCCGGACGACCAGCTGATCATCCCGCCGGAGCTGGAGGAGGAGGTCCGGCAGATCATCCAGCAGCAGCAGGAACAGCTGCAGGCGCACAGCCAGCTGCAGGCGCACAGCCAGCTGCAGGCGCACA
>JAVKLF010000077.1:10160806-10172789 GCA_034783495.1 Millerichthys robustus | reverse complement strand
AGAGGTGTTTTCCTGTCCCTAAAGCTGCTGACAGGAAACTGCAGATAGGTTTTATTAAACCTTGTAGGGGCGCTAAAATCCCCCTGTACAATAAATATAACAAGAAAATTTGTTTTTTAATTTCTAGGTTTTTTTTGTACAACTACATTTTTTTTTAAAAACAGGAACTTAACCTTTAAAGAATAATGAGAAGAACTTCCAGCCAGTTAAGGAAACACATCAAAGTCTGGTTTCTTCTGATGAAACAGTGAGGAAACGAGCGGCGGCATCAGGACTTATGGAAAATACGTTACATTCTAAACTGAGATTTACAAATGAAATCCCTAAAAAAGTTGGGTCGTTATGATTTGTGATGATTCACAAATCCTCATAAACCCATATTTTATTCACAGAGGAACATAATAAACATATCAAATGGTTAAAGTAAGAAATTGAACCATTTTTAGAAGAATAAAACAAGTAATTTTGAATGTAATAAGAACACGTCAGAAGATGTCCCTACTACAAATCTTATTTTAATAGCAGTCTGTAAAGATCTAGGAACTGAAGAAAGCAGTTGGAGTTTTTGCCTGAACATTAAACTAAAATGAGACTCCAAACATCCAACATGTTGAGTTTTCTCACTTGAAACAAACATGCAAAGTAAAACCCAGACAAAGAAACATCAACAACAGCTACATCTACAATATTTACAACCAGAACTTTTTAAATCGTTTGTCTCAAAAATAAAACCTCAGACGTCTCAAACAAGGCCATAAAAAACTTCTCACATCAGCATTTTAGTTCCTTCTGCTGCTTATTTTTTCTCCATTTATTGAAAGGAGATTTAAAGGACCTTTGGTTTCTTCTGGTTTGCAGCTTTCACAATAAAACATGTGGAAACATCAGGAACTTGTTTCACGGATCGCTTCTCTTTTCTCCCGCCCGACACTTTGCAGCTCAGACTGAAGCCACATGAAGAAGCTTCAGACGGAGACAAAATGTGACTCTAACCGCGACAAACATCAGCTCTGAGGTGGAGTTCTGTTCTGGTTCCAAACAAAAACTCAGACAGTTTTTTTCTTGTTAGTTTTGTTTTTAACGTGATTAAACTGAATCCCGAATCTCCTCTTTGAGACTGCACCGTCCTGGAAAAATCCAATCTTTATGTTTCCTGAGTCACAGATCGACTGCAACATTTTGTTCTTGTTAAAGTTTTAAAGGCATTCAGCGGCGTCGGGTTTGTAGAGGAAAAGTTGGGAAGAATCTGCTGATTGTTGGAGTTCTAACTCAGATTTCTGCTCTTTGCTTCACAGAACGATGTAAACTCTGACATGATCAGTTTTATTTGTTTCAACTTAAAGTATTTCCTGTTGCGTTTCTACGGTTTAACAGTTTCTTCTAAGAGGTTGTATTGCTCCATCTCTGCAGACTTTGTGTTAAAAATGTCACGTTGTTTCAGGAAGTGGGTGCAAAGACTTTTGGTTTTTGTAGTTTTTATACGTTTTACCTTTATTTGCAAACAGAATTACACAGACATCTCTTCAATTCTCCCTTCTGTGTTTTCCACAGGAAATGTCTTTGCTTTTGTTGATTTCCTTCTTCCTGTTTCTCCTTTTTTCAGCTCGTCGTCAGAACATGAAGGTTCGGATCAACGCCACGGGTGACACCATCGTCATGAAGTTTGTGCGCCCCAATCCGGACGTGAAGTTGGAGGGGTACATCCTGGGATACGGCAGCAGCATGTTCTCCAAACAGTTCATCCAGCTGCCCGAGAACGGACAGCCGTACCAGACCGAGCTGGGTAAGAAAGTTCTACAGAACCTCGTGGGAACATTATAGTCAATATAATCCGAGTCCAGACTTCTCCATCGTGGGAAACAAAGCAGAACACGAGGAGTTCTGAGTCTCACAGAACCAGCAGCAGGTGGTTCTGATCCTTCTATGGAAGCTTTGCCAAGATATTCGATCCTGTTGCAACAAGAAGTAAAAGTCCTGACCTTTGACCTTTAGCAGCTGACGATGAGTAGGGGGATTTTTGGATCAGATTCCCTTCAGACAACAGAACCTGGGTCTACTTTTTACGATCTACTGTCTACAACTAGGCCTATATCCATTGAAATTGCTCCTAAAACATTTTGGACTGATCCGTTTTTAGTCCAAGGAAATACATTATTTTGATCCTTGATACCAAAGTAAAATCCTGCAGAATAATCTAACACAGATTAAATAAATCAGCAATAATCCTCAGACTATTATTCATTCTCATAACTCAGAATTAAGTCAGACTCCGTGTCAGACGCTGCGTTCAGGTGCTGCTGGGATAATCGGACATCTGTGTAACGTTTCCCCTCAGCAGATGAATGAATCCCAGGAGATGAATTTTAACCTCATTTAAACAGTTAGTTTTCAGTAGGACGTCCACCGGGAGACATTTCCTTCAAAGTGATACGTGTCTCGTGTCCACCTGTGAAATGAAGGATGGGTTTAAAGACCTTCTGCTGCGTTTCCCTCCGTCAGTGGAGTGCCATCCATCAGCAGCTTCACCACCAGTGTTGACTCTTTAAATCCCCCGCTGCCGGTGGTTTCTGGGGTTTCAATGTTTTTAACCGCACGAGACACAGATGTGGCTTCAGGGACACTTTCCTGTTTCCTCTGAGGGAAAAAAACAGGATTTTATTGGACTTTAGTGGGAAAGAAAGGCTTCATAACTGAAAGCATGCAGAGTTTGAATTATTACACACAAAAGCTCTAAAAACAGAGGATCTGTTCAGAGACTATTCTAACATTTCTGGTCTGGATTACTGTTTAAAACTCAGGATATGTGTGAAAATATATTCAGATAAACTTTGTTTGATCATAAATTCACAGCTGAGGACTAAAAGGATCCTGCAGGAGACGTGTATGTGGCCAAAACCTAATCCGAATAAAATGAATTCACGGAAATCTGGCAGAATTTAGGTCTGGACTAAAAACGAGATGAAGAAGAAAAACAGAAGCTGTTTTATTTGGATGGCCATCAGAAGCTGGGATCTGTGTCATGTGTCCAAACTGTTGTCCTTTAAGCAGAAAACTTTATCTATAATGGTTCCCATCTGCCCGTCTGTGAGGGACACCGTACCCCCGCCAGGACATCATCATGGTTACATGTTTCCACTAACACAGCCCAGCATTCCAAACTGTCAGGGTCTGTGTTTTTCTGGTCCTCATGTTTCTGGCTTGCTGTGCTCTCGCTCACCTCTCCATCAGTTCACTCTGTCCATAGTTTCCAATCAATCTCTTCCCCCAGGTGTTCTTTTTCCTCCCTCCTATGGTATATATACCGGTCCGTTTTCACGGCTTCCCTGTCGGTTCTTTGCTCTCGCTCCCTCTGTCTCCTCCGTGTGTTTCTTCTTCCCGTGTTTAGTTTTGCGTTTCATTTTTAGCTGCCGCCACGTCGGCCTTTTCTTTGTTTAATAAATTTGTTAACTTTCACGCCCTTGTGTCCGTCTGCTTATGGGTCGGCCGCCGAGCCTGATTCAAATGTTTCTGCCTCTTTGAGCTCCTAAAGGATCTGTGTCAGACTGATAAACATCAGCCGAGAAAATGTTGGTATTAAATCACTTAATGGTGATTTAAATAAAGTTTCATGTAATTTTATCGAAATTTGCGACTCCACTTCACCAGCAGAAGAGCAGATCGTACATTAACGGTTAAAGTCACTCTCTTTGTGTGCCCTAGACCTTTTTCTTTCCAGTTTTTAAAGATCTAAAGCTGGACTAGACCAAACCCTGACCTATGTTTCCATCTGGTTTCAGATGCAGAACCAAAGTACCTGGTGGCGGTGCAGCCGATCCCTGCCAACGATGTGAAGAAACAGTGCACCGGTGCGTTGGCTGTAAGGTCCAACCCACCCTGAAGGGTTCCCCTGGAGGTCTCACTGTTCCCGAATGTGTCCCTGTAGGTAAGGTGAACCTGGAGAAGCCGCTCCACCTGGTCATCGGCTCAGTCAGCCCCACAGCGGTGTTGCTGTCCTGGGGAAACCACCTGAAGACGCCCTATGAAGGGAACATCATGAACGAGTGTCTCGAGGACGGGTGATTTACACTTCCATAAACAAACTCTTTATGCTTCTTGATTTTTTTTCCCATGTTTGTCACCAAAGAATGTACCATTCAGAGATGAGCAGGAAAGGTTCAACTGCTGGGTGGTAAAACTTACGAGCTTAACAACTCTGCCTCACATTCATGACAGAAAACTGTTGGAAAATTATGTTTTCTGAACATTTAAAGAGCTTCTTTGTCTGGCCGTCTCTGTCCAATTAAGATGATGAATTACGACTGCAAGCAGCTGCTGTTGTGTTTGAATCCTCCAACTGTGTTGAGAGATCCTACACTGACTTTCTCCCGTCTCCTACGGCTCCCTGTCTAACGGCTTGGAGAAAGCTTTGGAAATCTTGAGCCAGCAGTCCTCGGTTAGCTCTTATTAACGCTAACGTCAGCTCTTTCTGCAGAGTGCTTGGCTGCCGCTTCAGATGCTTTGGATCCCTGCTCTAAAAAACACAACTTTCAGGGAGTGAAAGTGGAGATCGGGTGGTCACACGGCCAGAATTAACAACTGTTGTTTCCACGCTGAGGTCACGGCGGCTGCAGGCAGCCAGAGAGAAACCACACTGCTGTCATTCACGTGTCCAACCTCGTCGTCTTGCTAACTCGACACCTTCAGTTTGACAAGATCCAGACCTGAAACTACAGTTTTAAGTGGGTCAAAGATCATTCATCAGATTCATCAGGACCATCTGTTGATGAAGTATCTGGTTTTGATTGCTTTTGAAGGTTCAGTTTACAAAATTCTGCAAAACAACTCAAAGTACAAGTTTCTCTATATGACGAAGTGTTTTATGACAAGTGTTTTATGAAAGAATGATCATCTCTAGAAAATTTCTACTAAATTATGCAAAGAAGTAGCAAGTAGAAAATAGCAAAGTAAAGTAGCAATCCACTAGCTAAAATATGCAAAATGCAAGCTTAAAGCTAAAAGTAACAAAGCACTTGTTGAATGTAGCAATACAACAACTTAATAAAGAAGAGAGGATTACCACACATCCAGTCCTGTGAAAAATACCTCCCCTCGTTCTTTTTCATGTTTTTTCCTAAATGACCAAATTTAAAAGATCAGTTTTATGTCCTGAAAACCTGAAACTGATTATATTAATTTATTTATCTACATTTATAACTTAAAAACCTAAAGGACTGAGTACTGAACCCTGAGGAACACCATTTATGAAATTCTTTCAGAATCTGTGGATTTATTCCATTAGTCCTTCAACTGGCTAAAAAATAAAAATCTTCTGTTTTCCATCAGATTTTACACGATCCGCTACAGGGAGAGGAACAGGAAGTGGATCTACCAGACTTGTCCAACCAGCGACACGGTTGTGGATAACCTAAAGCCCAACACTCCATACGAGTTCGGTGTTCGTTCCAATAAGGACAACCGGAGCAGCATGTGGAGCAAACCGGTCATCCACAACACCAACATGGGCAGTAAGAAACACTCTTCCACCAATCAGAAACTGTTTACAATCTGCTGCTTCTTCTTTTCACTTTGCAGGAAAAACAAGCTGTGAATCCTAATTTCTTTCTGTTTGTCTTCTTCCTCAACAAATCTATCTGCTCAAAGAAACAGATCTGTTTTCTGTTAGTAATGATGTAATTTAGACTTTCTCTTGATTTTTGCAGGTAAAAAAACTCAGCAGCCGTACAAGCACCACTCTTTGTCAAAGCCATTGGTACGTGATCTGCAGCATTTAGAGGCTGATGTGTTCAAAACGACTGAAACTTTCAGTTTACGAGACTTAAAGCTAAACTGAACCTCGTACATGAAGAGAAGAAAGTTTAGTTGGGCTGTTCTTTCGTGCAGCAGGCGTGCGTTTAAAAAAAAAATCCATTTTAACTTTGCAGGATTTGCAGGCGTGTCTTAGCAACATTCTGCCAACAAGTTTACTTTTCAATTGAATATTTAACAGTAGCTCTTCCAAATACAGACACAGACAAACTTGATGTAAAGCAATGGTTCATCAAGCAAAAAATAGCTTTAGTTTTACGTAATTTAATCGTTCATTGTTTGGATTTTTCTTTTGCAGAAACCTCGAGCCTTCTTCCCTCTTCGTCCCGGTAAGGTTTCTGAATAAACCCTTTTCTGATTGTGATTTTTGGTTCGTCCTCTGCTGTGAAGGTTAAAGGTCCAAGGAGTGATTTTTAATAACCGCTGACTTGTTTGCAGTTCTGCACAATGGCACGAGACCTCAACACCCGTCTCTGACCAAATTCCCTGGTTTCCCAGCATCTCCACGCACCTCGTTTGGTGATTATTTTCTATTTGTTCCTTCTTTTATGCTTTTTCAAGGTAGCAGAGGCGTGTTTTGGATCTCAGAAGCTTCCAGCAAGGTTCAACTGATAAAGTATATTGTCAAATTAATATTTGATTTAAGAAACAGTTAGCCTTCTTCAGTTGAGCCTGAGCTCTAGTTGCTACTTCAGAACTTTTCAGCTCTTGAAGTTCCTGTTTTATTGCTTTTTTTTCTTCTTCGCCACATAAAGGCAGCGTACTATTTCCCACAGAGTCCCCTGAGAGCCAGCAGGAAACTCTCCCTCTGCCAGGCTCTGAGCCCAAACTTCCCTCCGAGTCACCTGGTAACCCGATAGATGCTCTTTTTCTTTCTTTAACCATCAGCTTCAATCATTCATGCAGCTAGGAGGGGGCGGGGCCAGGGCCTGCAGCTGCTGTGGCTAGCTGCACGTTAGCATGCACAAAGTCAGAAAGTCCATCCCTGGAGATGATGTCACAGAAGACGAGTAAGTTGGCCTGGCCCCGCCCAACCTGATGGCAAGGTCATAGGACCGCGGTCACGCTTCAACACCCATTGGCTGCCGGTTATCCACAACACCAGCTTTTTCACTTTTTCTGTCTTTTTTCCAACTTTATTATTTTTCTTCTCTACCTAAGGCAACAGGTAACATGTTTCCAGTTATACAAAATCATAAATGCTCACTGAAAAAAATGTTACGCTCAATATTTCTGTAGGCTGTAGCATCGCTAAAAACATAACAAATTTATTCCCATCCAGTCTGTTTGGATGTCTTGAGGTTCTTAAATTCTGACTTTAGAAAAATACAAAAATCTATAGTTTCAACAGAATAATTTCTTTTTTTTATGCAGTCATGCAGTCTCTTTGTAAGCAGCATTAGAAACTAAATTTGATTCAAGCAGCCACTAAAGGGGGCGTTTGTGGACCATCTGAATGGGATCCCTTCTTAGGAGACCCGCTAGTAGATAATTATAGAGGTGGAGCAGAGAGACCACCATGGTTTGAACCACAAGTTGGTGTCAAACAGAGTCATTAATTTAGGAATAAATAGGTTTTCAATTGGTAATGGGTTATTGGGTTTTTTTTTCTCTCAAATAACCAACGTTTTGATGTAATCCACTTGGTGCAAAGTGCAACAACCTTTATCCATGTTTGACCAAACAGCTCTTGATTATTCCAGAAACTCACTGATACATTGTAAGCTTGCTTTAAACAAAACCAGTTAAAAAAGCAAACAGATTTGAATTCAGACTTTGACTTATCTAATTTTAGAAATAAGGGTTTCAGTCAGACCTGTAGACAGTTTTACCTCACAGCCTTACTTGTTCTATCTTCTTTCCCCCTTTGTCTGTTTCTCCACCTGTTTTCATCATAAAGAGAAGGCAATAATGATCTGATCTCCTGCTGATTCTGTAAATTTATCCACTTATGAACAGCCTCTTATTTTTTAGGTGTTTCAGTTTAGTGAGAAAAACAGAAAATCAGCTAAAATGATGGTCATTTTCTGAATAAAGGCACCAGCGGTGATGGTCTGTAGTCCAACCGAGTCTTGCTCAGATCTAATATCTGATCCTTGAAGTCCTCTGACAGATCTTTAGTCTGGTGGAGAGGTAAGAATGGAAGAATTCTGTGGAAAGCTGGACTTTACACACATAAGCAGCTGAGATTAGGACAATCTCAGTGGTTGGGTTAGAGTCTATTAAAATAAAGCTTCCTAATAAGAGTTGAATCATTTCTTTGTAAGGAGACAAACCTCCAGGATCAGCAGAGGATCAGATGATTGTTTCCCTCACTGTATCTGCATCATGTTACCTCAGAGTGCATGACAGGACTGCATGTCAGCCCATTCAGACACAAGTTTTTGGACTTTCCTTCTAAAGAAAGACAGCACAAGGTGATCTGGGACATCCTCTTCAAGTGCAATGTTTAATGAACTTCCTGTATTTCTACAGCATTATTGCTGGGACCAGAACTCAAACATATGGACTAATTTATAGTTTACTATATCTAAATTTTGTAAAATATTTATAAAATTCCGTTCCTGATTTGACAGAATGAATCCAAACCAGGAATACGTTCTTTATAGTTTAAAACCAAATGAGTTTCAGTTCTCGAGGCTGTCTGAAGAAAAGTCCAAAGACACGTATCGGGATGGAGATGATCAAAGTTCAGTCAGTCAGGAACCAGAACTGACTTATTGGTTCTGATCGGTCGGATCACTGTACCTCTCTCCTCTCAGGAAGCACTTTTAGAACCAACAGAACCCAACCGGTGAATCGTCTGACACCTGCTGTCCCCAAACTCCTGCCCACCACCTCCACCACCACCACCACCACTTCCCCTCACACCAACACCACCTTCTCCCCCATCACTAAATTACCATCCAATGGCGGCTCACTTCCTGGGCAGACCACTAAGGCCCCTCCCACTCCTGCACCTGAGAAGCATCCCAATCTTGCGGGTAATTTCCACCTTCAGCTTTCAATTTCTGTTAAGCTCCTGATTTGACTTTTTCCTGGTTTTTGAGTCCACTTTTATCAACCAGGTTTCTTAATTCCTTTTTTAGGATGTGGCTCATCTCTTTAAACTAAAGAAGTGTTTGTTTTTGGAATATTTAAACTGATTCTCCCCCACACAGCTGTCCTCAAACCACAAGAAGGCTCCTTGCTGCTCAGATCAGCTCTGGCCAATGAGAGAGCCAGAACTAACACCTGGGGTAATGATGACCTGCTTTCTGTCTTGCAGTCATCTGCCTGATCTTTCCATCCATCCAATGTTTTTGTCCACAGGTCTATCTGCTCCACTCTTCTAATACCCATCTGTCTTTTCCTAAGATTGTTAAATATCCACCATAATGTATTCATTTACAGACATAAATAAATTAGTTTTTATCTTCTCATTAAACAAATACAAAGATCACTGTAATAACTTGAAACTGACAAAAGTAACAAAAAGAGAAACTCAGCCAGTAAAATCCATTGTTACTTTTGGATTTTGGATCAGCTGAACTCTAAAATATAAGCGTATTCTTACAATACCAAACAGGGGGGTATTAGGGTTTTATTTATAAATTCCTGTTGAATGAGTTTCATGTTATTTCAGAGATCTTTGTTGTGTCACATTAATCCATGTTCTATATGACACCAATTAAACATCCATGGGTCCATTACTAACGCCTCAGAGCTTCTTTTCCATCCCAGATAAAGAACACATAACAAAAGCTCTCTACACCTGTATCTGATTTTTGTTTTAGGTACAGGTAACAAGAGAAATATGAACCCGTCGCTGCCTTTGAAACCCTACAGCCCAGCAGCGTCTGGATCCACGAGGCCTGGGTCGAGAACCTCCCTCTATCCTTTCTCTAATGGCTTCAGACAAACCCACACTTCTTCTAGATCCAGTAACTCGTCCCCATCCTCAGGAATACTCGGGGGTAATCCTCCTCCCAACTATTTCTTCTCACATTTCTTCCTCAGGCTGACACTTTAGCTCCTTTTGACATCAATGATCCGATTGATTACATGTTTGTCTGATAGATCGGACATCCAACAGTTTATAAAATACCTGACAGCTAACAGGAAACTGATTTTAGGTTAAAAATTAAGGTATCCAGAACAATAAATACAGTTGTAACATTAGCTCTCCTGTTTATGATTGATAAGCTTTAACCTTAGATGAGTTATTTTAGTCATTATTAACAGAAAACCCGAAGATGTCATCACTTTAGTACACATCTGAAAAAAACAGCTTGTTCTTTGGTTTGTTGACTTTCATGTTGCCAAACTCTCTGTTGGCTGCTAAATGAACCTGACATCTGAACAACCAAACAAGTCCACTTTGGTTTGGAGTTTGAAACGTTTTTGAGCATTTTCTTGATAATATTCTACCAGTTTGATTGGGACGTTCCAGCTCCGAGTTAGGGTAAACATTTCAAACATTTATAAAAGGTGAAATTTCAGATAATTCCAAGACACTTTATTCTGCAGCGACTCTCATAAAGCACAGCCTTAAGCTTATTCGTGTCGATATTATTGTCAGGCTAAAGAGAGAGCCGTACAGCACTGGAGACTGAGTTCTGAGTTTTGAGTCACTGTTAAAAACCCTTTACACTCCGTCCAAAGCCCCTTTAGGTTCCAGCTTTAAGTCCAAACCTCTGTGTCTAAACCTTCAAATTCACAACTCCAAGTCCCAGTTTCTTAAACCAAGAATGCAGTTTTCCAGGCAGTGCATGAAAAACGTCTAAGGCTGATTTTCAAAAACTGGCTCTCAGAATCCAACCAAAACAATCGACTCGCTGGTTGCAAACATTCAGAACTCAGTGAGACTATTATGAAACTATTTCTCAGTATTCTGAGTATTCAGATCTTCCATAAGCCGAGGTTATCACACCTGACCTTACAGACCTGTTTTTGACTTTCTTTGAAACAATAGATTTCAGATTTTGTGTAATATTTAATAGTTTTACCAAGAATCACTCAATATTGTGTGTTCTTTGGTATCCAGTCTGGAACCAGATCAGCTAAAATGTTTGAAAGTATTTTTTGATGGCATCCATTAAACTGAATGTCTATAAATCTGACAATCATCTACTGACAGGACTAAATGAGACCAGATGCATTCTGCACAAATTCAAATAACTTTCGGCTCTTTAACTTATCTTCAATCTTTTGTTCCAGAAGGATTCCTGGAAAATATAGATCTTTAAAACAAATCATTCAAGTTATGTTGGGGTATGTTAAAGAAAATTCAGATTTTGTCCAGATCCTAAGCTGTCAGTCTGAGCCTGATACCTTGGGGACACTTCTGTGGTTTGGGTCTGAAACATTTCAAATCTGGATGTTTAGAAACGGTTGGATCTTTCAGAAAGTCTTGGTTGGTTGTTCCTGTGTTGGGTTCAGTTCTCAGAAACAGAATCTGTCCCCTCCTAACACTCACTTCTCTTCCTGCAGTAAATGGACAGCCACACCGGGGCCTTTCCCCGCCCAAACCAGCCTTATGGTCCAGAACTCACCTGGGTAAAAAGACCTCGTTTGTCCTTCTGTGTCTCATCATTAACCCTCCATTCGCTTTGCAGCATTTTATTTTATCTCCACTGCAGCTCATGTTGGTGTTTTGTTGTCTACATCCATTGTGTTTAATAATCCGTTTCTGTCCATCGTTCTTCCTGTCATCCATCTGTCCATCTGTCCATGCCGCCTGGTTTTCTTCCACATGTTTCAGCCTCCAGTCAAGCTTCTGCCGGGTTCAGTAAAACTTCTGGCAGAAGGTCAATCAAATAATCAAGATGTTGATTATTTGAATTGGTTTCCTAAATGTGCTGATGGTGGGTGTTGTACTGTCTGCTTTCAGTTTGCCTTCACTCAGATTTGCTGGGGTTCTGATTTATGTCTCAAGGTTTATTAACTACATCACAACAACACGCTCAGTTCAACTAAACTGCCTTTTATATGTTTTAAAATGATCCCAGCTTTTCAGATGAGATGCTTTTACAAAAAATGATTTGATTGATTTTTATCAAAGAAAATACTTCAAAAGGAAAGCTGCTAGTTTGAAGCAAATATGGGAGTATTTGTTACTATTATACTACCATTAGTTCCATTATATCACCAGTAGTTACCAATATACTGCAGTTAGATACATTATACTACCATTAGT
>JAVKLF010000077.1:10125967-10142652 GCA_034783495.1 Millerichthys robustus | reverse complement strand
TGCAGATCTACCTCAGAGTTCGGCCGTTTTCTAAAGAGGAGCTCGACAACCTGGAGGATCAGGTAGGATTGAGGCCTTCGGATCTATTCAACCTTACAAAGAAATAACCTTTTTATTTTTGATGAGGGGGAGTATTGATCATTAGTTTTCTGTATTTCTGACAAAATGTTGAAGAACAGAGTCTAATGTAAAAGCAAACCTGCTGAGTCGTGGTGATTCCCTCCTTTTTGGGGAAGCAGAGGGTCAGGGCTACACAGCAGTGCTCAGGATCTAGTCTCAAACTGTTGCTGTTTAAAAACTGTAAGTTGTATCGTAATAATCTTTGGACAGTAGACAGCAGAAGATTTTAGTGGTGATGAATGAGAATTATTTGCCTGCGGAGCATCATGTAGGAGATCTTTTCAGGGTTTGAGGGAGTCTAAGAGGATTGTGCAGCCAAGAAACCGGTTAAAAAAAATGCAAATATCTACATTTTGATGTAAAAACTGACATTTGTAGATGTGAGAAATTTGGAAATGTTTGGAAAAGAGACAAATTTTGAAATGAGTTTTCCTTCAGCGCAGATTCTGTAATAAAAACCTTGAGTTATATATGTTTTGTTGATCTGTTTGGGTTTTAACTTTTTCCCCTTTACTTCTTCTTTCCCTCTTCAGGGTTGCGTTGTTATTGACGACAGCCGGACGGTGACTCTGAACGCACCAAAAGGCTCGGCCAACATGAAGAGCAGCGAGCGAGGGGTCGGCGCGACGTTCCACAGGTTCTCCTTCTCAAAGGTCCAGATTATTTTATTTTCAATGAGCCACTTCGGGTGAGTCTCTGTACTCGACTAATCGCAGCCTCCTCACTCGGTTCCTCCTCAGGTTTTTGGGCCGCAGACCACACAGGCGGAGCTGTTTGAAGAAACCGTAAAAAGCCACGTGTCTAGTTTCTTGACTGGACAGAACACATTGATCTTCAGCTATGGTGTAACAAACGCCGGGAAAACCTTCACAATCCAAGGTGAAAAACACAAACTTGAGCTTCAAACAACAAAGATGGACTCTAAAATGTGTGGGGGGGTTTTCATATCTTATTAGGAACAACCAAAGAGCCTGGGATTCTCCCCCGAGCGTTGGAAGCCACCTTCGCCCACATCAGAGGTCAGCAGTATGATGGGATGGATCTGAAGCCCTTTCTCAGGAACGCAGCTCAGAGTCTGGATCCTGACCAAGTCAAGCAGGAGAGAGCTGCTAAAGCTGCCATATTTGCTTCCGTCAGAGAAGTAAAGTCTTGGCTTTTAAATGGTTTTGAACACATTTGGTGCTCCAACTCGACTGATCTCATCTCCCCTCCAGGACTGCGACCGTCCGACGACCAGTTCAGAGTCCCGGACGTCCTCTGACACCAGTGTCTCAGCCTGCTCTTCACCCTTCAATCAAACAGGTACTTGCTGAGTCAACACACCGGTCGGTGTCTCTCCGGGGTGTTTGGGAGGTAAGCAGGGGTTCTTGAGTCTTTTGCAACTTTGCGTCTCAAAACTAGTGGCCACCCAATGAAATACTGGTTCATTCCAAGGATGACTGAAGACTGGCCATCATTCGACTTAAATGTTTGGTAAAATGAGTTTTCTGGAATTTACACCATAAAACACTGAACACCGGGGTTTGAAGATCAAAAATTGTAAAATTTGTTGTAAATTTTGAATGACGGAAGTGCAGCCAATCGATTTTTATTTATTTATTCGTGGTACTTCACATTTTCTCCTGCTTTATACATTTTGTTTCTCTTCAGTGTTCTCCAGCAGTCCAGCCGAAGAAAGCAGCAGTCTGTTGGCCTTATGGGTTTCCTATTTTGAAATCTACAACGAGGGCGTGTACGATCTGCTTCGGACGGCCAAGAAACGGACGCCTCTTCGTGTTTGCGACGACGGAGCTGGAAACGCTTACGTCAAAGGTGTGGGGGGAAATGTTTGAAATAACGGGTCTGAGGCGTAAACTCTGCATCGGGATTCTGAAAACCAGAAATTAGTTTCTTCTTCTCGCTTCAGACCTCCGGTGGATTAACATCCAGAATCTAGACGAAGCCTGTAAACTTCTTCAGTTTGGAAATAAAAACCGAAGCGCTGCAGCCACTAAAACCAACCAGTCGTCCAGCAGAAGGTGAATACGATATTATTTTATTGCTTTGTTTTCTTTCAGGGTATTAAATCTGTTCTTTGTGTCGTAGCCACAGCATTTTTACTGTGAAGCTCCTAAAGATTGATGGACAAATGGTGAAAAGGATCTCGGAGTAAGTATTTTGTACAAGTTTCCTCACCTGCACGACTTGATCTTCTCCACTTTGACTCCCGTTTAAAAATAAATAAATAAATGAATAATAGGGTTGTAATTTTGGCAAAACATCAAAATGTTTAAACCGAAGGAGCTTTACGATGACGGGCGGCTCATTTGGAATGTAAGACTATCGCCATATCACGGTGGTGCCGCCGTTCAGTTCTGTGCTGCTTCTGGCTCGGTCAGGGTGATCTTTCACTTCCTGGATGTTCGATGTCCTTGACGTCTTGGCTGACTTCCTGTTGTGGCGTCTTCACTTCCTAACAAAGCCTCGTGGGATGATTTGTACTCCTCCTACGACGCAGTTTGTAGGACAACACAACGATCGGTGAACACGTGTGGCGTTCCTCAGGTTCTCTCTCTGTGACCTGGCTGGATCTGAACGATGTCACAAAGCCAGGACGTTTGGAGAGCGGCTGAAAGAGGCCGGCAACATCAACACCTCCCTCCTCATCCTGGGGAAATGCATCGCCGCCCTCCGCAGCCATCAGACGGACAGGTACAGGAAGAGCTCGACGGGTCCCCAACGCTTCAAGTCCGCCTGAACGCATCACGTGTCTTTGTGCTTTCTTGTTTCAGGTCAAAGAGCTACATTCCGTTCAGAGAAAGCAAGCTCACCAAGCTCTTCCAGGCCTATTTCTGCGGCAGAGGAAGAGCCTCGATGATCGTCAACATTAACCAGTGTGCGTCCACCTACGACGAGACGCTCCACGTCATGAAATTCTCAGCCGTCGCCAAACAGGTTGGCCTGCGCTCGAAAGGAGATGAATCCCAACGGGCTGAACACCTCATCCTCTGGGGGTTTTTTTATTTATAGGTGGTTCAGGTGATCCCAGACAAGCACGTGGAGTCCCAGAGTCCTTGTCTGTTCGGTCGAGACGGGAAGCCGCTCCTGAGGAACAGTGCGATGGATGACGAGGTCGTCGAGAACTTCCTGTCTGATGAAGAGCTGCTGGATGAAGATGAGGCTGATTTGTCTCTGCTGTCCCAAAATGTACAACTTCTCTTACGCATCCTCTTTATAGTATTCTGAGAACAACTGTAGGTATTAGAAAAATATTAGAAAATGTCTCTCAGAGCTGAGTGAAGGTTTGCATTTGACAGTTCTACAAAACGGACAGAACCTTTGGTATACATTTACTGCACGCCAAAATAAAGGTCTTTATTATTGGATGGATCTTTGTCTTGTTACAGGTTTTAGAAGTCTATTTTGGACTCCATTGTTCTGGGTTTTTTTTTTGTTTTTCCCAGGAGCTTCTGAATATAGTTGAGGTTCTACAAGCTAAACTCCACGCTGAGCGAAAAAGGAATTTGGTGCAAGAAATGGAAATTCGGAAAGAAATGGGCGACGCCTGGCAGCAGATGATCCTGGAGACCGAGGAGCTCCACAGGTGGGAACATTTTTAATTTTTAAACTAGATTTGTGGGACTTGTCCTGTGACGAACCCGCAACGTTTATTGCGGTTTTTCTCTTTGAAGTCGACAGATCGAAGAACTGAAGGAGCGCCACGCTGAAAAACTGGAGAACACGTTTGAGATGTTCAAAGAGGCGATCAAAAAGCACGCCTATCAGTGCGCCATGAACGACCTGGAAGACAACTACGTCCCGCTGGACGAGTTCACCGCCGAGCAGAAGAAAGTAGAAGTAGGTTTTTATCAAATGTTTGATTTTAACTCTGACCGTACGAGCTAACCGCTAATCTGAACATCAGACTCCTGTGGTTCAAGTTTCCACGGTTTCTAAAGCCTTAACTTTCTACCGGTGTTCTGGCAGGAGTGTTAAACTCCTGCAGGAAGTGCTACCGCTAGCTGCTGTCGTTCAAGCTAAAGTTGGTAATCCCGCTCAAAGACTTTTTGTTAGACTTCCATCCCGAGAGTAGTCGATACATTTATGGAATCAGAAAAAGGAAGGAAAAAAAATCCGACCTCCGCAGAGTTCGGGTCAGATGTGCGTTCAGGTTTGGGGGCGTGGCTTTGGACGGAGCACTAACAGGAGGGGGTGGAGCTTAGAGGAGGTGCCACTGTCAAAACTTGCTAGTTTCCAACATGACGGACTACGGCACGTTTTTTGTTCTCGACATATGAAGCGCTTTTGAATCTGTCTGGTTCTTTTCCGACGTCTTTACTAATCAAAAATAAAAATCTTTTGTTTTGGGTCCCGGCCGCCGGTGAAGACCCTCGAGCGTAAAGTGTCAGAGTTGAAGAGCTTGATGTCCAGAACCAGAGGTGGGATTCTAACGGCAGAGCAGTCCTCCCAGACGGAACCGTCTCCAGAGTTAAAAGAAGCAGGTTGACTTTTTTTTTATTCTTCTTACATTTTTCTTAAGATTTGTTAAAAAAAAAAAAAAAAGCTGAACTCATTATTCTTCTCAGGCGACGATCGATTCCAGCGACTTTACAACGAAAAATGTATCGTGGAGCAAATGTTTGAAAGCAACCAGCAGGTAATAACTTTATTTAAATGTGTTTGGTTCTGAATTTTTAACGTTTGTTTGGTTTTCAGGTCATTTTTTCCCTGGAGAAACGGCTGCAGGAGGTGCATGAAACCCTCCGGAACGTCAGCCGTGCCTTCCTGGAGAAGTCGTCTCATTTGGAGATTCTGCAAACGAAATGGAACGATCAGGTGAGAGAAGTTTACATACACTATTTAAAAAGACTTTTTAAAAATTATTCTTTCAACACTCTGATGTGAGATCAGAACAAATGTGTTTTTGTTTTTTAGGTCTGTTAGATCAGAGGTTCTCAAACATATTGGGTCTCATAACCGTTACACTCATTTAAAAATAATTTACTGCCATTATTTGTCGTCTTGTTCTGCTTGAAGTCGAAGTCTCTGCAGGATGTCCTGCAGCAGAGCGCTGAGAAGGACCGGGAGCTCGCTCTGCTGAAGGATCAACTCGCCAAGATTTCCCAGAAGTCTCCTGTGCTGCCGAAGGCCAAGCGGGGTCTCCTCGCCAACATCAAGGAGGCAGTGGTGTCGCCTCGAAACGGTCCGATGACCCGGAGAAAAACGGCCAAGACACCAAATAATTAAAAAAAGACAAAGTCTTGAAGTCTTTTTGTTTTTTAGATGCTTTTAAATGTTTTTTATTGTCAATAAAATGGAGTTTTTCAGACTTAATGGCTCCTTCGGTGCTCAGTTTGTCTTTAAGTAAAGTTTAATGACAACAGAAGAATAAAAGCAATGATCTGTAAAAGAAATAAATATATAAAAGTGAATTTACAACAAGGTGTATTAAAGCAAAATAAAAGCTTTTTACTTAAAAAAAAAACTTATTGTAGATTAAAAGAGGTTAAAATCACCCTTTCTTTAATTAAATTTTAATCCTCTTTAACCGGATTAGATGGGTATAAATTCACGGAGGTTGCCATGGCAACGTAAACATTTTTGTGACGTCTAAGCGCAGTTCAGCTCGAGCTCTTATTTTGAAGTCCGCCCGCTAACGGAAGTCCTCTGGCACCAGAAACTAATCAGTTGCGTTTAATGTTTTTGTTTTGTAGCCACGAGCTAACGGACCTTTCCTGTCGACCGCTGCTCCGGTGAGCCGAATCCGGAGTCGGGTCGAGCTGTAACGGCTCGGTAGATGTGGACGGAGCTAACGGAGATGTGGCGACAGAAGCTCGAACAGCTCCCGCACGTGGAGAACGAAGATGAAACGCTGGAGGATTTTAGATCCGATGATGGGGAACAGGAAGAAATGGATGCCGTTTCCCGCGATCAGCTGCATATATTAGGTCCGTATCTTTTTATTCTTTCTGTTGAATGTGATTATGTTACAGTTCGGTAGCGGTTTCCTGGTAGATACTGGATTTATCTTGAAGAACATGGGTTAGCTCTCCGTGCTAATAGCCTAGCTGCTAATAGCTTAGCTGCTAACAGATGGAATACTTCCGGTGATGTGAGACCTCCAGTTCCCTGAAATGTTCTGCTCCCCCTTGTGTCGGGAGCGCGCACTGCAGCCGGAGAGTCTGAGCCCAAAGTCTTCATTTTGTCATGTCAAGGTTGTTAGCTACTTTTTTTGTCATTACTGTTTCTAGTATAAGAAATACATAAAAAAATAAAGCTGGTCTTGTATTTGTGGGGTTTTATCCCCAAGAGAATATTTGTACTACAACCTGACGGATGTCAGTCAATTTTTGTCAACACATCATGTTTGTTTTTTTTTATTTTTATATATTAAAGATATGACGGTATGGAAGCTCACGCTGCTTGCCACAAAAAATGGTGCTCCCTGAAAACAGGATTGTATTATATAAAATACAAAAATAGGATATTGTGGAACAACAAAGGGGGAATCAAATAATTCAGCTGTCTGAAATATTTAGTTATGTAATTAATGTAATTTTGGCAAATAAATTCAAATTCACAAGATTTGTGGAATATATGCAGTAAAAATCTTGCTGGTAACACGTTTGTTTCCAAAATTCCACAAAATCCTTTTCAAGAATAGATTTTTAAAGAGAGGAAATGCTGATGAACAATATTTTATTACTCTCTCACAGGAGAAATTTGGGTTTTTAGTAACAATTCCTTCATAACATAAAAATACAGATCAAAAGTTGTTTAGAGGTCAGCAAGCATGACCAGAATTAATCCATGAGGCTCGCCGGATTATAAGAGATAAGATTCATAAGGATTTTAAGTGACACGTATAGTCCGAAAAATACGGTAAATAAAATTTCAACAAAGTAACTGTACATTCTCTAACACTGGAGACGTTTTGGTGGAAACCCATAAATAGTTGAGTTATTAGTTTATGCTGTGTTTTGAGTTTTTGCCAAAGCCGAACCTTACATTGTTGGTGCTAACTGAGGTCTGGCTCCACTTTAGACCTGAAACCTGTTTGGTTAAAAACAACTCTGCGCCTTGATCGGTCCAACAATACAAGTATGTGTGAATATAAAGCTACAATTGTCCTTGATGTTCTGTTTGTGTTTCAGTGGTTCCTGAAGGAGTTCAGGAGTCGGTGCTGATTAAAGTAGAACCTCCTGAAGAACAGACATCTTCTGTGGACCAGCAGGACCAAGACCACCGCCGCATAAAAGAGGAAGAGGAGGAACTGTGGACCAGTCTGGGGGAGGAGCAGGTCAATGTGAAGGAGGAGACTGATGCCACCAGCTTTAAATTTACTGAAGCTCCTTTGAAGCATGAAGATGATGAAGATAGACCTCCGTTCCTATGTCTTCATCAACACCAAGTTGAAGTCAGAGATCTTCCAACCAGCAGCTCAGCTGACAAACTGGAATCAGCAACTGGTGGAGAGTCCTGTGGAGGAGCCAAAACTACAGGAAACCCAGATCTGAGTACTCGTGATGATGATTGTGACTCTTCAGAAACTGAGGTCAGTGAGAATAATGAAGAGGCTGATGATGTGAACAATCCTGAACCTCAGCTGAAACATTTAACAGACTCTGGGTCAAAAACTGAAGACATTGATGAAGACTGGGAGTCTCCTCCCAGCAGGGTTCCTGAATCAGGTGTGAAAAACAACAAAAATGGACAGAATCGGTTTAGTTGTGAGCTGTGTGATCGAAGTTTTATCCATAAGAGCAATTTAAACAGACACATGAGAATCCACACAGGACAGAAGCCATTTTGTTGTGAGCTGTGTGATCGAAGGTTTACTGAAAAGGGAGATTTAAACAAACACATGAAAATCCACACAGGACAGAAACCATTTTGTTGCGAGCTGTGTGATCGAAGATTTACCGAAAAGGGAGATTTAAACAAACACATGAAAATTCACACAGGACAAAAACCATTTTGCTGTGATCGATGTGATCGAAGGTTTATCACAAAGGGCCACTTAAAAACACACGTGAGAATCCACACGGGACAGAAACCGTTTAGTTGTGAGCTGTGTGATCGAAGGTTTACCACAAAGAGCCATTTAAAAACACACCTGAGAATCCACACGGGACAGAAACCGTTTAGTTGTGAGCTGTGTGACCGAAGGTTCACTGATAAAGGCAGTTTGAAAACACACATGAGAATCCACACAGGGCAGAAACCATTTTGTTGTGAGCTGTGTGATAGAAGGTTTACGATAAAGCGCAGTTTGAACAGACACATGAGAATCCACACAGAAAACAAAGCCGTCATTTACGACGACTCCTAGGTGAGAAACCACACAGGAGGAAACCGTTTTGAAACATTCTGTTTCTGCCTCTGAAGGAGGAGGACGCTTTTTTCCTCTGTCTCCCTTCCCTACATTCTTTGCTGGTTACACGATGGATTCCTGGCAGAATTGGAAGGTCGTGTGTCTGACGATGAGGTCTGTCGAGGACGTTGAAGATTTGTACACGATTGGGATTATGGTAAAAGGTTTTCTGCTGTTTAGAGAAAACGCCGGCAGCAGTTCTGGCCACTGCAAGGCTGCCAGGCATGATTGAAGGGATCTACAGGGCGCTCAACACTCAGACTGAGACGATACGTGAACTGAACCGCAGACTGGGTGTGATCCTGGCACAGGATCGTGGCCCGGCTGCGATTTCTGGACTCAATGGAATAAGGGTGTAATCTGGGAGAATGGTTGTGCGCCTGGATCAGGCAGAGAAGACCCGGAATTCGGCTGTTTGGATTTTCGCCATTGAGAAGAACCAGTGGGACTCAAGGCAGATGGAAAATTGCTAGTCTGCCTGAACCAAAACAAAGCTTTGTTATCTGGCTCCCCGTGCTGGCCTTGACTGCCAGTAATCTAAAAAACTCTCCTAGATGGTCTGCAAAACAGGATGGCTCTTACTGCTCCCTCCTTCCTTCCTGAGAACATCTGTGGACCTGTTGGAACTGTCATGGCCGCTGATAAACTTTCCATCGCTATCAAGGACAGTGGTCTCAGACAGAGTCAGTGTTCACAGAAACATAACACACACACTTGCCACGTTAAACACATGCACGTGACACCTCCTCCTCGACTCGTCCCACTGCTTATGTTGTTGTGTCTGTAAATGTTTGCTTTATTTGTGCGAGGTTTTTTTCTTGTAATCTCAAACTGTATCCTGTACAGGATAAAGTGTGAAATATGTTTTTCTCCTCTTCTCACTCAACATAATGCTTTTTTCTCTCAGAAAGGCGGCGCCTAAAATGGGCTGCGAGGCCTCAGTCACCGGTCCCCCCTCCATTTACCCCCCCCTCTCCTTGTCGTTTGTTGTGTGTCTGTATTGACTGGATGTACTGGAACTAATTTCGCTCATGGGGAGCAATCTTTTGTGAGTGACTAAAAAAGCATCTTATAATCTTATTATTTTTATACACTCTCCAAGTAACCCAAGATTTTTACCAGAAGTTGGGAAATATAGCTCCAAGTAAAGAAATGTTTAAAGTACTATTATAAATGTTACTTTTATTGGTTTGTAAAACAAATATTGTCAAAAAAATGAAACAAATTATTTTAAATTCAAGGAGGACAAATCACTCTTCTTTGGCTGAAAACTAACTGTTAATAAATGGGTCTATATTCACTAAATTATTGACAATTTGACACTGGGATGCAGAAACTACGTAGCCCTGAAGACTGGTTCAGTTCGAGCTCTTATTTTGAAGGTCAGCCGCTAACGGGAGTAGCTTTCTCCTAGCGCCAGAAGCTACTTAATTACATTCAGCATTGTTAAAAAAACAAAAACCACTCTGCGTTGTTTTGTAGCAACAAGCTAGCAGAATTTCGTCATATCGAGCTAACGGAGCTAACAGAGATGTGCAGACAGCAGCTCGAACAGCGCCCCGATGCGGCGGAAGAAGAAAAACTCAAAGATTTTTGAAGTTGATCGGCAGCAAACTCGATTCTGTTTTCAGTCTGAACGATTGATCAGGTTTGTATCTTCATTCGTTCTGCTGAATGTGATTTTGTTTCAGTTTAGCAGCAGTTTTCCGAACAACCATTTGTATTTATTGGGGTATTTTTTCGCTAATATTTTACTATTTGTCAGTTACATCTTATGTAATTATTTGCTAATCCTCTCTTCATAAATTTATTGCCCTAAATGCTCCTATTTGATTGGTTTTGCAACATTCCGGTAGGCTAACTCTGTCTCCCTCTCAGCCGGGCAGGTGCTGGTGAACTCCTCCCTCTGGTAGGCACAGTTCAGGTATCTCCACACTCCTGTCATCTCTGACGGGATCTCAAAGCCACGGTACTTCTTGGCTACAACCTTCGGAAACAAACAGCACAAAAGTCGGTATGGGATTTTGAACATGATTTCTGCTGAAAACGTAGCTGACCCGTACCTTCAGTATGCGTAGCTTAGGTAGCAGGTTACAATCGGCCAGGGTGAGATCGGGCCCGTCCAGGAAACTCCTGGAGGACTCAGGTAGGTCTCCTGAGGCGTCGGCATCGATCTCTTCGGATAGTAGAGTCCTCAGGAAGTTGTCAAGATGCCAAAGAGACTTCACCAAAGCTTTCTCCAAGACTGCAGGTATGGACGCACGAATGTAAAGTTAGACTGGCTCATCTGTAGCGTCTATACAAACTAAGGTTTTATGTGCTAACACAAAGTTGTGTAGATATGTCAAATAGAAGGACATTTGTGTCGAGGCTTAGTTGGACCCAAGGATGCAGACTGACACAAGGACAAAGAATAAAGGTTTATTAGAATAAGCAAACTAAAACACAGCTTTGCCAAGACCTAGCAGGGTTTCTCTACCATTATCCAAGGCCCCAAGGAAACTTGGCATTGTAACGTGACAACCATTAATAATGCCTTAGTACTTCTGTAAAGGTGATAACAAAGATGTTTTCTACCGTGAGATTTTCTTACCATCATTGGTGTCTTTTCTTTGATTTTTGATGTAAGATGAGAACTTGGCAAAAATGTCGATACCAGCTGTGTTAGCTTCACGGTGTTTGGGAGCTAGCCTGGGATAGCTAGGGTTAAAGAGAGAGAACAGATGAATAAATGTGATGTAGTAATTGTAGTTTGACCACTTGATACAATTTGATGTAACTTTTTTCTTCCCCACATGGCAATACACCATCAGAAATGTGTAGCATGATTTTGAGAATATATGAACATGTCTACTTCTGCAAACGAATGTGTTTGTGTACCGTGGTGGTGTGAGTCTCTCCTCCAGGAACTCCTCGATCTTATTGACGTCGACCTTGACCTCACCGTTAAACGTCATGAAAGGAGGATTGGTTCCTGGAGCCAGGTCCTTCAAATCGGCCGGTTTTCTGACGAACCAAGACGTAAACACATCTGGTTACCGTGGTAAGCAGCGTCGAGACGACTACGTTTCATTCTCGCAAAGACGAGGTTTTGTTCATGCCAGGTAGACGTGTGCGTACAGATCTCACCGTTTGAGGTCGACGGTTGTGACGCTAAAGGTGACACCTTTCAGCAGCAAGATCATAAAGAGTCTCTGAGAGAAAGGACAGTTGCCGATGCTCTCCCCATCACTTCCCGCCTGTACACATAAATACACATAGAAGACATTGAAAATAATGGAAGTCGTGACAGATGTTTGGGTTATGACATATTTTTAACATAGGTAAATTTCTTGGATTATGTATTTAGATTTTGTAAAATATTCTTTGATACTGTATACATACTATACATATATATATATATATATATATATATATATATATATATATATATAACAAATCACACATACTGCACTTTGGTACTATATACATTTTCAGCTGTGTATGTTTAAAAATAGCTGAATTATAGCTTTTTGTAAAATTAGCATTAGCATTAGTGGTTAGCCTATTTTGGGAAATGTGTTAGGGTAGGTGAGTTTCAGTTAGCTGTGCTCCTGTGGTAAGAGAACATGCTAATCAGATTAAATAAGGAGAATGTTGAGATTAAGCCTGTGTGTTACTAGAGACAGAATACTACGGGGACACCAATGAGACATTAGCACGCTTAACATCCCGTACAAACTCTGGAAACGAGTCAACCCCCTGATCTCAATAAATAAAAATAAAATAGTTCTCATAAAGTACTCATAAAATAAATATCTGAAACTTTAACTCTTCCCAAATATTTCTATCTACCTTCGTCAACTCTTAACAAAGAGAGCCATTGTTGGAATGTGAGGTCTCCTAAAGCACGAGCTTAGTCTTTGAGAGTCTGAGGCAGGGCTCGGATATTAATTAATGACTTGTTTTGTTGGAGTTAAACCGCTTTCAAGAGGTCCTTTTTTTTTCCTTTAAATTCATGGCCCCGCTTGGAATGTGACACTGAACCAAAGAGCAGAATGAGCCTCTCTGTGTCGATGAGACACAATTAATTCCAGTTCTGACAGTTAGCGGTTCTCAGTTTTATCTTTATCTTCCACTAATATTTTTTAACCCGTTTAGTAGTTTAGCAGTTGCAAAGCTAACTGTTTTAGGTAGTGGCTTGGTAGCTAGAAAAGCTAAGTTTTTGGTTAGCTGTACTCACCATTGATCAAGTTTTAAAAAGTCAAGAAATATATATAATTCTGACAGCTCAATGAATGAAATTCAATATTTTGTAAATTACAATCCAAAAGTACCTTTTGCCCTTTGACTGCAGATAGTGATTGGTGTTAGTGACTGAGAAGCCTCAACTTGATCTGCTTTCCTGATCCTATTAGTGGTGTCCTAAACCTACAGGCATAGTAGTCTACAATATGTCCAGCATGCAGGTCTAGAGGTTGTAGCAGAACACGTGAAACTCGCTGTCCAGTTAATACAGTATTACTCTGGGCACAGCTAACCAAAACGTTTGTTTTGCTGACTCCTAATCGGCTAACTAAAAATATATAGCTTCATTGACGTTATACGTGAAAAGAAAATCAGTGTTAGCTAACACTAAACAAGTAAACATCTAAGCTAAAACTACCAGCTAACTGCTAAAGGTGACTGTCACCAAAGTTCAAAGTTAGCAAACACACACAGACACACTCTACCACAGAGGATGATGGGGGCCTTTGGCGGCCCAGATGTGATTTGCCAGAAGTGCTCCACGCTTAGGCCAGTGCATAAACCAAACCACACCCGGGCCAGTTATGGCATCGACAGATTTGGCTCACATAAACCAAACCAAACCACACCCGGGCCAGTTATAGTACTGGCAGACTTGGGCCACATAAACCAGCCTGACACCAGACCTGGCCCACACGTGTGGGAGGACTGACTGTATGAGGCATTCTCACCTTCACATAGAGGGAAATCTTGTAGTTTTGATCTCGAAGTGTTCTGCTGTCCCGGCGCTCGGTGGATGAGAGACTCTGAGGGATCAGTTGGACTTCCTCTCTCGTCTCTGGGACCACCTCCTCCCGTTGAGGAACGTACGAGTGGCCATCTTCCAACAGTACCACTCTCTTTTTCTTGACCTGCTCGTCTTTCCTTTTGGGCAGAGACTCGTCTTTGATGACCGACTTCAGCTCCTTCAACCAGTCCTCCTTGGGGATTTCTTCTCGTGGTTGTTTCTTCAGTTGTTCGCTGCCTCTCTTCTCAGTCTCCCAAATGTCCTTTCTGACAGGTTCTTTTCTCCACTCCTTTTTCTCTTGTGCCATCGTTTGTTCTTCTTGGTCTTTTTTAATCCACGTGTTATCTTTTCTCCTGGATGAAAGCACTTTTGATTTCCCTGGTCCTTCTTTCCCAGTCGGCGGCAGAGACAAACTCCCGTCTTCCATCGCTTGCTTCAGTTCTTTAACTTTTCTATTTCCTTTGTTCACATCATTCTCCTCGGTTTTGTTGTCATTTTTACTTTGTTTAATGTTTTCTTTGTTCTTTTTTTCAAAGTCTTGTTCCTCATCCTTCTGTTTTTGCGGCTCTTGACTCTCCTTTGCCTCTTTGTTGGCGATGGTGCCGCTAGAATTGGTAGCGGGAGTTTCTTCCTCAATGTGTTTGCCTGGGACCTCTTCAATTTCGTCATCTAAAACCGTCACCGGACCTTCTGCCATCTCCACCCCTCCGGTCATTGCCTGTTCTTCTCGTCCTCCCTTCTTTTTGGACAGTCTTTTATGTTTTTGGTGCCGTCTGAGGCTGCCCACCCAGTCTGTCCCTAACCTTTTCAGGACTTTTAAAGGGTGCTTTTGTAAATTGCCTTCCGTAGCTGCAGTGGATTTATTCTCTCTTGGGACCTCACTCACTGTCTTATACGAGTTTTTAAGTTCAAATACCTTGGTCATCTCAAAACTCTCAACGTTTTGCTCGTCTAGAGGCGCCTCCTCCACATGCTGGACTGCTGGTTCTTGAGGAAGCTCTATGTCTTGGTGTTCAGCCATCGTCTGTCTGTCGTCTTCCTTCATATCTGTCATCTCTAGAAAATCAGCTCCAATCTCCTGAACGTGTTCTTCCTCGCTCCCCTTCTGATTGATCTCTTTCACTGCAGTTTCCTCGGTCCATTTGTCTGTCAGCAACTGTTTTGTAAAAGTGGCCCACTCCGGTTGGTCCACCGCTTGAATACCTCCTACTTCTAAAACATTTTTAGGTAAGTCTTTTTCAGAAGCAGAAGTTGCATCGGGTAATTCCTTTGTGGAGTTCTCGTCTTCCGACACTCCAACAGTGACAGACGTCGGTGTGGAACGATGGAAGTTGTTCCTGTCGGTGTGTCTCTGCTCCGCAGTCACCTGGCTGATGGTTTCTTCAGCTGGGTCGATTGTCTCAATAGCATCATCGCTAATAAAGGTCACGTTGCTTTGAGTGCTGACTTGTTCAATTATTGCTGCATTAACTTGGGTCACATTGGTTTCCACGTCCTCAGGCCTTTCCAGTGTGTCTACAGATGTTTGCGAATCGGTAGCTCCCGTTGTTTTTTCAGAACATAGCCGTGTCCCATCTTCTGTTTCCCATACTGAAGCATCAAACATGTGGAAATGCACGTCGTGATTCAAGACCTGGTGGATTTTTTCCATTCCTTGCTGTGTTTCAACATCTTTTTGTGTTTGGTTTCGCTCTTCGTGTTGCGATATTTGCTGATTCCTAATCTCTGCCGACACCAGAGGACATTCATTCAAGAGCTCTGCGTTCCCATGTTCCTTCTTTGTTGTTTTTACATCCATGTCTCTCCGTTCTCCATCACCCTCTTCTTTTTGTCTAATCCCGCTGTCGTCTTGTTTGTCGAAACCTTCCTCGAATTTTCTTGTTGCGCAGCTCGAGTCCACTTCAAAGATGCACATGGCCACAGGTTCTGTTTTTCCTCGGCTTCCATCCTCATGGCCCTCAATTTGGTTCTGTTCCACTTCGGCAAATAACAAGGCGTCTTCGCCTACTTCCTCTGCTTCCTCTGCTAGTTCCACCTCTTCATCCTCCTCACCTGTCTGAGTATCCAGATCTGTGCAAAAAACCAGCGTGTTGCAGACGATGGCTTCGGTTGACAGGTCTGGGTGAGAGCAGGAGCGTGACTGAGCCATTGAGAAAGTCTTTTTCCCCCCAATACGTCAAGTTTATGGAGATTTCCAGAGAAGGATAAATTAGATTTTAAAGGTATAGGGGGAGAAAGAAAATTTGAAAATAAATACTATTTTCCAGGTTTGGTCCAGTGTTGACTCAAAGGTTGTTTCAGGGGATTCTCCTGTTCCAGGAATTCTCAAAAACCCTTTTGTGACAAAAAAGCAACTGAAGACAACAAATCTAAAAAAATGAGTTATTTCTGATACTTACAAGGGTTCCCCCAAATCCTGTAACTTTTTTCTGAAAAGGTAAAGAAAATCCAGCATCTTTAAAGCTCTAAGATACCATCGTTGTTCACCCGAACGGGTTGTTGGAGCAGATCTGGAGCTCCTGTAACGGCACAGTCGGTCCAGAGCTGTCAAAGATCTGTAGAAACAAACTCCCTCTCTCTTTCACTCCTCTCTCTCTCTCTTTCACTCCTCTCTCTCTCTCCCTCTCCTCAGACGATTAAATGATGGCTTATCCCCGCATGACCAGAGGCTTAATCCCCCCCACCTCCCTGGCACCCAGAGAACAGCACCACCTGAAAGGAATTTTCTTGGGTCTCTCAAGAACAACATTCACTCTAATCCTAACCCTTATTTGACTAAACTTAACCTATAAATTAGCTTTTTTCCACCAACTAACTGAAACTATTTTATATAAATTATGAACTTCAGCTCATTTTGCAACTATTGACATGCCATTTTTTTACAAATGAATTTCTGGACGCGAGGTATTTTTCCAGTATTGTTTAATATTTTTAATGTTAGTTTTTTTATGAAGTCATCCACGGGCCGGAGTGACGTCACCCTCGGGCCAATACCTGCACTCACAATTAGTTGTGCATCACCAGCCACATGCCCAGTTGTCGTAGAAAATTTATGAGTCAACTTTTGAAACAGTGACCCGGTCGGGCTCAGCCCGAACGAGCTACATGGGTTTGACTTCCAGTGGGCCCACCACCTGCAGGAGGGGCCATACGAGTCGGGTGCATGACACCATGGGCAGTAGCCAAAGGCGGGGACCT
>JAVKLF010000077.1:9601988-9614907 GCA_034783495.1 Millerichthys robustus | reverse complement strand
GACCAAGACACATATGGACCAAGACACATATGGACCAGGACACATGTGGACCAGGACACATGTGGACCAAGACACATGTAGACCAAGACACATATGGACCAGGACACATGTAGACCAAGACACATGTGGATCAGGACACATGTGAACCAAGAATACATGTGGACCAAGACACATGTGGACCAGGACACCTTTACCTTTAACGTCTTTGTTAAATCTTATTTTGTAAAACTAAAATGACTTCAGAGGTCAGAGTGTCCTCAGATGTCCATCTTTAGACAGACTCTGAGTCTCATTTGTCTCTTCTTGTCTCTCCACTGAGCCTCTCCTCCTCTGAGCCACCGGGGTCACCATGACAACCGACTCTCTCTCTCTGCACTCTGATTGGTCGCCAGGTTGCCGCAGCAGCAGCGGCGGCGGCAGCAACGGAGGACGGGGACTACAGCGGGAGAGGGGGCCCCACCTCGGAGTCGTCCTCGGGGACGTCCAAGCTCAGCTCCAAGAGCGCCAAGGAGAGACGCAACCGCCGCAAGAAGAGGAAGCAGCGCGAGGAAGAGGAGGAGAGGGGAGTGCGCGACAAGTTCCGCAAGTCCGAGTCCGAGGACAGCATCAAAAGGTCCAGCTTCCGCTTCTCCATCGACGCCAACCGGTTGTCCTACGAGAAGAGATGCTCCTCCCCCAACCAGGTATTTGTGCTGTCTAATATCAGTTAGCTGTGGTGGCCATCTTGAATCAGGTTGACTCTTAAAGTGAATCAGTTGAAGACGCACATTCAGTCGTTTCCTTCTGACAGTATCAGATAAATCCCTGCAGTGCTTCATGAGATATTTTGCTAACAGACAGGATAGTTCTAACTTCTTTGGTTAATGCTAACTCCTGCATGATCTCTCGTTGGAGATCAGTCTCAGCTACTACCACAACAAATATTTAGCTCAATATCTGGTAAATTGTCTGAGTTGTAGCCATTTCTGTGTTTGATCATTTTGACTAGCCGTGGCGGCCATCTTGAATCAGGTTGACTCCAAAAGTGAATCAGGAGTAGGCGTACATCCAGTCATTATATCCTGAGAGTTTCATGGAAATCTGTGGACTGGGTTGTGAGATATTTTGCTAACAGACACCAAACATTGCTGAAGAGTAGACTTTACTGATGTTAGAAGAGACGATAAATCACTGAACTAATATTTAGCTGCATGATCACGCTTCCTGGAAAATGCTAAAAGCAAAGCTAACTCTTTGTTTAGCGGATTAGTGTTTTTGCTAAGTTTTGTAATTGTTAGCGGACCAGTTAGCTTCCACTGAATTTTCAGCTTTAAGTCTGCTAACAGCTAATGAAGAAGTTAACATCAACAGGTTTGAGTCAGCCTAGAGAATAACAGTTTGTTTCAGCGTTAGCTTCTGCTAATTGTTTAACCTGTTTAGCGGTAGCTAACTTATTTCAGTTAGCAAATTATGAGTAAGTAAAGATAACTACTTGGCTAGCTGTGCTTCTGGCTACGTGTTAAAACAAAGTCACTGTTGCTTTCTGGTGAGAGTTTCTAGCTAGTTGCTTTTTAAACCAAAACTAAAACGTTGCCAACAGCTACATGCTAACAGCAGGATGCTAACATAGATGGCTCTGAGTGATCGGTGGTTACACTCAGGTAGAAAAACGGATTAATATTTTTTGTTTTGGTCCGCTCCAGTCTCTCCTCAGCGTCCGCGGGACCCTCTTCTCACCTCGGAGGAACAGCCGGGCCAGCCTCTTCAGCTTCCGCGGCCGAGCGCGCGACATGGGCTCAGAGAACGACTTCGCCGACGATGAGCACAGCACCTTCGAGGAGGGCGAGAGCCGCCGCGGTTCGCTCTTTCTGCCGCGGCGTCGCTGCAGCGCCGTCAGCCAGACCAGCCTTGGGGTGCCGCGGATCGTGCTTCCCGCCAACGGCAAGATGCACTGCTCCGTGGACTGCAACGGCGTGGTGTCGCTGGTGGGCGGGACCTCCGTCACAACCTCCCCTGTAGGTCTCCTGCTGCCGGAGGTGACTCACCCAGCCTTCGTCTCAAACAATTACGCTTTACAAACTTTTCTGTCCCAATACGTGTTTACGTTTCTTCTCAGGGAACAACAACCGATACGGAGATAAAGAAGCGCCGGTCCGGTTTCCTCCAGCCGTCCATGGACTATCTAGAAGAACCGGGGGCCCGGCAGAGGGCCATGAGTGTGGCCAGTATTCTAACCAACACCATGGAAGGTTAGCAGTCACCGCTCTGCTAACAGCTAATAGCAGAGCTAACATTTTGTTTAGTGGATTAGCTTTTTTGCTGACTTTAGAAACCGTTATCTGACCGACCCGCTTCTGCTAAATTTAGTTTTGCTAACTGTGAGTCTGCTAATGAAAACAAAAACCTGCGTTAGTCTTGAATGGGAAAATACTCTAAAGCATTTTAGTAGCTGTAGTTGGGCCGTTGTTAGAGTAAAAACAGTTTGAAAGAAGATGCTAACTGGATTGGTTTTGGTAACAACTGGAAAATAAATTTGGTTTCCTAACTCGTAGTCCACTGACTAAAAATACAGCTTTGCTAACACTAAACAAGTAAAAATTAGCAGAAGCTAACACTAACAGCTAATCAGTAATTGTTCAGACGACTGTAACTCAGTCTGTCTCACGTCTTCGTCTCCTTCCAGCTGAAGACCGGTGGGACTGACACAAACAGGATGTTAGCTTGTTAGACGTTAGCTGACGTAAGGTTAGCTAAACCTAGGTTACTAGAAGCTAATTAGTCTGCTAACAATTCTGCAAAGTTAATGAAAAAGCTAATCTGCTAAAAGAAAAAGTTGCTCTACTGTTAGCTGATTAGCCGAACCTTGCCCACCACTGAAAGTAATATTAGCTTTTGCTAGCTAGCACCAACACACAGCGTAGTGGTCTAATAACGGTTATTATTTTTATCTCAACTTTTTAGGTGCTCTAAATCGACTTTATATTGGTTTGGACATGTCCAGAGGAGGGACAGTAGAGACGATGTTGTGTGTAGAAGAAACAAACAAACATCTTCTTTGTTCCTTTTTGTTTCAGAGCTGGAGGAATCCAGACAGAAATGCCCCCCCTGCTGGTACAGGTTTGCCAACACCTGCCTGATCTGGGACTGCTGTCCGGCCTGGCTGAAGATCAAAGACGTGGTCAGCACGGTGGTGATGGACCCGTTCGTGGACCTGACCATCACCATCTGCATCGTGCTGAACACCCTGTTCATGGCCATGGAGCACTACCCCATGACCAAAGAGTTCGACAACGTCCTGTCTGTCGGAAACCTGGCAAGCGTTTCCTTCCTTCGATCACCAAACAAATTAATTTACTCTCTGACGCCGATTTGACCACGGGGTTCTTCTTTCCCTCCACCTCAGGTGTTCACTGGCATCTTCACGGCAGAGATGTGCTTCAAGATCGTGGCCCTGGATCCGTACTACTACTTCCAGGAGGGCTGGAACATCTTCGACGGTATCATCGTGAGCCTGAGCCTGATGGAGCTGGGTTTGGCCAATGTGGAAGGCCTGTCTGTGCTCAGGTCCTTCAGGCTGGTACGACTGTCCGCTAACAACATGGTTAGCTTTGCAGACGCTAACCCTCTGCACAGGCAAACAGCAGAGGGCACAGCTGACAGCTAATAACAAAGCTAACTTCTTGTTCAGCAGATTAGCGTTTTTGCTAACATTGAAAATGTTTCGCGGACCGATTAGCTTCCGCTAACCATTTCCCAATGGTGATGGGCATATATCTACTAATAGCGAAGCTAGCTTTTCATCTAGCAGAGTAGCATTTCTGTTGGTTTTGGAAACCATTTATTTTTAGTTCCGTTAGGAGAAATATCAGATCTTTGTAAAACCTTTCAAAAATTTTGGCCAAGAAAATGCCCTAAAGCATTTTGGGAAATGTAGTTAGCAGATTTGCAGTTAGCAAAACTACCTCTTCCATTAGCTGTGCACACCAATGGCAAGTAGTGAAAATGCTAATCTGCTAATTAAGCTTTGCTAACCGCCAATCAGTTAACTAAAAATAATTAGCTTCCCAAATGATAAGCCACTAAACACTTAAAAAAATAAACTATTTGAAGCTAAAGCCAACATAACATAACTTAAGGCCTGTCGGTAAAACATAGAAATTTTTGGTGTCCACAGAAACATCAGAAACGTGGCTAAAACTTAATAAAACCATTTCTATGTCCACCAAACACAGTTAAAACCAAACATTAAAAAATTAGCCTAAGACTAACAGCTCGTTGCTAACCACTACGTCGACTGTCTCTCAGTCTTCGTCACACTTTGAATGGACAGACCAATTTTCACTTTCATCTGAAACACGGACAAATAATTCTGACCCGCTGTTAGCAAAAATGCTAACTCACCAAACAAAAAGTTAGTTCCGCTGTTAGCTATTAGCTGTTAGCTGATTAGGGAGACCGTGCCCACCACTGGATTTGGTTCCATTTAGAAATGGTGGAACAATGTTTGTTAGTGTTTTAAACTTTTCAATCGTTCTGTTGGATTTTATATTTTGGTTTGTTGACAAGTTTCCAACCGTCCGACTCGTGACCGTGTTTTTGTCCTTAACCAGCTGAGGGTCTTCAAGCTGGCCAAGTCCTGGCCCACGCTCAACATGCTGATCAAGATCATTGGCAACTCCGTGGGCGCCCTGGGCAACCTGACCCTGGTGCTGGCCATCATCGTCTTCATCTTCGCCGTGGTGGGCATGCAACTGTTCGGCAAGAGCTACAAGGAGTGCGTATGCAAGATTTCTGAGGACTGCGAGCTGCCGCGCTGGCACATGCACGACTTCTTCCACTCCTTCCTCATCGTGTTCCGGGTGCTGTGCGGCGAGTGGATTGAGACCATGTGGGACTGCATGGAGGTGGCGGGCCAGACCATGTGCATCATCGTCTTCATGATGGTCATGGTCATCGGAAACCTGGTGGTACGAAGCGCCGCTTTGATTCGTTGTTGCGACAGGTTGCAGGTTTACCACCAAGTCTCGTTTCCCTTCTAGGTTCTGAACCTGTTCCTGGCCCTTCTCCTGAGCTCCTTTAGCGCCGACAACTTGGCGGCGACCGACGATGACAGCGAGATGAACAACTTGCAGATCGCCGTGGGCCGCATTCAGCGAGGCATCTCCTACGTCAAGTCCAAGGTGCGGCAGTTCATCCAAAGCCTCTGCTTCGGCGGCGCCAAGGGCTCCGCCCTGGCCGACGAGAGCAAACCGCTGGACGAGCTGCACAGCAACGGGAAGGGCAACTGCATCTCCAACCACACCGTGCCGGAGATCATCAAAGACCCCGCCGGGGTGTACACCATGGAGGGCAACGGCAGGCCGGGAGGAGGGCTGGCGGTGGGGGTAGGTGGGGATGCCAAGTACCCGGTAGAGGAGTGCGACTACATGTCATTTATCCACAACCCCAGCCTGACGGTGACGGTGCCCATCGCCGTGGGCGAGTCGGACTTCGAGAACCTGAACACGGAGGACTTCAGCAGCGACTCCTCGGACCTGGAGGGCAGCAAAGAGGTCAGTTTGTTGAGAGTCTCCCGAGTCACTTTTCTGATTGTCAAGCAGTTTGAAAAAATAACCCAAGTGCTGACTCATGATCGTGCATCATGTCGGAGAATCTTGGCAGCTTTGATGAATAATGACTCAGCTGTTCTTTTGTCCTGAAAACAGGTTCATGTTGTCCATGTTAGTCCGTACGAGTCTGTCCCTTCCAGACTTTCTGTGTTAACAGTTTTTGTTAAATACTGTGAAGTTTACGAGTCTTTGGATGCACTTTTTAAAAGAATGTTATTCTTTTGTTGGGTTTTGCTCTGAGCATTAGGACCGTGCTCTCCGGTGATGTGGGCGTAGTGACAGTTTTCCGCCAATCAAAAGAACCCAGGAGTCTGTTTCTATCCCCGTCCCAACCCCAACATTAGGAACCACTGCTGTCTTCAAGGCCGATGCAATTCTTCCATCCAGAGAAGTGTTGGTTGAATTCTGGCTTCATTAAAACTAAACAGCTAAACAAGTAAAGGTTAGCAGATGGTAACATTAGCAGCTAATCGTTAATGTCTTGGCTTTCACAAATTTTTACTTGTTTAGCTGTTTAACGTTAGCAAAGCTATATTTTTAGTTAGCGTATTAGGAGATAGCAAAGCTAATGTTTTAGTTAGCTGTACCCACCAGAACACACCTCGGGTTTAAAGTCACGGTTCAGATTGTTTAAATTCATGGAAACAAGCCATACAAAGCTAACAGGTAGAGAAACAGCAGAAGGTTTGGACAACTCAGAAAACTTTAGCTCATACTTGTTGATCCAAAGCTGCTTTAATCGACCGATGAGGGAGAACGTTTTGTGTTCAAAAACTGTTTTTAATGTTTTGTACAGTTCTATTTTCTCTGACCTGGCTCTTTCCAAAACAAACCCTAGTGTTTGAGGTACCGTTGTTACCGGTTAACGCTCCAGTTTCAGGTTGTGTCGTTGTGTTGTGTGTTGTTGTGTTGAGACTCACTGTGTTTAACCCCCCGTTTGTGATTGCAGCTGTTTCTCAGGCAGTCTCAGTCAGAAGAGAATTGTAAGAGCAACTTTATTGAGGACTGCCTTTGTCATAAACAGACAACACATCGTTCTCATACCTTCAGTGGATTGTCCATTTTTGTTCTTTGCCTGGTCCCCCCACCCCACCACCCTCTTTGCTTTAATCCCCCCCCCCCTCCCCTGCCCCTTGCAGCAGCACAATCAATGCTGTAATCATTTACCCCCCATAATTAACCCCTGAGCATCAGGCTGCACCACATTAGGAATGAGCACCTTATGACAAACCCATCTAACATGATCCTTGCTTTTGGTTTCATTGCTTGTTTTTTATTTATTTATTTAATTTGGGACCCGATTCAACACGCCGAGCTTGAGAATGACCGGAGGAGGAGGTGGAGGAGAAGAGAAAAAAAAGAATGAAACTACGGAGGAATGAATTTTACTGACAAAATTCATTTGTCTGCCTCGTAGCCTGAGCTTACGCACGAAGAAAAGACCAACAGTTTTGTTGTTCTACGCTGTTCTTCTAGTCAGACTGGAATCATGACAGATTTTCATTTTTCCCCATGGTTATTTTGACAAAAAAATACAAATAGATGAATACATGGTAAATTTAGCAGGGTTGCAAAAGAGATAACACCTAGAATAGAATCTACACCACAGTGTTTTCTTCAAATCTGCTGTTATTTTCAAAGAAAGTCTCAAATTTCATGAAACTACAAAAAAATATGGAGGGCTGAAAGAGTCAAAATAAAGTGTAAATATAAAATATATAAATGGCTGAGTTTAATGTCAAAGTTCTAAATGGATTCCAGTGGTGGACATGCTAAAAGCTAATCAGCTAACAGCTAATACTGGAAGAAATTATAAATTTTCACACTCGGATTTTCACCAACTTTGAAAACCGTTAGCATATCGTCTTACAGTTAGCATACTGTTAGCATACCATCTTACCGTTAGCATACCATCTTACCGTTAGCATCTGTGACATCGAACAGACTTGGTTAAATTCAATATTCTCACAATATTGAATAATGTTATGTGAATTGAAGTCATGAAATAAGTTTATTTGTAGTTCTAAATATATTTAGTGTTTTTACAGTTTTTTTTCTTCAGTCCAAACATGCAAAGTAGGTGAAGATGTCATTTAGCAACTTTTAAGTTGAACAGTGGTGACGTTTCTTGATTGGGAAACTGAAGTACTGTCCGTCAAGAACAAATCCACGTCTCAATAAAATTAAAATAATTGTAAAACAGCACTTGATTAAAAATGACATGAAATCAGTCAAATGAAGAAGCCAGTGAAGAAAATGTGAACGGGAGGGATCAAAATATATTTTACGTTAAATAGGATTTATTACCCCCTTTATTGATCCATTTATATATATTATGTGTATTTTTTTGGCAGTTTCAGTACTTTGTGAGATGGTGGGTTGACACTTTTTATAAAGTGTCTCTTTGTCCAAAGACGTCTGTGTTATCCACTTTTGTTTCACTGCAACCATACAAGTTGTATTAAAGGAAAGCAAGCTTTAAAAAATCAAAAATAGCAGTAATCTTTAAAAAACTTACCAAATGGATTTATTTCTGATGATGAAGGAAAAGAAAGAGAGTGGGAGGGAAACTCCTTTCCACTGGCCAGCAGCATGCTTCCATCATTCCCACGCCGTATTAGCTGGGTCCCACGGCAATCAGGGCTGCTGCACTGTCTAGGATGACATGTCCCAATACTTCAGCCACAAAAACAAAAAAAGACAAACAGACAGGAGGCCTTATGTCGAGAAAAACACAAAAAGTCACACTATACGCAGACGATATTGAGATGTATATTAATGCTTGAAATTAAGTTATTTCAGTTGAATTTTTTTAAGTATTGTCCTTTTAAAATCTAAGATGGAGTCCAGTGAACTTGACTACAGCAGCAGCTTTTTCTTTGTAACGTAAAAAGGACAAAAACCACAGAGTCCTTGCTGTAATCCTGTATGTTTTCTGGGTAAAAGTACACAACACTACATGCTGTCTGTTAAACAGTGCACAGTACTGGGTTTTGCTGGTAAGCTAATGTGGTTATCCGTCTACTTCAACAAAAACAGAAGAAGCTTTTACACCGCTTTCAAGGAATGAGGGGAAAAAGACAAAACTAAATGTGTTTTCATGTCACTGAGGGTAGTGTCCTGCGGCCTTACGGGGGGCGGGGAGGGTTTTAGGTTTTTTAGATTTGGGGCATTGGGGCTAGAAATTAAAAATGGAAATCTAACAAAAGATTGGGGCTTGTTTTCCAGTAGACATGAAAATACCCACGTTGTGCTTGGTCCGACTTCAGGCTTGGATTGGTAATGCACTGGAATACTGCATGCACTCGTCCTCCAACCGAGGTCACATCAAACGTACCCACAGTGCATTTCTGCCACGCCACCTAATCTGGTTTGAAGCCATCAGATAAAAAGCAATGCCAAAGCCTGTAGGTACATTTGATCGATGCTGCATGCGATGATGATGATGATGATGATGCAGTCACGATGACTTTAAAGAGACCAACTCTGTGAGCTTTTACTCTCCACACTAAGAGGCACTGTGGTGGCGCAGGAGAGCACGATGATAATCAGCTCAGAAGGTTGGCTCCTGTAACTCGTGGACCTGACTTTTCCACGTGTGTCCACGTCTAACTGAGCTTCTCGTCCACCAGAAGCTCGACGTCGACCCACAGCCTCTGAGCTCGTCCGAGGGGAGCACGGTGGACATCCGACCTCCGGGAGACGGCGCTGAGTCCGTGGAGCTGGAGCCGGAGGAGTCTCTGGATCCAGAGGCCTGCTTCACAGAAGGTGAGAACTCCCCGGTGTCTGGACGGGAAGGACGGTCGATCTGAGGAATAATTGAGTTGAACCGCTCAGCGAGACAGTCGAGGAAATGATGCATCTAACACATGCAGTGCGTTCATTTGGTGTAAATACTTTGAAACCTAACACGGTGGTATTTTGTTGCTGCTGATCAAACGTATCAATTACCTGATCCAAAATAAAACTTCCCAGCAAATAGAAAAAAGTAGAGTTGTACTCTTTAGGTCCCAGTTATCAGATTACAGCTCAGGAAAGGACGATTGGAAAGACACAACAATGTTGGAAGAGTTGCAGCAGAAATCCAGTTTGACTTACTTAAGAACTTAAGAACATCGTTGAGAGGAACATATTTTAGCGGACACAGAAGTAACCTCACCTGTCTCCGTCCTGGTCTTACCTGCAGGCTGCGTCCAAAGGTTCCAGTGCTGCCAGGTCAGCGAGGACGTTGGCTGGTTCAAGAGCTGGTGGACCCTCCGCAAAACCTGCTTCATCATCGTGGAGCACAACTGGTTCGAGTCCTTCATCATCTTCATGATCCTGCTCAGCAGTGGAGCCCTGGTATGTACCCATTGGAGGAGCATCTCGGCGCAGCAGTTACGATTGCCTGACTCCCTCTGTCCTCGCAGGCATTTGAGGATATCTACATCGAGCAGCGGCGGACCATCAAAACCGTGCTGGAGTACTCCGACAAAGTCTTCACCTACGTCTTCATCCTGGAGATGCTGCTGAAGTGGGTGGCGTACGGCTTCGTCAAGTACTTCACCAACGCTTGGTGCTGGCTCGACTTCCTTATCGTAGACGTACGTACGGTAAAGCGTCTCTGTCGCCTAGCAGTGTACGTTACCTGGACTCTGATGGATTTGTCCTTCAAGCGCCACCTCCTCCCTGGACGACAAACCCTCACGGGGAAGTAGCCGATGGGAAGCACCAGAAGGGTTAGATGGTTGTTCAGTTACGGGTCAGAGGGGTTGTCTTCCAGACCAAGTCCTTCAAACTAAAACTGTGTTTTTTGAAGATATTTTTCACAGCTTGATGATTTTATTGTTTAACGTCTCTCTATCTGACATTTATTTAATCGTTTTATTTTTTAATCCTTCGTTTTGCAGCAGCCTCTTGGTTTGAACCCAATTAACCGTCTTCAAAGTGTCCCTCCGGTTCATTTTTCACCTTTTCACCCCCCGCTTGTCTCTGACATTATCGTCTCCCAGGTGTCCTTGGTGAGCCTCGTAGCCAACGCTCTGGGCTACTCCGAGCTCAGCGCCATCAAAACTCTGAGGACGCTGCGAGCCCTGCGGCCCCTGAGGGCCCTGTCTCGGTTTGAGGGCATGAGGGTAAGAAACCCAAGGAGAAACCCAGCTGCCCAGATCCACTCGTGCATCGTGCTCATCTGTGGGCTTCCTGCAAACACGTGTTTTACTCATTTAGAGCCCAAACCGGAGGAGACGGCTAAAATAAGCACGCTTACTTCAGTTGTGTGACATCTAAAGGTTTCTACCAGCTAGGCTACGTGCTAAACTTCCTTCTCAGCTAAAAGTTGAATTTCATCTCAAATTTTTGTAATAAATTTAACTAAAATGAGAGATTTTCATGGCAAGTATAGTTTTTGTAAAAAAATATGAACACTGTAAAACATTTTGTTCTAAATTAACAAAGTATAAGCTACTACTTGAATTATTTAAAAAAGTTTGAGAAATGCCGGTATGGTAAACAGTTAAGTCTTAAGCGGTGGTGGACACAGTTCTGCTAATCAGCTAACAACTAATAGCAGCGCTAGTGTTTCCGCTAATTATTTTCTGCTAACAGTTTCCTAACAATCTTGGTGGGCACAGTTCTGCTACTCTGCTCATAGAGGCGCTAACTGTACGTTTAGCAGGTTAGCGTTTTCGCTAACTTTATAAAATTGTTATCGGGCTAATTATCTTTGGTTTCCCAACAATCAGTGGTGAGCATAGTTCTGCTATTCAGCTAACAGCTAATACTGGCAGTAATTTGATGTACTTCAATATCCGCTAATCTGCTAACAAAAAAATAAACTTGACAAACAAAAACTATTAAACGACCAATAGAATCAGCAGGAGCTAATGCTAACTTTTAACTGCTAACTGAAGTTCTGTCATTCAAATATAAAATGTGTGAGGGGCTAGGCTGTATGTTTTTATTTTAACTTAGAGTTAGCCTAAATACATTTAGCAGAAGCTAATTGGTCCGCTAACAAATTTCAAAGTTGGCAAAATTGTAAAGCCGCTGAAGGGAAAGTTAGCTTCGCCGTTAGCAGAATCGCTCTGTCCCGGACATGCGGCCCGCTAAATCTCCACTTCCTGTCGCTGTTTTCAGCTAGCCCACAGCTTCCTGGCACGTTTCTGTCTTCATGCCGCAAAGCTTCTCAAATAATCTCCGTCTCTGCTTGTCGTCCCGCCTCAGTGTGCCGAAGGGAAACGATTTCTTTTCTCATTTCCATGATTCACCTGAGTTCGAGCACCTTGTTCTTTTTCACAGACAGATTGTTGTTGTGGGGGGTCCTGCCTGTGGGACTGCATGCTTCTCTGAAGACTTCCTGTCCTGGCCGCCCGGCGCTGCTCCGCTCTGCATGCTCACTCCGTGTCGATGGATTCACTGTATCTATATTTGTTCTCAGGCTTTGATGTTTGCTCGTGTGGTGCCTTTGACCTGTAATTTTTACTTTGTTGTGTGTCTTTTTTTCATTTACAGTCAAACAAAATGTTGTGACTTCATCCCGCCTCTCTAAGGTTTTTTTCTGTTTTTTTGCTTTTTTATCTATCAAATGTAACTTTTTTCACCTACTCCACGTTCTTCTTCCAAACTGTCACATTAAATCTTCTTTGTAGCCATGTGTGGGTTAACTCAGACATGCACATGCACAGCTAAATAATCATTTGTTCCTAAAAGCTAAAATGAATCAGTGCTACAGATGTGATTGATTGACAGGCGGAGCTGAGGTCCTGTGTGCTTGGACCTCCTCAGGTTGTGGTGAACGCTCTGCTGGGGGCCATCCCCTCCATCATGAACGTGCTCCTGGTCTGCCTGATCTTCTGGCTCATCTTCAGCATCATGGGCGTCAACCTGTTCGCCGGGAAGTACTACTACTGCGTCAACACCACCACCGACGAGCTCTTCCCCATCAGCGTGGTCAACAACAAGACGGAGTGCCTGAGCCTAGTCAACGACAGCGCCCGCTGGAAGAACGTCAAGATCAACTTCGACAACGTCGGGGCCGGGTACCTGGCCCTGCTGCAAGTGGTACGTGTGGACCGAGACACCCACCGGACGCTAACGGAGAAAAGATACCCACAGTTATTTCATGGAAAATCTAACTCTTCTATTTATCTGTGGGGTTTATCCTGGCACCCCTACCACTGTAGACCCCTACCACATCCTGTAGACCCCTACCACCTGTTGTAGACCCCTACCATCTCCTGTAGACCCCTACCACCTGCTGTAGACCCCTACCACCTCCTGTAGACCCCTACCACCTGCTGTAGACCCCTACCACCTCCTGTAGACCCCTACCACCTGCTGTAGACCCCTAC
>JAVKLF010000077.1:9522933-9536166 GCA_034783495.1 Millerichthys robustus | reverse complement strand
GATGGATGATGGGTGGATGATGGATGGATGATGGGTGGATGATGGATGGATGATGGGTGGATGATGGATGGATGATGAATGGATGATAGATGGATGATGGATGGATGATGGATGATAGATGGATGGATGATGGGTGGATAATATTTGGATGGATGGATGATGGGTGGATGATAGATGGATGGATGATGGGTGGATGATAGATGGATGGATGATGGGTGAATGATAGATGGATGATGGGTGGATGATGGATGGATGATGGGTGGATGATAGATGGATGATGGATGGATGATGGATGATAGATGGATGGATGATGGGTGGATAATATTTGGATGGATGGATGATGGGTGGATGATAGATGGATGGATGATGGGTGGATGATAGATGGATGGATGATGGGTGAATGATAGATGGATGATGGGTGGATGATTGATGGATGATAGATGGATGGATGATAGGTGAATGATGGATGGATGATGGGTGGATGATAAACAGATGATGGATGTTGGACAGATGATGGATAATGGATGAACGAATTCTCTGAAGATAAAAACTCCTAAAACCTGCTTGTTTCCGTAGCGACGACTTGACTTCCTGTTGTCTGTTTTGACTGACAGGTGATGGACGAATCAGAGGCCTGCTCGCTGCCTGGTGGTCTGGCCTCCGTGAAGAGGCAGTTTGAGAGCCACGAGTCGTCCTGTCGGTCCTCCGTCACCCAGATCCACGTTCAGAGATCCGTCCAGGTGGGTTCGGGTTGAATTCAGAATATCTGAGCTCTTTCCTGTTACGAACAGACTCATGTGACCCGACCCAGAAGGAGGAATGAATCCACTCGATCCCAAAGCTCGTCAGGTAAATGACCCGTGTTCTCCACGTGCACGTGGAGACGTGCACGACGTGACACAGCATGTCAGAGTCCTGCAGGAAGGAAAGGGTTTGTGATGATTTCAGATGAAGGGGGTCAGGAGGCGGTCTCCCGGGCCGGTCCGACCCGATTGAGGCCTTCCAGCAGGTGGGGTCACAGATGGGTCACTTTTAGCTCAGCCGCCATTTGGCGCGTGATGATGACGATGATGTGAGGAAGATGTCGGAAGGCAGATCTTTGCGAAGCGGCACGGGTCGCCCGTTGAGGCGCAGCAGCAGAACCGAGCTGAGTTTGACTCCAGACGAGACGTGCTGCTCAGCTGATATTATGCTGACAGAGTCCCTCCTTGTTCCTGTTGACATCAGAACCAACAAGCTTCTAACTCCCCAAACCTCTGAGGAGGAAATGCTTTTTTATCATTTTGTTTTGTAATTTATTGCCTTTTCTCTCCAACATCGAAATCCTCCTCCGGCGAGCTCCAGACGTCGGAGCGGCTCCTCAGGAAGCGGCGCCGTAATGGAAAAGCATTTGTTATCGCCACAGAGGGGATTTTATTAAGCTCTGCCACGTTCTAAAAATGACTCGGCCTCCCACCGCAGCTCACAGGAGTGAGGCTGTAAAACCTCGCCGTGTGGGAAGGGGTTGGATGTGGGTTGGACACGGGTTGGATCCCGTGTCCACCTTCTCACGTCTCCGTGTCTGACAGCAGACATCCAGCTCCTCAGGAGCAGCAGAGAGGTCGTTGCCACGACGACCCTCAGCCCACAGGAGGTCTCACCAAATCTGGGTATCTGTTAGCAAAATATCTCCAGAACCCACGTTTGTATTTTATTGGGTCTTTCAGGAAGTCATTAATATATATTCATCAAGTTTCAAGATGGCCGCCACGGCCAAATGGCTTTAAAAAATCCAAAATGGCTGCAACTGAAACTTACCTTTAATGAGGTAGTATCTGTGGTGGTAGTAGCTGAGCCTGATCCTGGACTCACACTCTAAAGGACACGAGTCAACTTGAGGCCCGCGGGCTAAATCTGGTCCTCGGTGACATTTTCTCCGGCCCCAAAGGAAATACTTTAAATGGGAAATAGTTTTATGGTTTCTGTTTCTTCTCGGCCGATTTTCAAGCCGAGAAAAATAAGAGCAACACTTTGATGAACTTTTTCAGTATTTTTAGTTTTAACATAAATAATTGTTTTTAGTGAGGACTTTTCTTTTTTTTACCTGATTTGTTGGATTGTGATAAAACGTATCTCTAACGAATATTAAGTGAGAGCTGTTGAAAGAAAAGAATGATAAACGTGTCTTTTTAGATTTATGTCAGAAATTCAAGATGGCTGCGAATCAACCCTTTGTCGTGAGTTTTTCAGATATAATTTGTTGTGGTAGTAGCTGAGAGTCGCTCTGAGTGACCACATGAGGCGCTGTTGAGTTAAACGCTGAGATAAAAAGGCCGAATGAAAACTTAATGAATCCAATCGATGGACATTAACTCAAATGTTTTCACAGGTGAGCCACGACCAGAGAGTCCAGCGGAGCAGCTGTGGGAGCCAATCAGGTAATTCTGCTTTTATTTTATTATCATTTTCACACTCCAATCCGCTCGTGTCCCGTGTGTTAATGATGGGATGAGCTGCGTGACGACCAGTTTCTGTGCAGCAGCAGATCTAATCAGAGTCAGGAAGGTAAGATGTTGGAAAGTGGAAATTGGGCAATCACAGCTGCACGGTTTACGAAAATGAGAACTACTCAGGTTTTTAATGAAATGATTTATTTCTGTTTCCCCCTGAGCCTCCTCGCTGTAAATGGCTTAACAAGGCAGCCTTCTTCTTCTTCTGTCTAATTCAGTTACGCTCGTCGGAGGGGAGGACCTACCCAAGGTTTCCACTCAGGCTTTGAAGCAGCAGTACGAAAAAACCGTCGAGGAAGCCGCACCGGCGAAGGAAATTAAGGTAACGATCCTGTCTGTTTATCTAAAGAGTTGACAGTTTGTGTTTTTTATGGTGAATCAGTGTGACGACGAGGCCACGGCAAGAAATAATTAAAAGTGCTGCGAGGCACCACATTAGAAGGAAAACTTGCACTGGTGTCTGAAGTTTAGTTAATATTTCTATCAAGCCAATATTTATGAACATATATGTGACAGATGTAATGTTCATTTAAATCCCAACTAAAGTGTTTGAGGCAATTTCTAGTTTTCCAGAACAGGTTGAAAGCTTCGTGTCTTTTTCTCTGCTTCAAAGGATTTTCTAACAAGTCTTCTATTCTTGTACTTTTCCTTTTCTTCCATACATTTTCCATAATTTACTCATAAACTGCAGGTTGATGTGGATTTCAGCCAGTTTCAGTGGGCGCCGGTTAACCAGTCGAGCAAAACGTCAGCTGCCTATAAATCATCATCCACTGTACAGATGGCGGCGTCCACCTCATCGGCGGCATCCGCCTCGTCCGCGGCATCCGCCTCGTCCGTGGCTTTTGAAGCGGCAGAACATTTTCCTCCTCCACCATCAAACCTGCCACAGGTGTCACAGGAAGCCTCTCAGGATAAAGCGTCCCACCAGAAGTACGTCATTAACAAAGAGGAGTTCCTCAAACACAAGAGCATGGCCGAGCTGAAGCGCCTCTACAAGCACATACATCCAGAGGTCCGCAAGAACCTCCAGGAGGACTTTATAAACCAGCTCAGCGAAGCAGAGAGAGCAGCTTTACAAAGTAAGGATACGGTGGGAGACGTCCAGCAGACGTGCTACATGTTTGAAAACGACGGCGACAACTCCAGCGAATGTTCCAGCCCTGACAGAGAGTACCTGGATTGGGAGGAGATCCTGAAAGGCGAGGTGCAGTCGATGCGTTGGATGTTCGAAAACAAGCCCTTGGATGCGATCAAAGACGACTCCCTGGACGAGGGCGAGAGGAAGAACATCCCCCAGCAGGAAATCATTGCAGGAAAGGACGTCAGGTACACGGCGTGGATGTTTGAGACGCAGCCCATGGACACGTTAGGTGGAGAGGCCACAGACGCAACCGAGCAGTCCCAGAAACAGATGGAGCTCGCCAGAGGAGACGTCCGCACCGCCACCTGGTTGTTTGAAACTCAGCCTCTGGATTGTCTGAATAAGATCTACCAAGAAGACGAGCAGGAGACAGAATGTGTCGTTGCCAAGGACATCACCGGTGGAGATGTAAAAACCGCCAGGTACCTCTTTGAGACGCAGCATCTAGATTCTCTGGGCAGAACAGAAACCATTGAGGAGAGTCACTTCTTGAGCCTGAAGTCTGAGCTGGAAGAGATTAAGGGAGATGTGAAAACGACCACTCGCATGTTTGAGACGCAACCAATGTGTGTTATTAGGGGGGATTTGGGAGAAATCCTGGAAATCACCACCATCCGCAGAGAGGAGACAGAGAAGGGAGACGTGAAGACGTCACGGTGGATGTTTGAAACCCAGCCGCTGGATATGATCAACAAAGACCTGGCAAAGGTGAAACTGATTTGTGGCATTTCCATGGAGGACAACACTGATGGTGGCGTGAACAAAGGCAGGTGGCTGTTTGAGACAAAAACCCTCGACTCGATTAATAATGAGGAGTGGGAGAGTTCCAGGAAAACAAAAGAAGAAATAATTGGTGCTGATGTAAAGAAGCACTGTCTTGTTTTTGAGACTCAACCTATGGATTCGCTAAAAGATACCACCAACGACCGACCGTTGCCCTCTGAGGAGATCGTAGGAGGTGATGTTCAATCAGCCAAACATCTTTTTGAAACCGTTCCCATGGAAAATTTAAAAGAGCTGCTTGAAGTAGGAAAACTTCAGAAAATGGTGACATCAGAAGAAGAAAAGGGGGACGTAAGACATCAGAAGTGGGTCTTTGAAAGCCAGCCTTTGGAGAGTATAAGAGATGAGAAGAAGGAGCTCACAAGAACCGTGAACATGGAAGCCTTTGATAAAGGAGACGTGACAAACTACAAAGAACAGTTTGAAGCCATGGATTTAAGTAGATGCAAAGAAACTAAGAAAATACATGTGGAAGGTGTCCCAACTGGATCCGTCAGGTCCAACAAAGAGCTGTTCGAGTCCACGCCAATGTACGCCGTGCAGGACAGCTCTGGCCATTACCACGAGGTGAGGACGGTGAGGCGAGAGGAGGTCGTGAAGGGAGACGTCCGCAGCTGCAGGTGGATGTTCGAGACACTCCCCATCGACGGGTTCGATGAGAGCGTCAACAGGTTCCAAATCATCAAAGGTATTTCCAAACAGGAGATCGAGTCCGGGGACGTCAAAACTGCAAAGTGGCTGTTTGAAACCCAGCCGCTTGACGCCATTAAGTTTTTCAGTAATTTCGAAGATGAAGAACATAAAATGAAGGAAGACGTTAAAATTGAGAGAGGAGATGTGAAAACCTGCAGGTGGTTGTTTGAGACCCAGCCCATGGACGCTTTGTATGAAAAGGTGAAAAGGGAAGATTCTGACACAGAAGAAGTGCAGAAAGGGGATGTGAAAACCTGCACTTGGCTTTTTGAGACTCAGACTCTCGACAACATACGTGATCACTCAGAGACCGAGACCATTCTGAAAACCTGCACCGCAAAGCAAGAAGACATTCAAGGGAAAGATGTGCAAATGGCTCGCTTCCTGTTTGAAACGGAGAATCTGGAAAACATCGGAGGAGAAGATGGCGGCTCTTTCAGAAGAGTCACGGAGATCGACATCCAGTCAGGCGACGTTTCCAGGATGAAGTACATCTTCGAGAATCGCTCGTCTGATATCATGAGCTCCACGTCGGAGGAAACCATGCATCGGTTGAAGAGGCAGCAAGCCGAGGAAATCCAGAGGGGAAACGTGGTCAACTGCACATGGATGTTTGAGAACCAGCCGATCGATGCCATCAGTGAGGACAGCACGAAGACGAGGGAGGGTCGCACTGTGATCGATGTCCAGGGGGGCGACGTCAACAAGGGCCGCTTCATTTTTGAGACGTTTTCTCTGGATCAAATCAAAGACGAGTCTACCGAGAGCGACATCTCAAAACTAAGTATCTTTAGAGAAGACGTAGAGAAAGGAGATGTGAAAAATTACACCATGATGTTTGAAACTCAGCCGCTGTATGCCATCCGGGATAAGGAGGGCCATTATCACGAGGTTACCACGGTGACTAAAGAAGAAATCATGAGAGGAGACGTGGTGGGAGCCCGATGGTTGTTTGAGACAAAACCTCTGGATTCAATCAGAGATTCAGAGGAAGTCTACGTCATTAAAGCTGTGACCGAGGAAGGCGTTAACAAAGGAGACGTCAGCTCTGCCAAGTGGAGATTTGAAACACAACCTCTGGACGAAATAAGTGAAGACGTCAAAGTAAGGTCGAGGACAGTCGCGGACGTCCGAGGCGGCGACGTCAAGACGAACATGCGTCGTTTCGAGACTGACGAGGAGTCTCAGAAGTACATCAGAACTGTAAGTGTGAGCGAAATTCAAAAAGGTGACGTCAGATCCGCCACGTGGATGTTTGAAACCCGCACGATCGATGAGATCCGCGGCGACGGCGGAGAGTATGACGACATGGAGAGGGTGACTAAAGAGGAAGTGATGAAAGGGGACGTCAAACAGTCGGTGTGGCTCTTTGAGAGGAACCCCCTGGACAGAATCAGAGAGTCCGACGGTACGCAGACTGTTGTGACAAAGGAGGAAATCCCACAGGCTGACGTGAAAACAACAACATGGCTGTTTGAGACCACCCCCTTTCACGAATTCAACGAGAGCAGTGTGGAAAAGACAGAAATAATCGGGAAGAGTGTTAAGGAGACGCTCGAGGAGCTCTACAGTCAGAAAATGGTGAACTCGCAGGGCATCCTGATCGAGGCGGATGAAATTGGCGACGTCCGAATGGCCAAGTACAAACTCATGAATCAGGATGCTCCACAAATCCAAAAGGAGGAGATCATCAGAGGAGATCTGAGCAACATAATGATGAACCTCCTGAACCGCAGTGAGACCACTGAAAGGGTCATCACGATCGATAAGGAGGAGCGGGGTGATATTAACACCACGGTGAAGCAGCTCTTCAACCAGGAGAGAGGAATCAACGTCGAGAAAGAGACGATCGTCCGTGGGGATGTTCAAGAGGCGATGAACAATCTGCTAAGAAAGGAAGGCTCCTCCAAGTGTGGGATCTTGATTCAAGAGGATGAGAAAGGAGACGTGAAGATGACCATCTATTCCCTCTTAAACAAAGGGGAGAGAACGACCATGGAGAAAGAGGATATCATTCAAGGGAATGTCAGCAGAACTCTTCACCGTCTGCTCTCTAACTCCGGAGAAGAAGACTCCAAAAGGATCAGAGTTGGAGAGACGGAAAGGGGAAACGTCAGCTTCTACTCCACCTGCATTGAGTCTGGAGCCTTGGAGTACCTGAAACAGTTTCAGTCTGAGTCTGATGAAGTTCAGGAAGAGGTGCAAAAGGAGCGCATCATAGGAGGCGACATCGAAGAGACGAAAATGTTGCTTCGGAAAAATCAGCAGCAGATTGGTCGTACCGTAGCAGAGGACGACATCGTTCCCGGTGACGTATACAGCACTGTCAAAGTTTTCATGACAGAACCCACCATTACCTATAGAAACCTGGAGAAGGACATCATTAAAGGTGACCTTAATGCAGCTCTGGACTCTCTGAGCCAAGCCATCAATCAGAAAGTGGTTGTAGAAAAAGAGGAGGTGGTGAAGGGGGACATACCCACTACGTTAAAGTCTCTCGAGGAAGCCAAGAACCAAGCGAAGGAAATGGAAAAGCCTGAGATCATCAGGGGTGACATCAGAGGGGCTCTGGAGTCGCTGGAGAAATCTGCGTCTGCAAAAACAGAAGCGAGCGTTGAGGATTTAGTGCCGGGTGATATTAAAGAGACGCTGAAATGTCTGGAGGAGGCAAAGCAAGCTGTGAAAGAGGTGACGAAGGAGGAGATCGTCAGGGGAGACATTTACACCGCCATGCAAAACTTACACGAGGCGTCGAGCGAGAAAAAGACCTACCAGCAACAGGTGAGCGAGCAAGGGGACGTCAAAGGCACCATTCAGCTTTTACTGGAGCCGACCACCTCTCCACGGGAGCAGCGCAGAGGGAGCGTGGAAGGAGACGTGAGGACATCCATAAAATCTCTTTACCAGGGGCAGGAGACGGCGCACGTGGAAAAAGAAGAGGTCGTTAAAGGTGATGTTCAAGGAGCGATAAAGTGCCTGATGCAGAGGAAACAGTATTCAAACAAGAAGCGCATGCAGCCTCCCAAGAAGGCGAAAGTGGCCGTGAAAAATCCATCAGCTGTGAAGCAAGTGGAGCATGAAAGCTTACACGAGGCTGAGAGTGAGAACGTGGCGCTCGCTGCAGCCCGCACTGTGAAAAACCTCTCACAGAGCAGTGAGTCACAGAGGCACCATGAAAGCAAATCGCTGAAAATGCAGGTAATAACCCAGGAGGACCACTCTGTTGCTGCAGTCAAAACAGACAATCCTGCCGGGGCCTCTCAGCAGAAAAGCAGAAAAGAAGAGGAAGACAAAGTGCTGCTCCCACAGAACGCACCGGCTCCCAGGCCTGTTGTGATGAAGAAAACACTGAAGACTACAAATGATCAAACAGAGAATAAAGCTGCTGAGGTGCAAAACATCTCATGGAAAAATGTTTCCAACAAACAAACACGCGAGACAACAACAGTCCAACAGGTGCAGGCCACGGTGACGGAGAGGACCGTCATCCACAAGCAGAGCGTCTCCGAGCAAACCGTCACGCACCGGCAGAGCCTGAAAAACCTGAAGGCTGATTCCCGAGGCCCCGACGCCAGAGGGAAGGGGGCCATGAGGAAGGCCAAACCGGAGCTTCACTTCCCCCCTCCCCCATCCTCGCCGCCTCCCCCCTCGGAGTCGGAGCTCTCCCTCCCTCCTCCGCCCTCGCCGGTGGCGGAGAGCCCGGTGACGCCCACGGCCCGGCCTCAGATCACGAGGCAGGACAGCGACCTGCCGCCACCGCCACCGCCTCCTCCTCCTGTGGAGTGCATGAAACCAGAGCCTGAGTTTTTTCCTCCACCGCCGCCTCCGCCGCCTCAATCGTCTGCAGGCGGGCAGGATTTCCTCCCTCCACCTCCGTCACAGCAGGAGCTTAATGCGATGCCCCAGCTTCCTCCTGCCAAGCATGGAAAGCCTTTCAGCAAATCTTTATTTAAAGTGGCCAAGCAGCCAGAACCACAGAAACAGCTCGTACAAGTTAAACCAAAGTGGCAGAAAAAGCAACCTGCTCCTTCGGCTCCTTCAGCTCAGCTTCGTCAGGAGACGATCGTAACCGCAGCTGATAAAGAGGAAGCTAAAGTTCAGGAGGTGAAACAGGAGAAAATCCAACAAACTGAAAAGAAGAGTCAGATTAAAACAGCAGCGGCATCACCAACAGGAACACCAACCTTCCCCCTTAAACCGGAGCAGAAACAAAGTCCACAGCCACCCAAAAAAGTGTTTGTCCCTCCCATTAAACTGCCCCCACCTCCAGACCCCGCTCCGGCGCCGAAGGCCCGACCATACGCCCGCAAGTTTAAAACTCCTCTCATGCTGGCAGAGGAAAGATACCGTCTGCAAAAGCAGGATAAAGAAGAAGCCGAGAAAAGTAGTGTCTCTGCTCCGTCTTCACCATCCATTAATATTCAGTCCTCTGCTGCTGCGTTGCTTTCTGCAGCTGAGGACACACAGAGAGAAGTGGAAACCACAAAAGTCACAAATGAAAATAAAATACTGTCACAAGACTCAGCCATTAAGAAAAGCCTTTCCCAAATCCCTCTGAGCAAACCTTCAATCTCAGCTCTAAATAAAAACGCCAGCCTCGCATCTTCAAATGTAGCCGCAGATAAAAAGCAAATCCTCTCCTCGACTGATGTTTCCGTGTCTCATCACCAGGCCTCAGAAAGAGAAATCCACTCACGTTCAAACGCGGTCACTTCTTCAGTCACGGAGCAGCAGCAGCAGTTTATTAAGAAATCCAGTTCCAGGTCCTCGCAGAGCGCCGCCCAGGATCACGTAAACCTTCAAAGCTCGGCTGCAGTCACGCTGAAAACGGAGGATGTAAAGAATATTAATGCAGCTTTGACTCAGGAGGGAAAAATCAGTCCCTCTCAGCCAACTAAAATTCCAAAGGTAACTCCAAGTTTCAAAGTAAAAACATTTAAAATGCCAGCAGAGGAGAAAAAAGAAAAGTCTGATGGTTCAGGCCAGGAGGAAGTAATGAAAAGTGAAGCGTATTCACAACAAGAAAAAAGAAAAGTGTCACAGAGAGCCGAATCAAAAGTAAACGTGGAAAACTTCCAGCAGACTTCAGCAAGAACCCAGATGAAAGCAGAAGTGAAAGAGACTAAAAGCCAGGCGAGTCCATCCGTGAAGGAGCAAGAACACGTGGCTGAAGTCGAGCTGTCTCCGTCGATTCTTGTCTCAGGAGCGAAGATAACATCAGTGCCAGCTCATCAAGGACCAGACCTCGGGGCGGTTTCCCGGAGTCAGCAGATCCTGAAGTCGGAGCACATCCGACGACACGAGGAGTTCGTTGTGACTCAGAGGGTGGTGCAGAGGGAGGAGGCGGTCCACCTGCAGCAGCAGCAGCAGCTGAAGCTACGAGCCGAAGATACAAACAAGACGCAGAAGAAGGCGGTGAGGTCAAAAGTTGAGTCAAAGGATTCGTCACTAAAAGACTTGAAGCAGAAAGACTCAGGATTCACTCAGACTCAGTGCCAAGAGGTTTCAGATCCAGAAAAATGCAGCGTGTTGGACGAACTGGTTGCTCAGATAAAAGCGCTCGAGGGCACGCCCAGCAGAATGGACCCCAACGCAGTCAGGAAAGTCCTGAGCCAAGTCCCGGACTGGGCCATGGACTCTGCAGAGAAGAAGAATTTTGGCGAGCTGGTTCAACAGCAAAGCAAGAAAAAGTTGAAGGAGATGTCGGCTTACCTGAGAAACCTTTTTCAAACGAAACTCACGGTTATAAAGGAAAGCTTGACGGTCGTGGAAAAGGAGGTGACAGACAAGAAAGAGGAGCCTGCGCCTCCACGTGTACCTCCCAAACCAGACAAGAAAACCGTCACCACGGCAACCTCAAAGATATCAAAGGTCATCCTGGGCTCGTCCAAAACAGAGAAGAAAGTGGTGGAAGAGAAAAAGTTGTCTCCTGCCGTGAGCCAAGTGTCCGATCAGAGACTGTCCTCCCCGTTAGCAAGCATCCGCACTCCGTCACCGACTTACATCACCATCGAGTCGAGGCGGGTGGACTCCCCCCTGAGAGTGACCCCTTCTCCTCCGCCCTACAAATCAGTCGGGACGCCTCCGCCGCCTCCTCGCAAATCTTTCACGCCCACTTTCAGCAGGGCCACGCCCTCTCCAACGCTCAGCCGCTCGGAGAAGCTGATGAAACTGAGGGACACCACCTCGAAGCTCTCTCAGGGAACCACCCCGCCGCCTCCCGTGCCGGTGCCGGAGTACTTTGTGGCTGAGAGAGAGCGGTCGTCCCCGTTCAGCGACCGGGACACTCCCACGGAGAGAAGCGACCACGGACCGGTGGACATCACAGAGATGGTGGACTCCATGATGACGGTTAGGGACAAAAAGAGTTTCTTCGAGGAGGCGCAGAAGGCTGAAGTCAACAAGATGTACACTCGGAAGGATCCCATCGACATCCCTGAACGTCTGGGTCCTGATGAGGACACCACCTCCGCCTTGACCGTGGACCTCCTGAAGGAGGATCTTCCAAGAGTTGATTTATCTAAACTCGTCAACAAGTTTGAGTCCCCTCAGCTCAAGGTTTACGCAAGAAAGGAGCCCATTGTGATCACAGAGAGGCTGGGGAGCGACACAGAGGATGCAGAAGCCGAAGCCCACGCTCCGAGGACCGAAGACGTCCCCACGTTCCACGTCAAAGCTATAAAGGACGTGTTCGAGACGGGGGAACACGGCTCCCAAGCAGCCCGAGAGCTCAGAGAACAGATCGAAAGAAGAGAATCCGAGTCCTGCTCCTCTGAGCCGGCGCATCACGTTCAGACCACGTCGGTCACGGAGCAGTTCTGCAGCGTCAGCGACTTTGGAAACGTGATGAGAGACACGAGGAGCGAAGTGCATTCTGGGAGCTCCCTGACTCGGGGTAACCCTCCGTCCTACGCCGACGTGGTGAGGGGCCGGGTTCCGACCGTTTCAGTGACCCCCGAGGCTTCGACGGAGGAGCTGCTGAGGAGCTTCCAGCAGTCCTGGGCCGAGAGCCAAGGGGTTTTCCAGAACCTGGGTTTTAACGTGACGGAGCAGAGGAGCTCGCAGACCGTGACCCGCCAGCAGGAGACCTTTGTGACGGGTACACGGCGCCGTGCAGCATGAGGACGTTAACCCTGCTTCCTGTGTGAGCGTTTGGACACAACGTGAGCTACAGAACACTAACACGGCTTCAACGCTGCCTCGTTTGTTTCTGTTCTGTTTGAGGCGCTGTCTCTAAACTGCAGAGCCGCTTTAGAAAGTCTCCGTTTCACAGTTTGAGCGTTTACAGGTTGCAGTTTGTGCGTCTGATGTGTGACTAACAGATTGGACTAACAATCCTCCATCCTGAATGAGCTCTGCTGATTTCTGTAAAACATAAAATAATCTGTCTCTAAATGAAAGAAAACAACACTTTAGATGGTTACTGTTGAGTAAAAACAATAAATATAAAAAATACTCTCAGTATTTTAAGAACGAGTCATTTGTTGAACATTTTAGATGCAGATAAGAAGAACAAGACTTGTGTAAATCTAATTTAAATTTGTGACCATTTGTGAGCTGAAAATAATTTTTCATAGCAAAGCTCACATGAAGCTTACCTACTTATCTGGAACAGTTTTTAATTAGTTTAATTCAAGTTTGTAATTCTTTGAAAAAACGGACGATAACTTGTGGTGGTGTTCCACAAAGACTGGTTTTAGGACTCCCTAATTTAAAAGGAGACAGCGTGGTTCTGCTGGTCTCACAGAGCTGGAGATCAGTTATTTATTAAAACTCTATTTATTATTTTTGTTGAAAAGAACTTTGAAATTTTTAAAATAAACGTACTCACTTTACAAAGATAGTCAATTTTTACAGTTTATAAAGCTAAAATACGCAAATCTTTAAAACCGATTTGATAAAATACACTTTTAGTTTGTTTTTTGTTATTTTGCTTTTACACATTTATGCAAAATCACAGATATAAAGTTGCATTTGAAGCCACAGACTCAAAACTAACTGAGTTTACAGTATTCTGTTGTAAACAGTACTTAGATGTAATTTATATAGGAAAAATCTTGCTGACAGATAAATTCTTTATTGATATCAAAATACCAAAGTAAGAATAGAAAAAGAGGAAACATA
>JAVKLF010000077.1:9210988-9221954 GCA_034783495.1 Millerichthys robustus | reverse complement strand
TTACTTGAATCTTGAATAAAGATTATTGCAGTAATAGTATGAAAGCAGAAAGTGAGACACGTCTGTTGAAACAATCAGAAGATCATGCATTTGACGTGATGTAGTCATACTTTATCAAATACAGTTTTAATGCCAATGTCCTTGTTTTTGTGGACAATAATTACGTTGAGAATGATTCTGCTTCAATGGGGCAGCTTGAAACTTTGTAAAAGATGCAAACTTACAGACCTGTATAAGTGTGTTTGATATTTTAATTATTTTCTTTGTTCCACAGAAAGAAATTGACCAAACTGTAACTCTCCAGACTTTGACCATAATGGTGAGTTTTATTTAAAAACAGAACCCACGCATTTCTTACTTCTTCATTCATTCTGGAAAGATTTAAGAATTACTTTCTTTAAATCCCATCTAGTCTTTCTTGTTTTACACTTCACCCTTTTCCCTTAAAACGTCTGTCTAGATGTGGAGGAATCACTTCACTAAGTGGAATTCAAGCGATTTCTGTGGAATCTCAGAAATAAAAGTTCCAACTGAAACTCTGTGGAAACCTGATATGATCGTTACAGAGATGTGAGTTTGTGCTTTGGACCCAGAATTTATTTCTGCACATTTAACAACAGTTACTACTGAAAAAATAGAAAAAATTAGCTAAAATCCGTTGTTAACAACCTTCCTGCAGTCTTTTGTACATTCATGTGTGATCAGTGGTGACTGTTGATATTTCAAACTGTATTTAATTTGTTTCTTAACAGAGCTGTGTGAAATGTATTTGTTTCCATGCAGGAGAGAGCGAAGCAACAACCCAGTCCTTTTCTCAGGTTGTGCCATGATGGTTTGGTTGAATCCAGAACTGAAGAGGTGATGGTCTCCACCTGCAAGATGCACATTTACAAATTCCCCTTCGACACCCAAAGCTGCAACGTCACCTTCAAGTCAATTGTTTACACCGGTGAGCCTCGTTTCTATAAAATATTAACAGATTAATGTCTTCAGCATTCATAATCTCTCACTTTTTCTTCTAGTAAACTTAACAGTTTTATTTTCCAACCTATAGATGAAGAATTAATGATTTTGGGTCTATATAACGATATATGGGTCAAAAATAAGTCTGAACAGGCGATTAAGACAGAGTACGAGTGGCTGTATATAAACATGACATTTGATAGAAGGACAACCAACACCCGGCACCTGAAACAATGGCAGATTGTTTTCACTGTAAGTATGTTGAAAGAATGTAAAACAACTCCTGACAGTTCTTTAAACATTATAAGCCTCATTAATTAGATTTGATGTGTTTCTCTGATCATCTCTACAGATCAGCATGGAGAGGAGAGCCAGTCTCTACATCGCCAACTTCCTGATGCCCATCCTCTTCTTCTTGAGTCTGGACTTGGCTTCCTTCCTGATTTCAGACACTGGAGGAGAGAAGCTCGGCTTCAAGGTTACTGTGCTGCTTGCCGTCACGGTGATGCAGCTTCTTCTCAACGACATTCTGCCCGGCTCATCCAGCAAAATTCCATTGATCAGTAAAATAAAACCGCACTCAAACAGTTCACTGTTCACTGACCCAGACGTCAGGATTCACATTAACCAAACCCTCTCCCACCCCTCAGCCATCTTCTGCATTGGGATTTTCACGCTGATGCTGCTCAGCGTGCTGGAGACGATTCTGGTGATGAATCTGATCGACAGAGATGCTTCATCACAAGAGGAGACGGAAGAAAACCTGAAGACGAAACAAGGTATTAAATAACAAAAAAACGCTCTAGAGTTGATTTAGTGGATACACAGATTCTAGGTTCACTTCGACCCAGAATGAGAGAACATCTCACCCTGTATTTATGGAAATAACTGCTGGATGGAGAGAGCAAAAATTTGTTTTTTTGTACATTTTTGGGGAACCTAGATATTTGTATTTTATCAGAAAATACAGGTTTAACGTTATTATAAAAACCAGCACCAGAGCAGTAAATATCAGATTAAAAAAACCAGACTGATCTTCTCACAGAATGTGAATGTGGTTGTGTTTTGAGACCGTAAACAAAAAGAGTTTTCTAAAACTTAGAAGATCTGCTCTGAGTTTCTTCAGATTACTCAGAGTGCTTTAAAGAAGTTGGCAAGTTAAAATCAGCACAATTTGTAATATCCAGTCACAGCCTTACTGTTCATAGGAAGTTTAAGGTTCTTCAATCAGCCACGTTCTGAGATAAATAACGCGGTCATTTCCTAGATGATGTCACCAAAGTATCTTGTCTTTTAGAAAGCAACACAAGGATTCATGTTTAATGTTCACAATAACATTTGCAGGAGGAGCCTGCAGCAGCCATCTGCTGAAAGAGTCTTCCACTCTGGAAAGGGTCTTAGACGAGCTGGAGGACATAAAGAAGATGATGACTCCTCTCAGCAACGGGAATGAAGAACAGGAAGGCTACTGGATCAAAGTGGCTAAAAGACTCAGCAGGATTTTCATGATGCTTTATTTTCCAGCAGTCATTGTGTTCTTAATTGTTATATTTGTAATGTGGAACATTAACACCACTGACGATATCTGAGTCTGATCTAAGATATCTTGAATTAGAATCACGACTAGTGAAAAAAAAAAAATGCAACCTTAAATTGTCTTATTTATCTTAAATGTAGTTGTCTGAAATATGGACGGCACAGTGGCTCAGTTGGTAGAGCTGGTGCCTCCCAGCAAGAGGGTCGCCAGATCAAATCCCGGCCAGGACATTTCTGGGTAGAGTTTGCATGTTCTCTCCGTGCATGCGTGGGTTTTCTCCGGGTACTCCGGTTTCCTCCCACAGACCATGATGTCATTTATACTAGTTTGTAAGTAATTAGAGATATCTTAAATAGATAGTTTGACTAGTCAGAATTGAATTAGAGATATCTTAATTTGCTAATGCCTCTAGTCATAAACCAATTTCAGATATCTGGAATGTAAGTGTACTGAAATCAATTATATGTTAAAACAGCTAAAAAAAACGTTCACACAGATTTTATGCATGGCTGCTCCTCGTCCTCCTCTTCTGGATCACATCCACCACTGTTTATGAGGAGACTGTAAACATTTAATTCTGTCTTCATCCAGAACCAATTTTTCAGATCTAAGTGCATTTTGCCGCATCAGTAAATTACAGTAATGTGCAAAAAGTCCCTCGATAATCAGACTGATGGACTGTTTTGGATTTGCTTCCATTAAGCTTCCCTGTCCTTTTATCAGACTCTTATTAAACTCTGACCAGATAAAGTTTTATTTATTAACTTTGACATTCTGTTACGTATAAAATAAGTGTTTTTTAAAGGCCTGTAGAATGACGGGACTTATTGTGGTATAGAGACATCTGTCATAGAAATGTCAAACTGCACAGCTGGACACCTCTGGGTCAAAGGTCAAGCTTTGTTAAAACTTTGCCATCGCAGAAAACATTTTGTCCCTTAGAATGTCTATCAATAAGACAGTCCACAGTCAGTTGTCCTAACTGTCCATCAATTAGACAGTCCACATTCATATATTTATGGTACCATTACTTAATAAACACATATATTCTGTTTTATTGTATGAGAGTAATTTATACTTTAGATTCTCATCACTCTGACAGTTTACTAATGTTTGTATCACAAATTATTGGTGGTCCTCTTGTTAAATTAATAAAATAATTAAAAAATGTTTAGCAATTTTTATTCACTTTTTTATTAAAAAAAAGTCACTGAATCAATGAATTCATCACGATAGATTCAGACAATTTAAGCGTTGATCAGCTGAGAGCGAAACGTGAATTTAATCCAACCACAAGTTGCTGAGTGGTTCTGGGGTTTTCATTTCCTCATATTTTCCATTATCGGTGCAAACATTTGCCCAGCCCTTTTGTAACCCTACAGAATAATATTCATTGAGGAGAACTCTTCAGATGGATCAGAGAAACGAAGGAGCACAACCATGGTCCTTGCAGGCCTATTCTTTCTGCTTTTAGGTAAGCTCAAATATTTCTCAACACTGTTACTGAGCCTAAGTTTTATTACATTTTCCCTGTTTTGTCTTGTAGAAAGTTGAACTTGCAATTGGTAGTAGCTCAGAGGCATTGCAAGCAAAGACTGAGCGCTAACATGAGATCCTGTGTTAATACAAGAGACTGTACATAATGCTGTTTTTAGGATTTGACCATAATAGCTTTAAGTCTGTTGATGTTAGTCTACAAACTCAGCGGGTGACATGCATTCCTTCAAGGTCATCATTGTCACGTCGATGGAGGATAGATTAGGTAAAAAGTTTTTGTGCTGCTAGATAATTGTAACTGCTATCAAACTACAAAAAATGGCCAAATGGGATGGGAGTGGTGCGAAGTGCCTCGTTTGCATTTAAAGAGACCACCCCAAAAAGAGTTGCTCTCAGACGCACCTCAGAACAGGGGTGAAAGAGGGGCTACAATAAAGAGGAATTCAGACCAAAGCATTGAAGTTCCACTTCATGTAGACAAAAAGAAAAATCCGATTAATTATCCAGTCAGAGTACAATAAAAGCTGTTGTATTTTTGTTTTAAATGTCAGCAGAGGAACGCCTTCACTGCAGCGGGGAGATCTACAGAGGACGTCTCAACACTACTGAAGGAGGTTACATCTGTCAGCGCTGGGACTCCCAGGAACCTCACCAGCACAATTATACTCCTACAGAGTAAAACTGCAACATCTCAAAATATCTAACAATTTTATTACCCTATTCTCAAATTTAGGATTTGTAGAAGCCAAAATAAATCTTAGTATTTGTTTTGATGCTTTCTGCAGTTATCCAAACCATCATCTTGAGGAGAACTACTGTAGAAACCCAAACGGAGATTTCAGACCGTGGTGCTTCACGACCAACTCGTCTAAAAGATCTGATTACTGCTCCACACCCCGCTGCAGTAAAAGTTATTTTTATATATTGCTCCGAATCCTTATAAATTTGAATCCACATTTCCATGCATTCTGAATTTTAAACTGGTCAGTTAATTTTTAGTCACCATTAAATGTTTAGAAAAAAGTTTCTGTATTTATAGGAAGATATTAGAGATAGAATTTTCAAAAGCCAACAGTAAGTTGGATTTCTTAAGCTCTCCAGGCAAAATGTGATAAAACATAGGAAAACACTTTGTTATGTTAATTTTATGTTAAACTGTCATTATTTAGTAGCTGTTGTGCTCCCTTAAATTTATGTGTTAGTTCCTAAATAGTACAGCCACCACGAGCATCCTGTAAAGAATGAGGAGAGTTTTCTGGTCTTGGTTTTTTAATTGAGCTGAGAGTGGTTCTACAAGAAATACAAAGACAACAAAAATGAAAGGATATTATTTCCACTGGCTATAAACGGTTATTTCTACTTTGTCCACCAGATGGCAGCAAGAGACCACAAATAAACCACAAAGGATGTTATCACAATCTTAACTCTTTACATTTCCATACATATATTTAAACTACATAGGTATGTATACAAATGCTGCTTGAATACTAATAAGACTTACTTTTGTTCATTCACACGCTCTCAGTCTCTTGTTCAACTTATCCAACTTTCTGCTTGTCTAACACTGAACATGTGCTAGTCTCATTAGCTGCTTGAGATTACTCAGAACCAATCATAGCAAACAATACTCTGAACCAATCACAGCAAATATTACTCAGACGGCTTCCTGAACTCTTAAAGTGGTACACACAGTTATATTAATTAGTCCATTTTCAACAGTAGCACTAAAACAAATAAATGCTACATTGTTTTTATTCAAGACCAGCAATATTTGTATTGACAGACAGTTTTATTTTACATTAACTCAGCAGCTGAGAGTTTTATTTAGCTGGATGCAATCTCCTGGTTTGCTTTTAGGTCTCACAAAATCCCACATGTTGCTCCCTGAAAGGAGCTCTAATTTACACAAAAAGGCAAATTTAACTCAAATGTGTTGTAGAACTTAGGTTGGTACAACAAATCCTTCCCTTTCAGGAACTCGTATTATTATAATTAATGAATCACATTCAGAAAACTATTTATTTTCAAGGGACAATTGAGGAAACACAAAGCAGCATGGCAAAGAATAAAAATAAAGAAAAGAAAATGACAAAAAAAGCAGCAAACCATAATAGTTTAATAGAGCAGGGATGATTTGCTACTGGTAGATTTACACATTCTCACATTCCCTCTATTTCTTGATGATGGTTTTAGCAGAGGCCCTGGGGATGTTTAGGGGTGAATACTTTGTATAAACTCTGTATTACCTGTTCTGAGTTCTGCACATTGTCTTCAGAGCCTCCCACCGAGGAGCCTGAGCTGAGCTGCATCGCTGACAGGGGTGAAGCATACCGCGGAAACATTTCTGTAACTTGGTCCGGTAAAACATGTCAGAGGTGGTCGGCCCAGGTGCCGTTCAGACACGACTACACACCTGAGAAGTACCCCTGCATGTAAGACAAACCACTCCTATCCCATCATCAAAAGGAGAGAGTGGACAGAAGCAAATGTCTCATCTTGTAAAAGATTTCACTATTTATTTACTGTTGTGTTTTACTTTCTCAGGGGTTTAGAAGAAAACTACTGCCGGAACCCTAATAATGAGATGAAACCTTGGTGTTACACCACCAACCCCAAAACTCCCTGGGAGTTCTGCGTGGTGCCAATCTGTGAAAATTCAGGTAGAAGAGAAGAAAACGGTCTCACTTGTAGGTTTATATGAACTGCATACAGACTGATCTGAAACTAATTGTAAGAATACGTGTTCTAATCCCTGTGTGGGAAGCAAATCATTCATGATAAGATGAACATTTATTTACACCATTGCAAAGTTCTAACACAGTCCAGCTGGGGCTAAATCACCCAACTCTTCTTGTACGGATGGGCTTTGGCCCAGAGTCAAAACAAACACTTAAACAACACTTAAAGCTGTACATCCAGTTTTTACTCTGAGAGTAGAGGCTGATAAGAAAACTACAGAAAAAACAGAACCCCAGAGATGGCAGGAAAAAGATGTTCATAAACTGTTGAGTATGAAGGATTAACAAAAATGTATGTTTGTATACATTGCACAATGGTCTAAAACATGAAGCAAAAGCTTAAACAAAAATATTGAATCCTTTGTCTTCCTTTTAGAAATAACCTGTCTGTTTCCAGGTCATAACTGCTCTGAACAGAACTTGTACCAGAACCTGAGCAGAAACAAAGATCTGCTGGTCGTGGGTCGTCCTGTGAGACATCACAAAGACCCCGTCAAGGTTTCGCTCAAACTGGGGGTCTATGCCATCCTGGATGTGGTCAGTTTGGTTTTGTTTTTTGGCTTCTTAAATTCATATAATTTGCTGTAGCAACAGTAATTATTGACAGAAGGTCAATTTAATTTGACCTGATTTGGGCAAAGTATCATTTTAATAAATTCTAAGAATGTGCTGTCTTATGTTTTATGATACTTTAAGTTTTGTATTGTGAGTCACAAAATCTTGTTTTTCTTTGTCCACAGAGAGAGATTGATCAGACTTTAACTCTACATATCTGGACTCGAATGGTGAGTTTTATGAATAAAAGAAAAAGAAAAAGAACTGTTCTTACATATTTTTTTAATTTTTGTTTTCTGTTCTTTTTTCCTCTTGCCCACCATTTTCCAAAGGGATGGATGAATCCTCATACTGAGTGGAATCCAGATGATTTCTGTGGACTTAAATATTTTAACATTCCAGCAGAAGCTTTGTGGAAACCTGATATAATTATTACAGAAGAGTAAGCTTGAAAAGCATGTGCATGGTCTTCCACAATATGTCTGTACATTTAGGAAAGGTTACTGGGTTAGTCTTTAGGAAAACACAATTCACATCACTTCAAAGTTTAAATGAAGTGACGTGTGTTTGTTTTCATGCAGGATAGAGAGGAGCAAAACCTCCTCAAGTCCTTATCTCTTGATCAGGTTCTACGGTAGAGTGATCTGGTTGAACGAAGAGGTGATTGTCACCAACTGTAAGATGCACATTTACAAGTTTCCCTTTGACATCCAGAGCTGCAGCATCACTTTCAGGTCTATTACCCACAACGGTGAGTTGGCTTTAATGATTCTGTGGAAGGTTTACGCCTGTGAGAACTTTACAATGAAGCACGCTGACGTTTTGTTTTTTTCCCTCCAGATAATCAGTTGCAGATTTCAACTTTAACTGATGATAAATATGTCACGTGGCTTTCTGAAATGTCCATCCGAACACAGTACGAGTGGCTGTTTGTCGGTATGAATGTAAGCAAAAAGAACGTCCAGTTCCCCATGAACCAAACGTTGCCTGTTTTCACTGTAAGTATTTCTAATGTCAGGGATGTTTTACATTTTCTGATTAAAACTAAACCTTTTATGTCATTTCTGCTGCACATTAAAACTTTTGCTCAGCTGAGTCGGGTACTATAAGATGTTTAGCAAAGAAATAAAATAATTTACAGAAACAAGTGGTAAGAACCAATGTGAAATGTGATTTAACTCCAAATCAAAAAGCTATAGAGCTTGTGAAGATGCTGCTGAAGGTCGTCAGAGAGTCATTATCCTCGGTGAAAAGCGTTCTGGACCAACATGGACCAAACAGACACTCTGGGAGGAAGAAGCCATGACTCCCACAGCAACACAAAGACAGATTACAGTTTGGAAATGCAGACTAGGACAGAAGCTTTCATGTGGTCTGATGAAACTAAAATGGAACTGTTGGGTCATAATGACCATTGTTACATTTAGAAATACTGAAGCAGCATCTCAAAATCTCAGCCAGGAAGTTAAAGCTTAAATGGTGTCAAAGCAGGGCCTTCCTAAAATTAAATACTTTACTTAAACAAACAAACAAACAAACAAACAAACAAAAAAACCAAAGCTGACGTGGCAGCAGAACTCACATGGAGAGGAAAACTAATGCAAACTGAAGGAAGGAGGGAATGAGCAACACCTGTGAGAGAGACTAATTCCTAACTGCTGACAGGTAGAAGTAATGATGAGCAAGGAGAGGAGCTGACTGAGGAAGAGGCAAAAGAAAAACGCAGAAAGCCAGAGGCGTGAGGATCACAAAAAACAGAAAAAAAAAACCCATAAGAAAACAGACCCTGACAATTGGGTCTTCTAAATGGACAATTTAGTTTGTGGGCAGAGCTGAGAAATAGTTGGGGAATCTTAACGTCTGGATTCAACTGTATTTTCGTCTTCATCTCACAGATCAACATGAAGAGGAGAGCTGCTCTCTACATCGCCAACTTCCTGATGCCCATCCTCTTCTTCTTGAGTCTGGACTTGGCTTCCTTCCTGATTTCAGACACTGGAGGAGAGAAGCTCGGCTTCAAGGTTACTGTGCTGCTTGCCGTCACGGTGATGCAGCTTCTTCTCAATGAAATTCTGCCCGGCTCATCTGACAAGATTCCTCTCATAGGTAAAGAAAGGTCTTGACTTCATTTCAGTCTGACCTCAGCGTTCACAATAATGAACCTGTCTGTCTCCACTTCAGCCATCTTCTGCATCGGGATTTTCACGCTGATGCTGCTCAGCGTGCTGGAGACGATTCTGGTGATGAATCTGATCGACAGAGACGCTTCGTCACAAGAGAAGGAGACAGAGGAAAACCTGAAGAAGAATCGAGGTATTGGATTACAAAAAACAACCTTTATTTATTGCAGAGGATAAACAGATTTTATAAATCCCTTCACTCCGAGATATTATACTGACATTGAGGCGTTGTTCCCTTTTCAACAGCAACAAGTATACGTTTCAACAACTTTCAATCATTTTTTGAATCTGATTTTTTTTTTTCAGACAATAAAATGTTCTGTCTCAGTTCATCCATTCATGGTAATACGGCTGGAAAAACACAGTTTGTGGTCAATGAGGTAATAGTTGTTACACTTTCACCCATATATAACAGAAGAAAGTATAAATATTTTGACTGTGATTCCCTTTACAGGACAATTAGCTGAAACTTTCAAACTGAAAACTAACAATCTGGACTTCAGGAGGAACCAGGAATAACTGCACCTCATGTTAGAAGAGAGCAGCTGTAGCAGTGAAAAGACTCAGAGGGTTTTATAATCCTGTTGGTAATCTGTCTGATGGATCTGATTTACAGGTCTTCAGAGACCAACAGACCGAAGAGCCCATCAACCTGAAAATGATCTTGGAAGAGCTGGAAGATATTAAGAACACACAGAAACTCCTCAGCAACACACAGGAAGGCTACTGGACCAAGATGGCTAAAAGAATCAACACCGTTTTCACGCTGTTCTATTTTCCAACCGTCGTCGTGTTTTTAGTTGTTCTTTTCTCTTTGTGGACTGGTGATGATTAAACAGTTCACACCGTGGCAGACTCTGTATTTCACACCATTCACTGGAATCTTATCTGGCTAAATTTAGTTCCTAATACTGTAATTATGTTGTCATGACTATGGAAACCACCCTTACTACACAGAAATGCTGCATCAGTTGCATTTCAGACGTATTTTACACAGCATTAGTCTTTAATGCTTTATCCCAGCAACAAACAGGATTAAAAACAATTAATTTATAGATTTGATCTTCCTGTAACCTAAATATATATGCAATATATATTATTCCTGCATATTAATTTATTGTCTAATTACAGCCAGATTACAATAAGCCTGAAGGTTTTGTTCTAGACAGATTTGTATCTGCATCTATGCTTTTATTTTTACATTTTACATGTTACATTTTACTACCTTCAGCTCATCGTATACATAAACTCAGTGTTAACCTGTGATAATAACTGTTTTTTTGTAGTGATGTATAAGATTACATAAGGAAAAATACATTTATAATGGTCAAATATTTGCATGAAATCACAATATAATGAATAAAAATTAAAAATAACTTTGTTTTTATTTGTAGAAAATTACAGCAAAAGAGGTTCATCAGTACGGAAGCCGAGAGCGGACGTGGTACGTATAAACTTTTTTCTGATGGTTTTCTCGAGATAACGCGATAATTAAC